>VZRW01005387.1:65439-246618 GCA_013398125.1 Aegotheles bennettii
CTCATTATCTCATAGATTAAACAACAGAAAATGTGGGAAAACAATTATTATATATATATATATATATGTTTTTAAGTTTAGAAAGTTCATGTCCCCTGGGTTTTTTTGTAAAGCAGATTGTATGAATATTGAATGCTGTAAACCAAGCACAAAGCAAAAGCCGGATTTTATTTGTTCCCTTTTGGTGAAGGATGAGGATTTTTTTGAACACTGGTGTTATTTTAGTTTTAGGAAGTTAAAAACTAATGAAAAATCGTTCTCTTTCTGGTGGGTCGTGTATTTAATTGGCTCACAGTAGGAAGCAAACGGAGTCAAGAAAGTTTTTCTTCATTACCCTGAATGTGTGCTGTCCCTTGTTTGTGAAAGAAACGATAAGGATGATGAAACATAGGATTTGGTGAAAAACACAGAAAAAGCTTTGTAAATAAAGACAAATCTGGAAGGAATAAATCAATATGAAAGTAGATTATGAAAATTTTAATTTCTATTTTTTAAATATTTTTTTTAGGATGGTTTCAGAAAAAAAAATGCTGCATGTGTAGAGATATGCGAGAGAATTGGAATTCTTACATTTGTAGCTCACACTGACAAAAGGTTCCTTGTTTGTTTGGGTTTTGTGTGCGTGCTAAAACAGAGCATCTCTATGTTTGTATTTCTCGCTCTGGCTTTCCTAAATTATTTGCCTGCTCTTCCTTTAATTTTAGCTTGATTTGCATATTTAAAAAAAAATAAATTAAAAAAGGCATTTTTCTTTATACGGTTAAACTTGTTAGCCCAGACCTCGGGAATGATAAACAAATGATAAGTCCGGTACTTTATCTCGCCAGACACTCGGCTCTCGGTGAATGTGGCGCGGGCGGCGGCTGCTACACTGTGCTGCACTGCCACCTTCTGTCGCCCGGCCCGGCTCCTCGGGTGGCCGACCTCGGCTGCGGTCCCTGAGCCAGCCCTCGGACTGTTTAACAGGGGGAAATGGAGAGCGGGGAAGCTCGGAAGGAAGAAGCTGCCCCAGAGCTCCAAGCGTGGGAGGCGGCGTGGGGACACCCCGAGCCGCCCCCGGTGCCACACTCCAGCTGGAGGGACAAACCCGCAGTGCCGAGGGGTGGATTCAGAGGTCTTCCCGAGCTTTCATTTCTACAATTCAGTTTCTGTATTGACAGCCCCTTTATAAACCATTTGTTACCAGAATATCTTCATTGGCTGTCTTGTGGTTTGGGTTTTTTTGGGGGTTGTTTTTTTTCTTAAAGTAATTCTTATTTGCAGGGTTTTTAAAATACTTAGCCTGAAGCTGTTTATTCCCCTTAGATAGTGATACAGAAAGTTTGATCGCTGCTATTTTTATTCTGAAAGAATTAGTGTATATTTCGGGTTGCTCCTTTTCTCAAAACCTGAACCCCCCACTGCAGGAGAAGCGTCTGGCACAATGGCAATTGTCACAACACAGGCTACAACTTCGACTGGAGAGGGAAGGCTACCCTTGGATGCACAGATCACAGAGAGGAGCCTGTTTAAAAGGCCGTGGAGGCTACGAGGCAGCGGCACAGCCATGCTGTTGCAGGCAATGAGGAGCCTCAATCTGTGGGAACTAAAGGCAAAGAGAAATGCACTCCCCTGGTGCCAAACCCATTATGTGTGAGGCCAGAGCAACCGTTGCTTATTAGTTTTTGAGAGGAAATCCCTTAAACACGCTCCCCCCTCCAAACACAGGGCAGGTGATGCTTGTGGGGGCTCCCCAGGTGTTGCCCCACCATGGACAGTGAGGGGCTGCTCAGCACGGAGGGGTGCTGGACCAGGAGGTGGCTCCCTGTGGGTTGCTATTGTGGCTCCCAGCTGACCCCTGTTACAGCCTCGCTCCAGGTGCTCTGCAAAAGTGCAGCCCCCCTCGCCACAGCCTTTGCTATTTACTTATTGACTCCTCTTGCCAGTGGCTCTTTGCTTTCGGGAGGCCGAGCGGAAGGAGAGGGAGCGGAGAGCTGGGGAGGAACAGGAACTCTTCTGCACAGGAGGTGGACCATGTTTCTTTCATCTTTACCAAAGGGGAAGGAAAAAGCATCAGGAGGGTATTCCCAGGGAGGAAGTAATTCCCTTTTCTTCCACCCAGCAGGAGAGCGCATCCTGCCTTCAGCTCTGTGCTCCCCGGCTCCCCAGGCCAGCGGGGTTACACACTGCTTTCTCCGGCCATGACAACACAGCGCCCACATGCTGGTGGGTTTAAAGGTCCTCGCCCCCCTTTGGGGCTGTGACAAGGCTCATTGCCCACTGCAGGCTCCTGTACGACGAGCTGGAGATGAGCATGTGCACTCCCCTGCATGGGTGAGCGTCTCCTTTGGGTGCTGGGACCCTGCCTAGTGCTGTCACCCTCGTTTTCTGAGCAGAACAAGCCTGGCAAAAACCCTTGCTCCTTATTATGGGATGTTCCAGCACTGGGGACCCAGAGGACAGACGGGATAAAGTGGGGGGTAACCTAACCCACTCTCTTCCAGCTGAGAGCCTCTGCACGCAGCAGTAGCAGCAACACCGGTGTCAAACAGGGCTGCGAGTTCACCTCCCACATGAAGGCATTGCTCTGCTGCTTAGAGAAACATTATTGTTAAGTACTAATTTCAGATGAAAGCGCTCACGCCAGGGCAGGCACTTCTCCCAGCACCAGAAAAACCCTTAAAAAGAAAAATAATTTAAAAATAAGAGACGGCTCCCTTGCCTGTTAGATGTCTACAACATTGCCTTGGCTACTACTGTTGGGACCCAGGATTTTTTTAACACCCAATTAAATTAGTGCAATTGGGATAGAGTTGCAATTTCTTTGCCTCCAGCTGTGAGTCATAATCTGTTTAGCACCTGAGTGTTATTTCACTTTATTTTTAGTACCTAGCCCATAGTTTGGAAGGGGTGAAAGCAAACCCACCCGTCAGTCAGGATTTTGGGAAGGTGTAGATTACTTATCGTTAATTTAAAGGTGGCATTTAAATGACCATTCACAGGTGGTTTTAATGCTGTTATTAACTTCTCTTTGGGACCTTGAAAGGGATACATTCAAAAAAAGAAATGCCAACGACCTTGGACTACAGGCCATGCCAATAATACATAGCCATTACTACGTCATGGAGAAAACTGTAAAACAAGAGGCGAGTTTCTAGCAAGGGGAAAAGAGAACTTTATTATAAAAGAGAATAATCACAAGGAAAGAGGAAAAAAAGATCAAAATATAGTCCCGTTTGGCCTACCAGTTCAGTTGAAAGTACATTTTGAAATGATGAATCAGCTGGAGAGAAAAACATATTCCAGATGTTTTCTGTGTTTATCTCTGGTATTTACTTCATCATGCTTTATCCAGAGGGGTTATTCCATGGAAATACATGATGTATCAACTGTGATTGGTGAGAAAAAAATATTGATTGTAGCAAGTTTGAAAGAGAAACTAGCACTGGGCAAATAGCTCAGGATAAAACACAAACCAGCCTGAAACTTTGACTGCGGTTCAGATCCCTGATTATGACTCAAACCAACCCATCCACCAATCTTAGAAAAATCCTTCCAAATCATGGTTGTTGAAAACTGTGGACAAAAATTGTCATGAATTTGGAAACCAAGACCACAACAGCCCTGCAGTGCTGGATTTCAGTGCTGCTGTGTTGAGGGGGGAGAGGGAATTCCCCAGCAAAGCCAGGGCAGACAGATGCCTGCATGAACCTGCTGTGTCCTGTTGCATGGTGGTGGATGTGGGTCTTGGCTTTGCTGTAGTATGTTTGGAGACCAGTGCTGTGGATCAGAGTGTGTATGGCCAGGAGGCAACGATGCTGGGCTTGCCCCAAGGGGATGGGAGAGGGACCTTCTACTGGCATGGCCAAACCAGTATCGCACAAGAGAACTTTGTGCCAGATCCTCTGATTCATTCCCAAACTAAAGAGTTTTCACCTGAAATGGTAAAAGATTTATGGACATCATTGATGGAGTAAATCACTAAGGTAACCAAACACTGTTGACTAGCAAGACAGATTTAGTAGTGCCCCCACAAGTGAATTGGGAATGACAACAGGTCCATGCACCTCCTGACGGTCTGTTTTAAACAAATAACAAAATTCACGATTCTTCAGGTGACTTATCTAAAGGGATGTTTATTTTTGCAAAGCAAGACTGAATGTCTTAAGAACCCCACCTCATCTTATCCATCCATCTGCACTCTCCGTGTAGAGGTTTTCTTTAAAAACAAAATAGCCAAAAGCTAATTGCGCGTAAGTTTAGACTAAGGATATTTTTGTGAATCTTAGAAGGTGGGGAACAAAAACTCTGTCACTAAATTGATGTCTCTAAAATATCTGCCAAAACAGCTCTTTAAAAAGATATTTGCACCCTTATTTAGTTCCTTCTTGTGAGGAATGTTTACTGCAGTCCGTAGATGTGGTTATGTCATGTTTCCACTGTGTTTTCATTCAGTGCTGCTCTGTATTTGTGGGTTTCTCATTTGTGACAGTCTAGTAACTGGAGCCATTTGTACCTGAGCAAATAATATCAAATCTGAATAGTTTATAAATATTTACAATATTTGGTGTGTCTCCCACTCACATCAAATGCAAAGTATAAAAAGCAAAAACAAACAGAAACAAACAGAACCTGTGTTACGTTATAATAAATATTTACTGTATGTACTATTGACTAAAGAGTCCCATACAGCTATTTAGGAGGCATTGTTTCTGTCATGCTGTTTTGTATTAAAACACTCTAAATGAAGCTGTTTGAGAATAAACATGTGCATCTTAGGGAATGATTGATGCCTATGACTTATTTAATTTTTTTGGCAAAGGGAAGTGTTTTGGTTTTTGTTTTTTTTTTCTCCCTGCACATGTGGGCAGTGAATTAGGCAGGAGCCTGGGACTTTCTGGCACAGCTGCAGAATTCATTGGAGTGAGGTCCTGGTGTAAGACTTGGGGGAACACAACTCTCTGGGCCCACTGGTTTTGAGCAGAAGTCTGGATTGCAAACCGTCTGTACTGAAGGCAGAGCAGGCAGCAGCAGAGCAGCAGCTGCGTTCCCTGTGTAACAAAACCAACTTTAAAGCAGGGAGGAAAAGACTGTAAGGTTCACGGGGCCAGATAAGCGTTGCAGAGCAGGGAGAAGGAAGCCCTTCAAAACATTTGGCTTCTCTGGCTTTGAGGAGCAGCTTTACCAAGCCCTGGACATAGGGATCCTTAATGAACAAATGGAGACTTTTCAGAGTCATCAGATCCTGCTCAGGGAGGGAGCCCAGAGTTGCACCTGCAGGCTTTGTCATGAGGGACCTCTGAGGCTTTTTGAATCACTTAGTGAAAGGCCTCCCTCCCCCTTTCTCTTTACTCCTCTTGCCTCAGCAGTCCATTTTCTCCTCTTGTTCCTCTCCTGCACAGGAGCTTTTATGTTTCCTTCTAACCTCATGTTATTTTTCTAAGTTATCTGTCCCCAAGCTCCTCCAAGCTTTTGACATATTTTTTCTTACAAGACTGCTGTATCCCTTTTTTACCCAGACTGATGCATCACAGATTACTTTAAGCCTGGGATGGAGTTTAGGAGATCTGGGTTCAATTCTAGCTCGGCTCTGCCCTAGCCACCAGTATGGCTTTCTTTTGCTGTGTCCATCCCTTCTCTGTCACATGAAAATTGGCTCATATTCTTAGCCACCCATCTGCAAAGGCTTACTACCTTGCTCGACTTTAAATAAAGTTTACTGAACTTACAGCCATAAGCAAAGTTCAATAAGTGGCTATAATTTTCAACCCACATGTTGCCCCCATTCAGCTGCAGGGATGGCATTTTCTCGCTGGTTGGGGCCTGATTCTGCAGGGAGGTCTTAAGCACACGTTGTGCTCTGCAGTGTTTGCATCCCTCCTAAAACAACAGGACTCGGCAATATTCACAGGGGTTTTTCCCTCTGCCCCACCCCAGTCAGATCCCTGTAATGCAACCCTGAGGGTCCCTGGGCTTTGGGGTGAATGGGTCCTTGGGTGGTGGGCCATGCCATGGGGCACACTGGCATCTCTGTGGCCTGCACAGATATGTATTCAAATTGAGGAGCTCACTGCTGCAGGGTGTGAGGAAGGGTGATGGGTGAGAAAAGAGAATTAAATGAAGGCTTGGAGGGAAGGATAAGGAGTGCTAGTAGACAAAATACTCCGGGTTGACATGCCACAACCAGTGAGTGTTGGAAAAGCTTACAGGGGAAGGACAAATCATAGGAGAAATTCTGCCCTGTTACTTGCATGCTTTCCCAGAGCATGAGACTCCCTTTCAGGCACGGGGCTGGGATCTTCTGGTTGTTCTTATATAAATGACCCTAAAAGTCCTGTTCTTTGTTTAGGCTGTGTTGCACAGAACTGCATACGCATCTAAACAATTTCCTCAAGCAGGATATTTCCAGCACTGTTCCTTTGCCCACCTCCTCAACCTCTTCAAGTTGACTAAAATCCCAATTCTTGCAGCATGGACTGTTAACCAGGTACCCTCTGTGGCATTGCATTGAAACCCATATTTGAGGAAAAGTACTTTAGAAAAATAAATGGATTTGGTCTGAGTAAAACCTTGTAAAAACATCCAGATTTGGCTTGGCCTATTTGTAAAATCCACGGCAGATCCCCTGCCTGAGAACAACTTAAATTGTCAATATAGAAGTTAAAAAGCTCATTGGAAATTCCAGCTAAATTGTTCCCAGTTAGCACCAGAAAGGAATGCTTTAGACTAAGACAAAACAGATGCAGTCTGTTAGGTTCCCATTGTAGGAGCAGACTTCCCTTGCAGGGAGGTAGGTAGCTCTGCAACAAAAGCCCCCCTTGACTTGTAAACAGAGATAGAGGAGGCTGCCTGTACACCAGCAGTTCTGCTTCTTCCTGGGACCCTTCCAAAGCTGACAGGGCAGGGAAGGAACAAAACCAGCCTCCCGAGCACCACAGTCCAGGAGCAGATGAACCCAGCATGCTTCAGACACTGGAAAAACCTCTCCCTCTAACAACTGGCTTGTTCCTTCGCCAGGCGCTGGCTTCAGTGGCCATTTCAAGCAACACGCCATGAACCACCACACGTCTGGAAAATCAGAGGCAGCTCTTGGTTGGGCTGGGGCCCTCCCTGTAGCACTCTGCAGCAGAAAGCAGCCCCTGAGCATGCCTCTTGCAAGGACTGCCCTGCAACCTCCCCAGTCCCCGCAGGTTTTTTTCTGCAAGGCCTCCACATCAGCCTTCCTCCCCAGACCGCCAGGCAATGCCATTACAGACTCTGCAGAGCACGTTGGATATGGGAGGAAACAGCTGCTATTAAAGCTCCTTTTCACTTGCATGAAGGACTGGACAGACCTGCAGCAGAGTAGAGAGAGTAGGAGAAAAAAGAATTAAAGGTACTCGACAGACTCTTCTCCCCTCTCCCCCATATTTGTCACAGTCTCAGACAAGGGAGTTGCCTACACGTGGTATCATTCCAGATTAACTACTGATGAATTAATTCCTTGTGTGAATGCTCCTGTATCCCAGAATAAGAGTGCATTATTCCAAATCTCTTATCCTAGATCGTGCAGTTTCAGAGTAAGGGGTAAAAGCAGTATTGTTAATCCCTCATGGGGCAATCTGTATTTAATCTGGTTTAAACCATTTGACATAATGTAGTCTGCCTCTTACTAACTCCTCGTATGGATGCTGTCACACCCAGGTTGGGTACAGGCAAGAGAATCCCTAGGTGGACACAGTCTGGTTTACACCAGTAGGAATATTTTCCCCTCAATGTCTGCAGATTATTTCCTATGTCTGGTGGAAATATTTATGAGGATCCAGAAGTTAATGAGAGCTTAATTTTGTTACCACCCTTTGCACATTATGTCCATCCTGAGTGTTTTGCTGTCACCCTGTGTTGGTGTGACTGTCCTCACTGACCTCTGTGCTCAGGACTGGTCCCTCCAGCCCCTGTCACAGCCACCATTGGTGGGGTCTTCAGTAGTTTCATTAGACCAATAAAAGCCACTAAATCCAGGTCTCTTCTGCAGTTTCTATGCCCAGCACAGTGGCAGCTCGCCACTAAAAAGTGTTTTGGTGTCACTCACCCAAGGTAAGCTGCCACCTCCCTGCACTGCATGACATCTTCACGCCATACAGAGAGCCTCCTACTGTCCCCAGAGCAGCTGGCTTGGCCAGAAACATCATCCTGGGCATCCATACTCTCCAGAGTGCCAAGAGGTCCTAAGGGACCACAGCAGCTCAGAGCAACCCGTGTCTGCAGTGATGGCAGGGTGGGGAGCAGGAGAGCAGGGCCAGGAGACTGGCTCCAAAGGCTCCAAATCCTGGTGCCAACAGGCTCCAATATCACTGCCAGGGCCCAAGGGAGATACTGCCTCTTTCATTATAATATAAAAGGATTCTTAAGCCAAGGAGATAATCTGCATGATTACCATAACCTAGGCCTTGGAAAGGGACTGCACAGGGACCTGCACTGTCAAGGCCATGGTGATGCCTTTTGGGGCTCCCTGGGTGGGAAATGGAGTCTGTACCTAGTGCATTCACATTGCATCAGTAGCCATCAATGCAAACAACATAAGCAGATAGAAAATATAAATCCTAACTAACATGCAACATATTTAAATTTATTTTTTTGATACATAGTGTTGGAAGATTTGGGGACCTATATAATTCTAAAGCCTTATTAAAAGGAAAGGTTCATTGTTTGAAACACGTTTTAGGACTGTCCCTTCCTGCTCCTTCACCCCATTGTTTTTGCCAAGTAAGTGATTCCAGAAGCTATAAAAATGCATTGCTTTTGTCAAATAGATTAATTCCCATCTTGTGGCATGAAAACTGGCTGACCCCACTGACAGGCAAAACACATTTACAGTAGTAGTGAGTGACTGAGCCCAGAAAAGAGCCAACAAAGCCTGGATTAGGTCACAGATGGTGCAGGGAGGAGTGCCAGGGCCTGATCCATGGTGCTTATGCAGGTGGAAGTCCTGTTTTCAACAGTATTTGGGTAAATTTGTAGTTTGCAAATGTGTCTTTAAAGATATATGCGTAGAATAAACCACCAGCACTCTAGGTCACATTTACAGGGTGTTCAGCAAGCTCTGGGGGTGAGCCATGCACTGCTTTAGAGAAAACAGGCTGCAGCCTACCCAAGCCCAGCAAGGGCAGAGAGGAGCTTCCCACCCACTGCAGGCTTCAGTACTCCCTGAAAACGTGGCAAGGCTGGAAGCAGTTTGGGATGTCCCAGCCTGCCTGTGTACTCGAAGCCTGCCTCCTATCTCAGCTACTGTGTTTAAATGCTGCTGCTGTTCTGCAGCAGGCTGTGGTCACTATGCACTTGTGTTTTGTTGCTTTAAAACACCCCAGGTAGAAAAAGTCAGTTTTAATGAGCATTGTGGATTTATTTGAGCTGCAGAAAGGACAAGTAATAAAGCATTCATTTGTTTTGCAGGCGAGAAGCTAATAGTGCATGTGAGTGGGTAAATTCTTCTGGTGCTCTTTGTCTAGTGCTGGTGCAAAGTTTGAATTTAGAGCATAGACGAGTTGTACAATGCTGCTGCAGGAAAGAAATGCAAGAAAAATCCTATACCAGGATCCACTTGCATAGTGGATCCTGAATACCATACATGAACATGTATTCTTCTTAAGGCATATATTTTTCAAGATGTGCTTAAGGGGATAATAAAATTTCTAAATATCTTTTAATATGTTGTAAGCGATAGGCAGTTTCAAAAGATTTGCAGCTCCATAAAACTCAAAGCCTTTCTGAAATAAAAAACAGTCAGTTGTTTGAAAAACATCCAAGGATTGCTATCTCCATCCTCTACCTGTCCATCAACCCAACTGTTTTTTGCAAAGCAAGTGATTCCAGAAGACATCAAAATGTAGAGGATCTTGAACAATAAGTAAATGGTAATGGGCAGGGCAGGAGAAGGATGACCGTCCTCCACTGCTGTTGCTGCTGAAAGAACTGGGCAATTCCCTTCAGCTAGGGTGCAGTTTCAGGAGGGAACAGTTTTCAGAGGTTCTGCAAATACTTTATCTTCTTTGCAGACATGTCTGTTTGCTCAGAACATGTCTGCAGGCCTGTTTATCAATTAGTTTATTAATCCTATCTTGAAATAAATAACCACTTAACTGTCAAAATTCACATGACAATTTTATTATGGAGCTTTGCCATGGAAAGGCCTCTCATCTCCTGGTAGCTGGCTGCCTGGAAGATGGACCATTTCTCATACCAGTCATGAACTGCAATGGCCGACCATTTCATGGGTGGCTTTGTTTCAGAGTCCCTCCTAAGGAGCTATGCCCTGGTTTTTACCTCTCTGCATCCCTCCTGGCCCCTAATGTCATATGTTGGCCCATATAGACATGGAAAACTAAAGCAGGGACACTGTCCTGTTGGCAGCATCTTTAATCAATTTGCAGAACTGGGGAGGAAAGGACCTTGCAGGAAAGGACTTGTCCCTGAGATCAGCCCATGGCTTGGGCTGTCAGTGCCCCAAGCTGTCCCACTTGTCTCTCTCACTGGGCCCTTCCCTTTACCTCTTCTTGAGAGAATCAGGATGCTGAAAATATTTTCCCATTCATTCCCGTTGCCATCTCAGAGCAGAGAGTAACCAAAATGAACAGCTATGCTGCAGATGTCTCTCTCACTGCTTAACAGCTCTTTTCTCTCTCTCTCTTTTCTACAGAGCTGTATTTCCCAACCCTTTTTCCCTTGAGACGCCCAGCTGAGCTCCCCCTATAAGTGTTTAAATCCCCTGCTGTCAGCTTGAGCCCTGCTGATTATGTGGGTCGGAGAGAGCCTGCAAAAACTCAGTGCTCTGAGAGTCTCTTTCCCTTCACACCTTCCCTTTCCTCCATCCTGTTTCCCACTGCATCTTGCCTCTTTTGTCTCCATTTAAACCAAATCTGGCTCATAAAGCGTGGCACACGCTGGTGCACTCCATGCAGGGCATTCAAGGGAGGTTTCTCTGAGGATTCCTTGCATTGACTGGCTGTGATGCATCATCCCATCACCAAAAAAATTCATCATCTCTTTCCTTGCTTTGCCTTCCTCCCATCTCCTGCCTTCCATCTCCTTCTCCCTCTTCCTTCCCTCTCTCTTTTCTCTTTTCCCTTCCACCCCGAGGTGGCTCCTGCCTGCCAGAGCCGTGTGTGCGTGTGAAGCCCTGCACACAGCTGTGTCCCTGACATACTTTCACACAGCATCCGACAGCGTGTGAGAGGTTAACTTACAGTGGCATGTACAGTATGTGGCCCAGATGTTCCTGCCATCCCCTGAACTTTCTCATGCGATTCGTTCCATTGCTGATAAAGGTTATGGACTTGAGATATGGGGGAAGTGAAGTAATGGATGGGAGGTGAAACAAAGGTTAGCCCTGACCCTCGTGAGCTCATCTTACACTCCTGTGTGTTCCTGTTTGGGAACTGGGAAAGGGTGAGAGGAAGATGTTTGAGGGGGGTGGCTAAACCCCTCTCCTCCAGAGGTGGACGTCCTCCATCTCTGAGATGAAGCAGAAAAGGATTTCTCTGAGTCAAAGCCACAGTTTCTTCCCAAACCACCTCTTCAGCTGTCCTCTGGGCACTGTCCTTGCCTGGACAGCAGAACAGGGAACCTTGTGTTTCCCTGCTCTCTGCTTTCGTGTGTAGGAACATCACAGCTGATATATTTAGAGGGAAAATCCTGCCCAACCTCTGAGACGTCCTTTGCCAAACTCTAGCATGTCTGAAGAGATTGTTCTTTTTTAATAAGCTCTCAATTTGGCCCAAGCATAAAGGGAAGGAAGAGAGGGTTAACAGCAATATTGAAAAAGACATATCTCTAGAACAGAAACCTTCCGTACAAATACCAAAGCAATGAGGTAAAAAAAGGGTCTTTCAATAAAATCCTTGTAAGATTTAACAGGGGCAGAAATAATGTATTTTCCTATGAACTTGCACTGCAAAAAGGACCAGTCTGTCTTGCCAGAAATTTTCAATATATGTTCTTCCTGAAGCAACTATTCTGCATGGAAAAAAATCAGCCCAAACTGTTAAAGTCTGATCAAGTAGGTTATAAGCAACCGAACCAGGTCTTGTATGGGAAAGCAACACACAAGCTTAGCAATAGGTGTTGTTAACAGTGCCAGCTATAATACACACACACAGAGTTCAGCATGTATCTCCAGGAAGGTTTTTATGACTGATCAAATCTACTTTCCTTGAGAAGGTCCCTTCCAAGCCATGTGCTATTGCTGTGCAGGGCATAGAAATCTCCTCTGGCCTCCCTGCATTCAGCAAGTCAGGGTTAACAATGGGAACCGTGTTCGTCCCGAGGAGGCCACGGCGTTCGCAGGGAGGCTGGGCTCGCTGTACAATGTCAGACACATTTTATGGGCTACATTTTTCAAAACACCGCAGGCGGAAAGAGGGAGCATTATCTGCTAAATACTCCAGGGAAGGCCTTTATGGATTTCTCAAGGGGGCTCAGAACTGCTGATCTGAAAAGATGCTAACGTTTCATTGTGCGCTTTGCTCTGCCTGATTTGCATGGCTGAAAGAGGGGGTAAGAAAATGGACTCTGTGTCAGAACCTGAGACAATAGACAAGGGTAGGAAAGAGCCTGAAGTTTGTAGGAAAAAATTCTTCCCTTCGTTTTATCTTTGTCAAATAGAGTTTGGCCTGGGGACTGTAGGATTATGCCTGAGGGTCAAGCCAAGCGGTTTCCACCTCTGTTCTTCTGGGTGACGCCAGTGCCTTGAGAACATGCTGCAGGGAGAAGGAAAATACGTATCAAACTCACTGGATTTCTGGAAGGTGTAGAAGTCCTGACAAAACTTTTTAGTAGGTTATTTTCCTAATTTTGCCACGAATGATATATTAGTAACTTCATTTGGACTTGAGCTACCTAAAGCTAAGCAAAGCCAGTGTATTTTAGCTTGCATGTTGGTATTTACTGTGTGCCGGTTCAGGGAAGCAAACCCAAGCCACTGGACTTGCCAGAAACACAGACCACCAAGTAGCAAGTGTAAAGAAGGATTTTCCATATGCAACTCAGCATCCTGACTTAGAGGGACTGCGGGAGCCTGTTTCACCTGTAGCTTGCAGAGTGCATGACTATTTAGAAAGGTTTCTTAGAAAGTTTTCTAATAGTGTCCACAACCATTTGGTAGCCAGCATTGGATCCCTTCAACATCATGTGGACTTCCTCCTCCCCCTACTTAATTGATTGTAAAGCCTTGCCTGTTTCTGTTTAACCTAACACTGAGCAAAGAAGTACAGAAGTTTTGGAAAGGCATTTCCTGGTGAAAAAGTAGGTAAGAGTATGTGCAGATGACAAACCTCCTTGATAAGCAGATAGCAAAATAATTGCCAGTGGTAGGAAACCTATGGGCAGGAGAACTGAGCAGAAGTCAGGACTAGGGTGCAGGAAAGGTGGATCTCTTCACAAGTCTTTTCTCTCTTCTGTGTCCTTGTGTGAAAAATGGAAAATAATGCTATAACCTTATTTAGCAGAGTGCTTTGAGACCATGAAGAAGGCACAGTGATGGGTGGCAGTACAGAGAGGTTATAGCATTAACAGTAAGCTTTGCAAAGGAATCTGAGGATAATTAGGCAGGCAGACTTTAATGGCATTTGGATACCTGTCATGTTTCCCATACTCAAGAGAAAAACTTTTCCTTAGAAGAGGAAAAAAATTAAACAGCCCTCAATTTGTACTAAAAAAAATAAAAATAAGAAATCAGTCCAAGGACAATAATAAACTACCAATTATAAAAATAGAAACAATGAGATGTTGAAAAATCCTAGAAGGAATATAATATATTAAAAAGATACTTAAGCAATTGCATTACTTCATTGATCCTAATATTTAAGTATATTTTTAATCATTATTAATTGGTTAATTGGAAATCAGACTTACACACACACACACACACGGAAATGGTGCAGGTGCCACTTCACAGTCTGCATCTGGCCTGGATGTTGAGCCCATGGAGCCCACCAACTTTTCTTTAGCAGAGATGGGCATCAGTGAGCTGTTTGTTACCAGAGGGGCTGCTGCTGGCTCCACAGCCTCCCCATGCTGCCCAAGTCATGCATGCAACCCCATGCCTGGGGTTAGAGCTGGAGGTTGACTTCATCAAATCAACACAACTCAGAGGAGTTCCCAAACTTGAATCCAGCCCCTGGGAGTGTGGAGGTTGAGTAAGCCTGTAGGACACCTCCTTGCTTCATGATAGGCAGTTTGGAGCTTTGTAAGAGCATCCAAACTTCATGTGGCTTCCCTGTACTGAGCCTACACACCAGGCTTTGTGAGATTTGCACTTTGCTGAATTAAACCTGCCCTCCTGCTGGTGCTCTGAACCTCCTTCTGTAACGAGGAATGAAAGGTACCATTTCACTTAAGTCTGCCTCCATGAAGGCAAAATAGGAATTGTTTCATCTTCAGCATTTCATTAAGTCTCATAAGAATTACACAAAACTCCCTCTTGCTGACTTTCCAATGAGAAATCCTTTGCCTTTGTGTATTTATACTTGCTATGGATGCAGCCCTAAAAATGAGCTTGGATTTATTATTCATTATGTTTATAATGGCACAGATGTGTGCAGAACTGAGCAATGGGGAGCAGCAAATCAGCCAAAACTCTTCTCATTCCTGCTCTTTCTATAACATTTTCTACCTCATTGGGGAATTTAAGCTGTTACAAACTCTCTGCCCAAGAACCCACAGAACAGGGAAACAAGAATAAAAGTTAGGTTGTGAGATGTCTACGTAGGTCATCATCTTCTTTGGGAGAAATGCTGAAATAAGAGATTTCAGAATTTAATTTATATTTGACTATTATATGATCTGAGATTATACCAGAGCCTTAACCTTAGTTTGGTCTCTGGACTTCTTTAGCCAAAATATTTAAGTAAACATCTTCTCGCTTTCCCCCAGAACAAAAAGACATGAAATGCAACTTTTTTTTTCAATTTCATAATACAATATTCTGTGTTTCCACCATGTTTATTAATAATTTGTTTAAAATTTTCACTATCCCCATGAATCCTGAATTGTAAGAGACCACGATATTGAGAGCAACAACTCATTTTTAAATACAAACCCCAGATATGTTTAAACCCTTCCTCCTCCCTAGGAGCCAAGAACATGTCTTGATGGTGGAGCAGGAGATATTTTATTTCAGCAATTCTTAAATGGAGAAACACCCAATTGATTCAGTAGCAGAAGTGTGAAATCATTTACGCAGAGAACAGCCAACTGAGGCCATAATGCCACTGCTCCTGGAGTGTCCATGCCTGAAAACAAGCCCAGCTTGTCATTTATAATCATTTTCTGCCCTCTCGGTAGGCAAACAACGCATTTGTCAAAATCTTATGCCAATGTTTTCAGATTTAGTTCATTAGCTCTCATTGTGTCGGTGGGGATGGATCACTTCGAAGAAACACCAAACAGCCTCCTTATTTTATATTAATTGTGTGTCAGCAGTAACAGGCAAAACGCATCTTTTCCTCTCATTTCATTATATAGTTTCAGGGCATATTGTCAATTCTAGGGACCAGAAGTAAATCTTCTCTCCTAACCCTACTTCCATGTTTGAATGGGGATCCAGTGAATTTCTTTGGTTTAAAGGCAGCTCCCACTTCCACCTCTAAACCCTTTGCTTTGACTTATTGCTAGAAAAGCTGGAGATCCTAAACTTTGTGGGCTAATCTACCCTAGACACAACAAATGCAGTCACTCCTGGAGGAGAAATGTCCTGAATTTCTTGGCTACTCTCCTCCCCTCAGGAGGGATTTTCTGTTGACTCAGAACTTGTCTATGCTGGGAATTCAACGCTGAGTTTAGCTGCAAATCTCTAGCATAGATACAATTTCACTTGTCCTACCACGTTTCCAGTAACACAGCATCAGCTGTGGAAGTGGGGAGGGTTGATACAAATAGGGGTGTGCCTCAGCCTTGGTAGAGGTGATGTGCTATTAACAGACCCTACAGAAGGAGTCTTTAAATCAAGACATGAGTGGGGAAGCAGGTGGTGGCATTCATCCACAAGAAGGAAAGCAGACTGCATTTTCCTCTGTCTTTCAATTTTTCCAGCTGCTGACAAACTCCTGACTCTCTGAATTGTGCTCAACCTGTTTCCAGGACCCTTCCCTTGGTTTAGTTGCCCTAACTAAGCTGGCACATTGTGTCTGTGCCCCATCTCCCACCATATCTGGAGTTATAATAGCAGGTGATGTGTTTGTCAGTTCCCACTGCTGTGCAGAGGAGGGCTGTGGACAGGACATCATCTCAGAGGCCCTGGTATTATGGAAAATAAATTTGTATGCTAAGCTTACAGGCAAAAATTAGTTCACTTTGCTAAGCCTTAAAAAAGAAAAAAAAAGAAGACTCACTCTAGTGATAGATAGCTTGAGGTCTCTGAAGCTAACATGTTTAACAAGGTCTATTAAAAAAATCACTTAGCATATCAGCTATCATATTTCTAATGCACATAATGCTAAAGGCAATATTAGCTTTGGTGACATGTTGTCCAAGGATGTAGCATCTCTTTTGCACACTCGGTAGGGAGGATGCATGTTTGTCAGGCAAAGATCTATCTGGAGGTCTTAGGTCTGACTGAGGAAACCCTCTGCTCATCATATGCAGCAATCCTCCCTCTCCATACACAATCTTTCAGGGAAAGACTTGCAAACATGAAACTGTAGATGACTTCTGTGTCCAAACTTTGTCCTGCCCTTGGAGTAATGGAAACTCTAAGTAGATGAGGAAATAATTTATATTATCGTTAGATTGGTCACACCTTACTGTAGCTGCAGAGTGTAACTGCCACCACTCCTCTCACATAACTGAAAGAAGTCAGTTGTGGGCAAAAACAACAGGATTTCACTAAAACACAAGTCTTTTGCTACTGCACATGTATTTGGATCAGGGGGTGAAAACTCCACAGCCAACCATTTGGTGGAGGGGAGTGTGTCTGTCTGGGAGAACAAGAGAGACAGAAAGAGCCCCATCATGCTGGTAGCTTTGCCCACTGGTGACACGAATAGCAAGAGCTTTCAGTCCAGATGCTGATGGAAAGGGCTTGGTTTTGAGCTCATGGGCTACCCTGTATTCTTGTCATACCCCTTCTGTTTAGAGGACTGGGATTTTAAATGGTCCTTAAAAATTTGTTGGTCCTTCCTCCTCCCAAAGCAAGCATCACAGGGAATTTTGCCTGTCCATTCAAATCAGAAGCAATGAAAAGAACATGCCAATAGTGAGAACTGTGCATGTTTCTACAAATAACACCTGCAATGTGGTCTTACCCAGGACAGCCTTTCCTGTATCTGAAGTTGCAGTTCTCAAATAAGCCAAGATGGAATTTGCTTTCATTGGTCTTCTTGCTAAAATTTTTTGCTTCAGTGGGAATTTTGGTAGGAAAAGGCATCGTTGCCAATCCTTGAAAGTAAGAGGAAATCCCATGGATCCTGTTCTGTAGTTTGTGTTTAATGTTGTCATATTAAATGTGAGAAAAATCTCTGCTAGTCTATCTGTGTATACATAGAACCCTCACACTACAGTTCTGGAAGATTAATGATTAGAAAAAGGAAACATTTTCTTAGTGAAAATGAACTAAGGCAATAAACAAATAAAAAAAAATCTTTTTTAGAGAAGGATACACCTAGCAGGAAATCTGGGAAATACTGATTTAATCTACTGTTTTGGATCGATATTACCAAATCTTGGATGGAGTGAAATTCATGCTGTTTTAATTCTCTATTCAAAAATGCACGTCCAGTAGCAGGAATAGAGCAATGATCCTGTCTACCCAAGAACCAGGTTTAGTTGAAAGAACCCTTCAGAGTTCTCAGTTTGTCCAGCAAACAGCTGAAAACATGGTGAGCTTATCAGAAAGTGTAACTGAGGGCATGCACAACTCCTAAACTCCAATTTTTGGCTTGAAATCTCACAAAAACAGGCTTCTCTTGTAAAATTTCTTCTGCTTTCTGCTTCCAACTAAGTCAGCAAAATGATAGAAAAAGAATTTGTTTGGGCTGTAGTGGTGTTCCCGATCTCCACAGAAATTATTAAGTATTTTGTCCATTATGACAAGTGTCCAAAACTTTTGTGTGCTGAGTATTCTGTAGCAGTTTTATAATATATGTTATGTCCCACATCAGGGAAAAAAGGGTATTGAGGGAACAGAACATGGGCGAGGGGTTCAGGTATTGAGAAACACAGAGTCCAAGCCCTGGAACAGCATCATTCACTTACCATCTTGGTACAGTTTTACTTCTACAGTCTGAAATCTGTATGTTCCCAAAAGAGAAATCATGACTTGCTCAAAATAAAGCTCATTTATCATAGATGGGAGAAGTCACTACTTCTGACCTCATTGATCAGAAATGGCCACGTTACTAGAGATAAAGAGTTCAACTGTTGAGGGAAAGAGTCATGACCAAAGAAAACTTCAGGCTTTCTCTGGCTGAAACTTTGCATAATTCATGGCCAGGAACAAACCAGACCCATTAGGGGTTGGTTGAAATTGTCAGGTTGAACACCAGCCCTACAGGTTCTCCAGTGCATGAACTGCCATTTTGTAATGTATAGTCTTACCACAACACAGTTCTGTTCCATGACTGAAGTTCCTAGGTGCTGTTACTGTGCATATACTGGTAAAAATTTAAATGCCAAAGCAAACAAATTAGTCAGAAAACAAAAAAGATTGATTCTACCTGCACTTCTTTTCTATTTGTCCCAAACTAATCAATTGTTATCGACTCTAACAATATCAGCCCCTTGTATTCACCATGTGATATTGATCTCAGAAATGGCTGAAATTGTTAAGTTCTGGCAATATTTGAAAATTTAAAATGCTGAAAATTGTGAATAAATTTATTATTTTTTTCCCCTTCAGTTTTCAGCCAGGTCAAGAATCATTAGCTCTTTCTGGTCAGAGGAGGGGCAATATCTTACTTTCCCTTCCTGCATGTTCTGCTAAACTAGTTCCAGAGGATCGTGTTTGTTCAAAGAGGAACAGAAAACTGGTTGCCTTCTGACACTGGATTTAAGATGATCACTTCTTACATATTTCAGAAAGGAAGAAAGCATGTAGCAATAATAAGCCTAAAAGAGTCCATTGTGATCATCTTCTCTGTTCTTCACTGATCTAGTTCCCACTGCAAATAGGACACATATATTAGAAAACCATCTGACTTGTGTTTAGAAATCATTAGTGATAAAAATGAAGCAGAAACTTTGCTGAGTTTTTCCAATACTGACTTTAAAATTTATACCTGGCTTTACTCTGAAGTCATCTAACCATGAGTATTATCCTCTCTTGCAGTACATCCCCCTGGCCCACCAGTCTCAAGCTCACCTTCAAGGAAGGGGAGTTCTTAAAAATTTAGTTACAGGTTTTAGTACCTTAAAATAAACTCAGATCAGCCTGGACATAAAGTGTTTGGTTTTTTTCCTTCTTAAAACTGATCACCACATTCCTACAGTTATCCAAACAACAGCCCATTATATAGTGAGCACTCAATGGTCCTTATGAGTGCTACACAAAAGGCCAATTTTTTCTGAGGCTTGTAAGAATTTATCATCACTGTCATCCTTAAATTTACTCTTCTATTGGAATTTCCTCATTGTTTGACAACTGCTTTTTCCTTCCATCTATCACAATTTAGGGTGACTAATCAGGTTAGTCACAAACCCTTCAGAAATATACCCTCCAGGACACTTTTTATTTTAGCTTGGGGAGAAAGCATTTCAATTTATAGCATTTAACAGAAGCCACTATGCAGTAGCCATTAGGGTTTCTCTTTAGTTCATATTTGCATATGCAAAGTATCCAAACATCAGTTCAGTTCTCCCTTGATACAGATGGATGAGATTTAAGGAAAAAAGAATGATGTGGAGATTGGAGGAGGAGAAGGCAGTTCAGGAGATCTGTCTCTTCTCTGCTACAGCATCACTGCATGACCTGCAGCACTATAAAGTGGATGTAATAGGCTAGACATTAATAGTCACTAATTAATTGGTCTGCAGGGCAGATGAAACAATTATTATCAAGTTTGTTAAAAAGTACAGACAACTTCAGAGCTACTGTTCAGTGAAGGGAAGCAATGAAACTGTAAAGAACAACACTCACTTCACTTCTGAAATGTCACAAATGTAGAGGATGCAGCTACCCGGGAATTTGGGGATCACTGAACTGTAAGAAAAGCAGATGGGCAGGAGCCCCTGACTGAGTTCCTGAGAAATGTTTTTCTAACCCATGGATTCCTAAAGTTCAAGCCACAGACTTTTGCATTTTTGTGGAGAACATTGGGGGGGTGATGGTGGTCCTCAGGCAGATCTAAAAGGTAGAAATCCCATTAGAACTGTGTTAAACCAGCTGTATGTGAAGCCCTGTGAGGAACAATGCTAGGAGTTTACAAACTGGAAAAGGCTACAAACTAGTTATGTAAACTGTGCTTAAAGACCACCAATACTAGAAAATTTTGCAAACTCCCAAGATAATGCATTCCTGGTCTTTGCTGTTCTAACAGGTAAAATACTTCTCCTAATGTCTAACCCTCACTTGAAGCTCATTATTTCTTGTCCTGCCCTTGGTGGCTGTGAGGAATAGCATGTTCCTTTTCTCTTCGCAGATCTCTTTTACATATAAGAAGAGTGAGTACCAAGAAATTGTTCTACAAATACATTCATCATAAGATGAAAAGAGAAAGGTAGCACCAGACGATACCAAGGGGGTGAAGTGTTTAAAGTCTTTTTTTGTATCAATGTTCATTTAAAAGATCAGTTGAGAGCAGGAGGCTAACAGGACTGGAAATTGAATCGAAAAAGGATAGAAGTTCAGCACAGAATAAGGAAAGAAGTGAGAAAATTAGATAAGCTTCATGTTTTATAATTGGCTGAACCTGATGAACTTCATCCTAGAGTATTTTGAAAGTGAACTGAAATGTTCTCAGATACCTGTGGTTATCTTTGAGAAACCAAGAAAAGCTAAGCAAGATATCACGAAACTGGAAAAGGGCAAATATGGTACCTATCTTCATAAAGAGGAAGGGAAACCAGAGGAGCATAAGAATCACAGACCAGCTCATCTGTATTTTCAGCTCCAGGAAATATCAAGCTATTTAGTTGTTTGGAAGCACCTGGGAAAAGGAAAGGAATAACAGCAGGTGTGGGTTTGTTGAGAAAAAATCATGTCATCTTATTTCCTTTAAGATATGAGTAGTGAACAGAAACAAAAGTTTGATTTTGTTTAGGAGTTAACTGTGGCTGCTAAGATGATAGGCCTTAAACTGAAGAAAGAGTGGTTCAGAATAAGCTGATAAGAAAATGAAGCACTAAGCCAGGTTGCCTTGGGAGCTTGTAGACTGTGCACCGGTGGAAATGTCTATGAACAGGTCAAAGAAATATCAATCAGGAGTGATTTAGGTGTTGCTGAGATTGTTTCAGGGGAGATGAATGGGTTGGAATGCCTCCAAAGATCCCACTTACCATTATTTTGCTGTGGTTGTGTCCCTTATACTTCCTCTGTTCTAGACTGAAAGAGCCTCATTCTTTCTGCCTCTCCTCATATCTCTTGTTCCCCAGGCCTCTGATCACTGTTATTTATCTCTCCTAAATTCTTTACAATCATCACACTTCTTTCTTCCAGTGTGATATTAGGAGTCACCAGGCAGATTCTCTCAAATCCCTGGCATGTGCCAGAATGAGAGGAAGGGACGCAGGCTCTTCTGCACAACCAGTTCTGCCAGCAAAACACCCAATTCATCTTTAGAGCAAAGCCTACCACAACCTAATAATGAATAGAAAGTGATTTTTTTCCTTTTTTTTTTTTGTCACATCTTCTTGTTAGTTCATATAAAGCCACTCCTGCATTTCCTGCTTACCAGCTAAGGAAGAGCTCTTTTGGAGATCTCTCATTTCATATTTTAAGATAATGTCAGTATCTCTCTCCCCCCCAGTTGCCTGCTTTTTCAGCCTGAACTGAAAGGAGTCCCAGCAATAACAAAGCTAAAAAAATAAAGACGGCATGAATTACTATATTCTTCTCATGGTACAATGATGGAGAAAGGTCCCCATGTTAGGCGGGGGGAATGCATGTCACTGTTTCAATACTTAAGAATCAGAAGTGATTCACTGCACAGAGCAAAATAGCAGCTGTGTTCAGATCTCAGCCCCTCACTGGAGAGAAAGAATAGTTTTCACTCAGAAGACTGAGTATGTGTCTTTATTCTGTCATGGGATAATGATGCACCTTGGGCCTGATCCAAAGCTCCCTGAAATCCAGAGAAAGCCTCACGATGGCCTCTGTGCACCCTAAACCAGAAGAGAATCTTTTGGAGTGGGAAAAACTTCTCCTTGCACTTCTTTCTTCTCCATGCTGGAGTCCCCCACCGCTGCTGGCCTGCACTATAAATAAAGACCACCAAAAAGTAAAAACTACAAGGCTGGCAAAAAGATATTTAAAGACATATCAGCAGTTTAGGCTGCAAATCCCAGGGCTCACAGACACAATATGTGGTGTACATGTCCAAGGCGCAGCTCTCTGCCGTGCCACCCCTGAGGCAGGTGACAAGTCCCCTGGCAGCTCATGGCCTCAGGGCCACCCACTTGCAACATGTCCATATGCATAACTGCACAGGGGGAAATACAGACGCTGTTCTGCAGACTGCTGACCATCAGAAAGCAGTAGTTTCTCTTGGAGGGTCAGTTTTCTATCACTAGCATCAGCCCATTCTTGAGGAAAACAGCAGAAGGAGAAGGGGCCAGAGTGCCTCTTTTGGTGACAGACTGCCCTGGATTGACCTAAAATCCATCCTAAGGCTGCAATCTGTGTTGAGATTAAAACAAAAGCACCTGAATTGCCTTGAAAATTCCTAATCACAAACCTGTGTTTTTTATTGTTAGAGAATTAACACCAGGAGACGAAGGGTCTGTGAGAGACCTTGCTTGTAATACACTGCAATAAACTTCCACCTCAGGTTTTTCTTAAAAAATAATTTAAAAAAAGACAAACTGAAGCAAACTGCTCTGCTTCTCTAAGTGAAAAAGAAAAAATTGCTACTTAGATCACTTAAAGAAAAGAGACTAGTTCATTCTTTTCTATTAGGGAGAAAAAAAACCCCTGTTCCACCAAAACTCTTTGAAGATTCATAGAAGCACTTCCAACTGCAGTCCAGGATGGCCTGGAAGAGGAAGACCTCCAGAAAGCTTTAGAGATTGCTGTGATTGCATTACAGCATACTCTTGGGGTTTTTTGTGGGTTTTTTTCCTTATTTTTCTTTTTTTCTCTAACTATCCTCTTGCAGAAATGTCACAGAGAAGAAAAGAAATGAAGAAACTTTAACAGCAGCCTTCCCTCCCCCAATTCTACAGAGAGCTATCTCACCAGATGAAGAGCAGTCTTGGAAGGATTCGGCACACTTCTTCTGCCAGACGCATTTGAAAAAAAACATTTGGGCTCCTGCAGAACAGGGTGCCTTTTCTGAATAGATCTCTGCACTGTAAAAGACAATTGATATTCTCTCTTGGTCTCTTCCCCACGCAGCAGTGGTTTATAAAGGCAGAGAAACAGAGGAAAGGATCAGATCCAAAAAGGAGCTTTAAATATTTCACCTTCCTGTTATCTGGGAAAATCAAATATGACACCTATGACCATCTAGGAGTTTGTTTCTGGCTCTTTCTTGTTGTCTTGGGTTTTGGGTTACATTCCATGTTTAAAAATTTTGGGCAAGGAAGGATTGAAATTAGAGGAAATCTTGATCTGAAGGCGACCTGAAACAAATATCAAGGAGGGAGGTTGGTCTTGTAGATGGGATATAATGCCAGATTTGCGCTAGTGAGTTTTCAGGTGATGGGCACCTCACTCCTTTCCCTGAATGCTGGGATCCCAAAACAGAAAGTACTCAAAGACATCCAAAGCCTTTGTGTTTGTCTTCTTATTGTAACGGTATGTGCAAGCCATGCCCGGTACAGCACCCAGCACTGTCCTGGCTTGCTGCCATGAGCGCCTCATACCCATCGCCACCGTGTTGTCCTGAGTCACAGGCTCCTGGGATGTCCCAGACTCGGGAGGTCAGGACTCAGCTGAGCAGCTGAAGGGAGGGTGTGCTTGCTGCCCAGCAGTTGCCTGTGCTTACAGATCCCATTTTGGATATTAACATCAAGGTGTCTGCATCACACAAACCACCAGTGCAACTGGAAATTTTTGTTATCCCACGCTGGAAACAAAACAATGCCCAGACTGGGGCACTGTGCCACTGGGACAGAGACAGCCAAATGAGACCAGACACGGGTAGCTTATACTGTGGAAGGAAAGACCTCCCAATGCATGGTGATCACCCCATCACCTTTCACAGTTATTAGCCTTTGATGGATAATTCATGTGACATTTGCAGAACTGAAGCCACGTTAGGGAATCACACAGAGCTGTTCCAAAAAATGGGATTACTTCCTCTAATTTTCGTGAGGTGTCAGTTTTCTTTAAATCTGCCTCTCTCTTTCCAGCTGTGTGTGTGTGTAAGTGTCTGCAGGGGAAGGTGGGAAGCAGGTATAGCATGGAGTTATTTTCCACCCTTGAGATTCTGCCAGCACATTTCCTCTGAGGACTTTGGCAAATGTATGTTCCTGCAGCCTCTGTACTGTGAGAACAGGCTCTGCTTCCTCTGCTTTATGGCAGAGGTGGCCTTTCATTTAGCTGCAGCTAGACTTTTTATTTCTGAAATTATTGCATGGAGATGCTGGAGATGTAAGAAGGATGAAAACACAGGCTCTTGCTACCAGCCAGCATTTCTTCTGTTGTGATAGGCATGGACAAAGGGAGTTAGTAGTTTGTTGACTAATTTGACTTTAAGAATCAATCTATCTTCTGTGCATCCTCATGCCTATGCGTCAAACCTTATATTTAGTCCTCTGCACACACGTATAAATACATGCCTTTGCATCTGTATCCAAACACACACACACAGAGCAACATCTACATATATTGGAGGCTTGATCCAGTATTGCATGTTGCAGAAAAGTTTATATTTCTTGTGGTCATAGATGTTTCAGGGGAGCTTCATTGTGCTCTGCTCTAGGCCATGGCAGTGGGGAGGAGAATAAGCATGTGTGTCAGACCTGCCTGACCAGAGAAATCCATCTGATGTATGTGGCCATGATAAATCACTCTGTCAAGCTGTTCCCCCATAGCCACAGCCCCTCTGATCCCTCTCCCATTGCATGATTAGAAGTGTATCAGACATACAATCAAGTTCCCATCATCTCCATCAGTAATTATCCATTAAGACCATGTGCCAGTACTGCTTTCCTGCTCCTGTGATGGCTCATCTGCAGAGAGGGAAGGCTGAGTTGGTGACGAGACAGGCAACAACCATGTTCCAAGAGTCTTCATGGTTCACCCTCATGGAGAGACTGGTCCCTGCTCACCTAAATGTGTTTGAGTCCAGTTCTCAGACTGAAATCCAGAATATTAAGTATTAATGTCAGTAAGAGGCTTTCACAATGGTTTGACAAGATCATACAGTAGCACTGCTTTGAATTCTATATCAGTGAGTAGGGCTGATAGATATATAAGAGAGATATGTACATGTAAGTGTGTTTTAATTGAGAGGTTAGAGATTTTTCCTTTTTTCACTGTGTAGAAAGATAACAAGGTTTTGTTACTTGAAGGGGAGGTTTGCAATTCAGTACTTTGCTCCCATAATACTGGTAATACCTCATCTTTTGAGGTCACTTCAGAGGTGTCTTGGTAGTGTTTGCTTATGGTGGTCATTCTTTAGCACACAAGTCCTTTCTCTCAAATGCCCATTAGTCATTTGAACGAAACAGACCTGCCCAAACAAGCAAAAAGCTGTTAACTTCTTCACACTAGTTGTTCTAATCAAACCTCCCTTTTAGAGTTTGTTAATGTAGGTCAAATCCTGCCTCACATCATGTTCAAACTGCTAACGCAAGGCTGCTGTGTCCCGAGCTTTGAGGCTCCTGGCATCCCCTCCAAGGAGAAGGTGTCTGGCTCAGCTGGAAAACCTGGCTCTACTCTGTGGTGTGGTTTGAACTGAGATGAGAAGAAAGCTCCCAAGTGCTCCTCAGCCATTTCTGCTGAGTTTGTACCAGGCTTCTACTCCTTCCGATGCTCCAGCCCTCCCCAGCACAGAGCAGACAGAGGAGATTTTGGCTGGATTCACAAGGTTGTGAAATGCTTGATGCCTTGACCTGTAACATGCGACTGTAAATTCCTCCGCTCTTGTCATGTTTTCCGGGGGTCATGGTCCCTAACAGTTTATTTAATGGAGGAGGAGGAGAGAAGCCCTTCACATTGTTGAGCAGCGGGTGATTGTTTCTCTCATCCTGGCAGCTGGTGCTGACACACGACTGTTCCTCAGGTGTTACTTTGATGGACAGTGCCCCTGATGCCCATAGAGCAGCAGGGGTTGTGGCAGCCTCCACTTACCCGGCGTTGGTTGAAGGAGGACCTTCGGAGTCTTGCCTGAGTGGAACCTGGCACTGCCTTTCCAGTGTTTTCCTTGTGTTTCACCAGAGCCTGAGTTTTGCTGATGGCAGTGGCCTGCTGAAGTGAACTTTTGCTGTGTTGCAGTGCGTGCACAACTGGGCACTTGCAGTGACAGGTCTGCATTAGTACAGAATCCAGCAGCAGATTAAGCAAGGCTGGAATCCTAGGGCTAAAGAGCTTTAGTATCTCCAGAGGAGGGAGGAGCAGATGCTACTTTAGTGTGCCATAAACCACCTTTGCACAGCAAAGCAACCTGCCACTGTGATCTCAGTGAGTCACAGCTCCCCGCTTCAGCTCTGGGTGTTCCTACATCCATGATTATTTTGGTACTTGGGGAAACCACGGTGCTGAGATAGCTGCTTTGTATCACACTCCCAAAGGCATTACCAGTTCCTCTTTGGCTGGTGGCAGTGCAAGCCTGAACTCAATGTTCCTAGGGCTGGTAAAAATAGCACCGGGATGCTGCAAGTGTCCCTGACGCAGCCAGAGCTGGAAGCTCCCAGGCCAGTCAAACCTCCATCAGGGACAGAGAGCAGTCCACACTTGGTTTTTACTCTGTGGCAGTGTGGTTAAGAGCAGGATAAGGTCTAGACTTGCAAAGGTGAAGACCCCAGGGCTTTCCATGGAAGAAATTCACCCTCTTGCCTCAAAAAATGTCTGTTCTGGCACCAGCTTTGAGATTACAAGGAGCTATAGCAGAGCTCACAGTGATTGCTGGCAGCACTTGTTGTTTTGTGACACCTGGCTGGGAAATATATTGTGTGAAACTAAACTCCATTCGGATGTGAGGAAATGGGAGCGTATCCTGAGCGTAGCCAGACGTGACCCCCAAACCTGCTCATGCAGGAATCTGCATTCACACATCTCACCATTTTGCAGTTGGGTCCAGATCCAAAGCCCATTGAAGAGAAGTCATTCAGTGTGCTGCTGTAGTTTTGGGATGTAAAGGACTTCAGCTTTTTTATTAAAAAAATTTGCACTATTCTTTCCCCAGGAGAGGATAGTCCTGCCATGTTAGCTTTTTGGCCAGAGAGCTAAGGACAAGCATGCTGCCTGTTGAGCTCTGACACCACTTGTGCTCAGAGAATTTGCCAAACTGGTTAACCCAGACAGCATCAAAAGCTCAGCAGAAAAAAAAAAAGAAAGACAAAGATATAGAATTTCCTCTCTGTGTGTCTGTATTGTGGAAAACAAGGTGACACAAAAGGCACGTAAGTAGAATAGGGGTGAAGGCAAATGACTAGACTTTTCCAAGGATTAAAATAATAAGATGAAGGTTTCATGTGCTTACATTTCACATGGAGGATTGAAGTGAAAAAGACAAGTTTCTGGTGCAAACATATAAAAACCCTTCTCCATTCCCAGATCTCTTTTGCTGTATCTTTAACTGCACGTCTTTCTACCTTTTTAATTTTAAAACGCATGTGGGTTAAGCCTAGAATTTCCTGTGGCTAAGAGGAATGGGGTCTGATTGATTGTATTAAGGGACAGTCTAAATGAAGTGCTTGGACTTGCCCCGGGCGCTTCTATCTGCAGGTGCTGGGAGCCCTTGCCAATGCGAATGACTTTTTGGAACACAAGTGATTATTTACTGCTGAACCAAGCCAAAGGCTATGCTTCTCCTTGCAGTTTGCAGCCCTCGGCCTCCAACAGGAAATGTATTTAGTTTTCAAATCCCTCTCTGACCAAAAAGAAATTCCAGCAAAATAGCAATAAACATCCAGAGAGTCTCCTCTTCTGTAGGAAAAAAACCCCATGAGTTTGGGTTTAAAATGAAATATCCTGTGAGTAATCTATTCTAGGACCGGGACAGGGTCAGGTTGTTGTGTGTGGGAGTCAGAAAGAAGACCCAGGAGAAGGGTACCCCACCCCATTTGCCACCCACCCCCCTTTCAGAAACTCCGAATATCACCAACATGATGTTTTCAAACAACGATTGCAAAAGAGTTCGCTGTTTGATCCTACTCTTCTCAGTTTGTCATTGATTTCCCCCATCAAAATAGTTTGTGCAACGAATCCCAGCTGTATCGCTGGCACTTTGCTAGCCAGTAAATACAATCCAAATGTTAATTCTTTGGAGCCGAGAGCTCCGTGCCAAGAAATGAATAATCTGTGCAAGGCTAAACAAACAGTTTATTGACGGGGTGGGGTGGGGTGCAGGTGGGGGGTGGCTGGGCTGAGAAGCAGTCAAGCCCAACCAGAAGGACATCAAAGCTGCTTCTGTCAGAAGGCTCAGTCACATGTGATTTGTTTTCTCTCACCGCTAATTCAGTTACATGTTAAACTACTAATATTCCCAGGCTACAGTGCAAGTGCTTTCCAGCCCAAAGGCAGCAGGCAAGAGGAACAGATGTTTGCATCCTGCCCATCTGAGTGTACCATGTTTGTCTTTTTTGTCATAGGATTGCAGTGGGTGCGCTCAGGTCTGGGGATCCAGCAGCCAGGCAACTCCATTGATTTGGCTCTTCTTTATAAATGAGAGAAATGAGGCAATTCAGAAGTTAATGGTGGTGTTTCTCTGGCAGCTGATGGGAGCGTGGGCAGGGCTATTCTACTGAAATTTAAACCAAGAGGTTCGAATTCCCTTTTTAAAATTTTCACCTCATGCCTTTTTCTTCCAGGTGATCCAGGAGGTCAAGACCAGAAGCAGGATTAGAGCCTAAATCCCCCGAGTCCCAGGCCAGCTACAGTGCAGACCACGCATTGCAAATACTACTGAACTCTAACCCCAGCTACATGCTGTAGTAATCCACTTTGCAAACTTTGGGCCAAAGCCAGAGCAGGATCCCAGGAATGCTGCCCAGCCATGTCTCATCACTCTTCCAACCTGCTGCACCATCACGGCAAGCTGCCTGGATTTCTTTTTTTTTTTTTTTCAAAAGACTGGATTACTCTTGGAACCCAAACTCAGTAAAATAGACAGACACAAATCTGAGTCTTAATTTGAAAAATAAAAGATCCACTCCAAATTTGCAAGTGCCACATGCTGGAGGAATTATAAGAACAGGTTATTTATTCCACTTCTTAGCTGCACTGAAAGGGCAGGTATGTCCACTTCTCCATTCTTCCCCATGGCAAAGAGGGCCCTTCCCACCCCGTGGTGTGCCTACGCTGGCACTGTCCCCATTGGAGATAGAGCTACCTCCTGGGCAGACCTTCCCAGGCTGCAGTTCAGAGGAGATGGAGCAGTTCCCCTGTGCCAGAACAGCCTTCAACACCCGGCATCAGGCAGGCATGTGAAGGCAAGGGCCTGCAGCACGATGGTTTAATAAATAAAAGGCAGGAAAAGTCTCTGGTGAAGGGGTTGTGATGACAGGTTATGGAGTCACATGCACAAGTAGTTAAGTCCATCCAGGGTTAATCTAACTCAGGTACTGATGCGAGCATTTAGATAGTGGATAACTCATGCTGTCATTAACCTGTCAGCATTACAGCAGGAAGATTATATCTTCACAAGAATATATTGATCTGGAAAGGGACGTGTTAGGCATGACCAAGATTTTTCTATGCTGTCTTTTACCACCTGCTTTTCCCCTGATCAAAGATGCTTAACGTGTGTGGTCAGTGCAAGGAAAGCCATGCTTTCCTCTAGGCTGGAGAGATGTTTCTCTTTGTCCTCTTCCCATTATCTTGGGTGCAATCTAAATATCTGGTTACTTACACAGCCCCCTCCTTTTCATGCTAATAGAGCAGTGAGGATGATATTCGTGTCCCTGTAGGTCTACCACAGCCTTTTGCAGAGAGTCTCTCTTGTGTGTGAGCTACAAGCAGCTCAGAGGCAGGACAGCTCTGAACTGGAAGCTGAGTACATGACACAGGGCTTCGCTGGAGCTGGTAAGTCTCCTCTCAGATGATGACTTACTGGCTCAAGACTGCAGCGTGATGAAGTAGATCCCCAGGTTTTGGATCAGAATTAGTTCCTCCTCCAGATATTCAGACCTTGGGAATAGTTTGCCAGGGTGTGATGCCCAGAGATGTCTTCCAGCACCTGGTTTCCTCCCAAACCCACCAGAAAATGACAGCTTACAGCCTCCGTTTGGAGAGAGGCTGGACAAGATTGTGTAGGACACAAGGAGAGAACCAGGGTTACAGCCATAAATGTGTTGATATTAAAGTGCACTGAAAAGGTAAAATTAGGACCATTGCCCTGGGAAATCCACCTAGGATAAATGGTGTTTTAAAGTTCTGATGGCATGTCATAGTACATGCATTCCTAACAGGGATAAGTCACTTGTTCCTAGCCTGAGGCAGGAGCATTAGAAATGGTCTTCAAAACCATGGCACTGTCATGTTTGCAGTGCTTTCAGGTGACCACCGGAGGACAGGACCATGTGGGAAACCTAGGCTGTTGGCAGACATGCAAGAACTAAAAGTGTGGGGATGAGCCACTCTTAACAACAGGATATCTTGTCCCTGTCCTGACTGGCATTAGGATTTTTGAACAGCGTGGTGGTGTCAGTTAAAGGTAGGATTTTTTCCCTCCCTACCTCATGTAGATTGGCAAAACATTCTGAAGCAGAGCTTTGTATTATGAGAGCAACAAAATTCCCTAGCATCAGCATAAAAATGCTGACACTGGCATTGCTTACACTGAGTACAAGACTGCATTTCTGTGAGCGGTGCTGATGAAAAGGCAAGTAAGATTTTCTTCCATCTTCCCAGTTCCTCAGCTTTGAGGGTGGAGACAAGAAGATAGTTGAGTTGAGCTGAATGTTTTTTGCTCTTTGCTTATGTGAGAAAATAAAGGTAACCACAATGGAGAGACTCCCCAATGGCTCTGCACAAGCTGTTGCCCTCCAGACCTGCTACCGGCAGGGACTGATCACGGAAAGAGAGAGGAAGCGGTTGTGTTTCCTTTCCCCATGCTCACCCCAAAGCACTGCCTGAGATGTGAGCAGCATTAAAACACTTTCCTCTTTCCTTTTCCTGAGAGTGTCTGCTCAGCACAGCCTTGTGCTGCCAGGATCCGACTGGAGATACCTAGGGAAGCATGAGAGGCCAAAAGTCTCCCAAGAACTGTCAGATTTGGCATCCAAATGTTGACATTGTTTAGACAAAACCTTGCTGTAAGCCTCCTGAGATGAAATTGTTTTCAATATTGCCGTGGGAACTGGCAGTTCTTGGTTATGAGGCAGGTGGAGGTTCGAGGAGCGTGTGGCTGGTCCCAAATCCTCCTGCCTGACGGGGATTCTCTGCCATGTGTTGGCAGCTGAGCAATGGAGAGCTGGTGGATGTCCGCAGGGCATTACACACACATGCACACACATGCATGCACTGTTCAAGTGCTCATAACAAGGACCTCCATTTTATTTATTTGAGCAGAACCAGGGCTCTGGGTGAATGAAAAGGTAACACTTCATGTTCCCTTTAACACAACCACGAATTAGGACTCAACATTAAGATTAAACAGCTTGCTAACTTGTGTGTCTGCACATGACACCCATGGAGCAAACTCTTCCTCCCCAACCTTCCAGCTAAACCGACCCTTTGCGAAGAGGCAATACTGCCTTAGCAGGGCTGTGCAGTCATGGCTATTCCTTGTGCACTGGCCACACAATAATATACCACCAAAAAAAAAGGAAAAAAGGGGAGAGAGGAAGAGGAACGAGTGTTCTTAACAAAAGCAGAATAATATGCTAAGGCAAGGCTCTCTGTGATCTGCTGTTTGAAAGCAGGCGGGCATTGAGTTGTCGTTACCAGCCTCCATCATTTGAGGGCACCCTAGTCTTTGATGTTGGCTGCAATTAGCTGCGGGAGTAGTGCAGCAGCCATCTCTCGTGATGGCAAGTCTGTCTTTCATTGAAATGTTCTCTTTCCTCCAACCCTCCAGGTCAATGCTGCTGGGACTTGCTGCTTTACTGATGGCAGGAGCACATGCTGGGCTCGCAGATCACCAGCCTTATTGGTGCGTTGGGGATTGGAGGTGAATTGCCTAAAGGAGGGATATGCTGGCATGCCAACACTGCTATTGATTAATGCTAATTATAATTTAATTTAACCTCCAATTAGTTTTAATCAATTGTCACATTCTCCCTGAGTATTACTGTGAGGATGATGTACAGTAAGGAGGATAATTGTCTTGAGCTTTTCCTTGCTTCCCAGATGGCTATTTTCTACTCATTTCTTTTGCTTTTAATAGACCTGGGTGAATAATTTATTTGCCAAATTTTGCTGCTGCTGCTTCTTGTGCCTCAGAACTGTATGTAAGCATACTTTGAGTCTGTTGCTTGGTCCAAAGTTTCTCATCACAGAATATCAGTTCTTGGTCTGCACAATGCACTAAAGCCATTAGATCCTGGAAATTCAAGGAGGGCAGTTTCACTTTAATCAGGCATGTGGTGGGGTCGCATGGCCCTGGGCCCAATGTTGCTGTCACTCATAACTCTGGGGATCCAGTTTTGCATGAATTTTCCATAACCATTGCTTAAAAGAATGGTCACATTCTTGTTTCTGTCACCCAGAGCACTTGTCTTCAAAAGGGGAAAGCAGAGAGAAAGAGTAGCTACATCTGCCCATCGGAGTGGATCATCTCTAGGTCTTGATTCCAAGCTCTAGCAATCAGCGAGCACCAACTTACCTTCTTCTCCCAAAGGACTAACTCTTCTCTGTTACAGCACCAGCCTTCTTAATGCTCTCCTATGTGATCTTTCCACTAGAGCTGGAGAGACTGGTTTTGTCTGAATATCGCTATGACAGCCTGGCCTTTCCATGTTGTATTTGAATGGATGGTTGCAGAATATATTCAGAGGTACTTGTCCAATACTATTAATAGCTCTGTCTGTCCAAGTGAATTACAAAAAAGTATCAATTTGTTAATCAGCTTCACTGATTTTGTGTACATTGCTGCTGAAACATCAGGCAGCATTCCCTAAAGGTCAATAAATCAGGGCAGTTATCCAAAATTCCCTTCTGAAATTTTTCTGAAAGCTAAGGGGAAAGTGAGTAGAGCACAGTCCCATCTATTCTTGCTGAGGATCAAAAGCAACTCAACAATACCTCAGGGCATCAAAGACAGCTGATAGATCTAACAATAACATCTTGGAGCCCTGATATTCATCTGTAACCTGGACTGCCCGTGCAGTGCAGTCTCTGTGCTGTACTCCATCTGTACGCAGACCGACACAGGTCAAGAAAGGCTGAGACAGTCAGGTACTCGGGGAATTCGCTTCCCTTCACAACTTCCTCATTAACCATGCCCACACTAGGAGAACAGAAACAACGCAGCCAGATTGCCAGCATCCAGTAATAGCTTGTTTGGACACCTTTTCTGCACTTCCCAGAGATACCCTGTACCCACCAGCTGTCCCGATTTCTCTCCTCCAGCCCCGCCGCCGGGTAGCTACGGCGCTGATCAAAAGCCGTGGTGGTTAACACAGGTTCAGTTCAGCCGGTGGGCAGGTCACATCCCTGCCACCAGTGCTGCAGCTCATCTCTGAGCCTCCACTGCGACCTGAAGCGAGGCAGTGGTGGTGCGGGAAGGTGACCATGCCCCAGGCCCCGCTGCCGGCTGCTGGCCAGGCTCTCGGTGTGGGTGCCTGGTCTCCAAGGGGTTTCCTCCCTTCCCTGCAGAAGATACGAAGAACCTCATTGCCAGAGGGCTGAGAATCTCTATTGCAATAGAAATCAGGAGTACTTGGGTGCCTTGTAGGAAATACATAGTTCATTGCAGGACTATGCTGTAACTTATTTATTTTTTTTCATTTTATTTTTGAAAATAAAAGATCAGCTTATGTGTACAACGGAGCCCTTCCTCCTCCTACCCAACCCATTCTGTCCCCAATGGGTCAAGTTACACGGGCTCAGATGTCCCATGCAGATAGTTATGACTTGGTTCAACATGATTTCATTATAATCATTTAAGTTACAGGAGAACTTTAGTGAAAAATAAAACTATGGTAAAGCAAATCCATTGCTCCATAGAAACGAAAGCTGACCCCGCTCTCGCCTTTGTGCATTGGCTGGATAACAAACCCATTGTAAGATTAAAATGAAAAAAGAAGGAAAGCCAAAGCTTGTTTTGTTCATATAAACATGGGACTTTTGATTTACTTTTCACAGAGCTTTGAGTGGGCAACAGAAGAAATGTGAGCTATCTCACAGTGTTCCCTTGGCATAACATGGTGCTTTCAGTCTCATTATTATTGCATTATATGTAGCACATCTGTTACTGGTCAGGAGCCAAACTATTTAATTCTATTAGATACATCTATACAGCTAAGTGATAATCTACACCAGGTTTATGGAACAAGCACTTAATTCTTGGCAGGGAGCAGCTCAAGACTTGATGCACGAGCAATAGAATATATGCAGTGTAGTTGTAGATCAGTGTCAGAAACTGGCCAGAAATCATTTCTGCATTCTTCAGCATGCAGGCATTCCAGTGTGGGAAACTATTCATTCAATTTATTGTTCTAACATCTGTAAGTTATTGGATGGGGGGGAGGGGAGAGGGAGAAGAGGAAAACGCTCAGAGGGAAAAACGTTTACCTAACAAAATACTAACTCTTTCAGGGGGTTTCATGTCAGCACTCTGTAAATAATAGGAGCCTTTTAATGCACATGTGGTAGTATTTACTTTGTGGAGAGGTACACAGAATCCTGTCTTGTTCAGAAAGTTTTGTGCCCCGATGCTGCTCAGGCATATAGTTTTTGCTGTACATATTTTGTTTTAATCCATCTTTTATCTTGCTGAACACAACTACCAAAACCAAAGTCACTTCGCATCGCCTCTGCTTGCAAGCACCCTTAGAGCAGGCTGAACCTCGGGATGCTGGGCTGAGAGAAAGAGCCCAACTCCTCAGCTGGTCCAGGTGGCTCTGCTCTGCTCCCCTTGCAAGGCACACAGCACCTTTCACGTTTGCCAGCTGGAAGTTTGGATCCCGGTGTATTTTCCCTCCCTTCTCTGCAAGATCCTTCCAAACTTTGGGAGAGAGAAGCCCCTAAATGATGTGTTCTTCCCAGAAAGGCAATCAAACGTGGTTTTACCCCCATTTTAGAGAGAAGGAGGAAGGGCACTGGGAGGTGATGACTTGCTCAGGGTTGCACAGGATGTCTGCAGCAGAGATGGAACGGGGGCCAACTCTCTGAAATGTCAACAGTGCCTCTACCAGTATTCACCAGATCATCCTTCCTTCCTCTATGCTGAATTGAAACCATTCCAACAAAAAAAAAAAAAAGAAAAAAAGAAAGAAAAAAAGAGAGAGAGAGAGAAACCAAGAGAGGGGGTCTCCACCTGCAGATTTTTCTGACCTTCCACTGACAGGGCTTTTCTTTTCCTCTTCCCCTCCCCCCTCCTCCCCCTGCCCATTTTTTCATCTCTCAGAGGAAGTAATTGGATCTATTTCTGAAGGAAGTGATGTCAGGAGACCTGGGTGTTCCAAGAATAGTTATTTCCATATGATCCAAACAGGTTCTTACATAATGTGACACATACATTGTTGTAATTTAAACAGATTTGGTTCTTTGGACTGAAGGCCATTTGTAAGAGTCTCCAGCTGGAGAGGAACTCATTTACTCACTGCCTTTGGGGAGTGGCAGCATCCTTAATACTCTGCCGTCTCCCACAGCACCAGGTGTCTGAAATTTCCCTGAACCATCTTATCCCGAGCCTGACCCAAGCCAGGAAAAAACTCCTATTGTTTTCAGAGGTCCTGCTCTGCTGTGGGTGAATGTGGCTCTGCTCAACTGGGCATTGCAGACAGCAGGCTGGTAATACCAGGGAAATAATTCCTGGTCGTCACCAGTGGTACTTGAGTTCTTATAAGAAAAACCCAGTCCTTGCACATGAATTTGCAACCTGAATCTGGGAGGATAAAAACAGTGCTCTGAATGAAGGGAAAAGGCCATAATGCTGTACTATATTTAGGCTGTGAGCTTTAGGGATAAGTGCTGCCTTCTTTTTCCCGTGGAGTTGTACAACATCTAATACTGTAGGGTCCTGGTTCATGAGAGAGGTCTGACATACGACTATAGTGCAAAAATTAAATACCAGTAATAACATAATGAGTTAATAAATAGTAACAAAACCTTGGAGGGAGGCCAACTAGTAGTGGAGCAGTGGTCTGTGGTCTCCTGAAAGTCTGCAGTTTACCAGTTTAAAACTACTGATCTGATAATACCAATTCTTGGTGCTGGGCTTCAGGTGACTCTCCCACCTTTCTGTGCAATCTTCCTTTTTGCATGTTATTTGCTTATGTACTTGATAAGCAACTGTCATTCCTAGAAAATACCAGTACACAAAAATACTTTGCCTACTATTTTCTTGGCATTGTTGGATCTTGTCTATAATGGAGGACATGATATGAAAACACTATTGCAAAAAGATAAGTGACAGGGATTTAATTTCCAGTGCTGTTCATCAAATATTTTTTCTTGTGCTCTTCCCATGAGAGAGAAAACAATGTAAGTGGAATACCCCAAGGGGAACAGCTTGTTGTAACTTAAGATTAAGCCTGAAAAACGGATGGACAGTCTCAGCTACAGGTATTTTACCTAGCAGAGCACACCACATTCCTGGAGCAACATGTGGCACTTCATCTGGGCTGAAGTCTTGGCTTTGGTACAATCAGAAACCCATCTCTGGGGAAGTTGAGGTGTTTCTGTCATCCACTGTTGTCAGTTATAATCCACTGGGTGCACTCCTAGAAGTACAGCCAGCCAGTATAAGAAAATGTTCATGAAACCATACGGTCTGTCCAGCCACAAATACAGGATCTAGTTCCCCTCAATAAAATCAGCCTGAGACTATGGAGGGAGCACCAGGACAGAAAAAGCCAAGCAAATAGCCCCTGGGCTGCTGACAGGACAGACTTGCTGGAGAAACTCCTGGCTAGTGATAGCTCAGTGCTCATGGTGCTGGACAAGGTTTGAGAGGTTTGGGTTCATTTCCCAGTTTTCCATAACATCTCTGTGCCCCAATTCCTGCCTTCTGAAAGCGGAGTTGGTAGGGGCTTGCACATCCTTCTTGAATGTGGTGAGGGCAGTGGCCCTATAAAACCCACACAGTGACTCAGTCACACTGCACTGGCCTTGCAGAGCCTGCAAGTTCTCCACAAGCAGTAATAAATAACCATTAAATCATCTGTAATGTAGCCAACTTAACTGTAATTCTATAAGGCATGGATTGAGGACACGTAGCTAACAGAATTGGTTAGAAAATATGGGAATCTTTTCAAGGGAAATTTAAAAATAACTTTTGCATTTATTTTTCTGAATTTGCTTGTTTGATTTCAGTTAAATAAACTTTTCTTTCTTCCTTTAAGCAGCTTTTATTCTTTCCTTCTTTCCTCCTTCTACTATTGTCATTACAAAAAGTGACAAAAGGGAAGAAGGGATGCAGAGAGGGGAGAGTAAAGCCCCCAAAATCTTCAAAACTTGCTGATTATTTTTTTACATCACTGGGGGGCTTGTATCAAAAATTAAAATTTATGTAAAAAACAGACATTTCTATTTCATGAAATTACTTGCTTGTCACTGGAAAGTATGACTGCATTGAAGAAGCCAAACCTCCCTAGGCCTTGTCTTCTCCATTTGTGTCTGGGAAAACTGAAGCGAGGTACCAAAGTGATAACCCTGAGGCCACAAAGTGGGGGCCAGTGTCAGAAGAGATCTTCAGATCACAGGCATCCACACAATCACTGCTCACAAGGAACCTGCGTGAGGTTTTCTACTGGAACAGGACCACCCTGTGCACAAGGAGGGCCCAGAGACCTTCCCTCACCCCCCTCCTCACAAAAAAAAGGTACCCCTGCATCTCAAAATTATTCTTCAGAGCCACTTCTGCAGCAGTGTGGTGAGGGAATAGCACAGCATGGGCCTCAGTGGTAGGTGTAGGAGAGCAGGTAAAGCTCTTCAGGCTGCTGGTGCTTGGATGTGCGGTGGATGGGGACAGGGTACTGATGTGGGACATGGCCAGGAGCGCAGGGAAGAGCTGCTCATAGATCTACAGACGCTTGAATTAATTGGCTGCTGTTTACAGCTTGGGTTTATTGCTCAGCTTTTAATTAACTGTTTCCGGATTTAATCTCACAAATGTTCTGTCTTCGTCCTTGTTTAATCCAGCAGTCTAATGGCAAGCTGATTTATGCAGATCAATACTGTTTACAAACATGAAAGCCTCCTGTCAGTTTTTGAACTTCAGGCATGATGGCATTGGTTATCAATAGCTGAAGCAGCCGCAGCAGGTGGCATGTCAATATGCAGCCAGTCAATATTCATGGAATGGCCGAGATTAAAACTTTTTTTAGCAGGAGTGGGAGGGAACTGCTGAAAATCCTCATCATATTCATGTATGGAGGATTTACCACCCACCCCGGCCCCTGCTTTCTTTTATTTAGTTACAGCCATCCGAATGGAGCACTAATGAGAATAATCAGGTTATTCAGGAACATCCGTGGTTGGGGGGAAAATAACTGTTCCCACAATCTGCTCTGGACTCTCGCCCTCCCCAAGCCAGTTCACCTTCTAAGGTGTTTCCCTCTATTAAAATATTTTAAGTAGCAACAAGGAAGACCTGGCTTGCTCTCTGTGCCTAGTTTACCACTGGTTTAAATTGAAATTACTGAAGGTATTGGATTATTTTCCACTTATTCTGTTGCCTTCAGTAGGCACGGAAGAACCATTCAGAAAATGCTTCCTTGCAAACAAAGTGTGAAAACCCAATGGCTGGTAATTTTTGGTGAGGGGGTGCAGGGGGAGCAGCTGTTGATGTGAGCCTGCTTCCGCAGCCTTGTATCTCCTTGGACCTGCTCTTCTGCTTGTACCTTGGGTGGTTGTTGGCATAATTGTGAAGGGAGAAAAGGGTGTTTTTCACCTGAGTTACACAGGTATGAATAACACAGGGTCCCTGTCCTTCAGGGACTGACACGGGCTTATCTTGTTGCTCTAGATGTCGCCTCGGTTAAAGTCAGTGGCCCAGTTTTTAACACACTGGGTTAATCGTGTGAAAATCTCTGAAAGAGCAGAGCCAAAGGTATTCGTCACTAGTCAGTGGGAGCTTTTCTTGGGAAGAATTATAGGCATAAACATGTAACACAGAGCCTCAGCCTGATTTTATATGATATAACCTTACCCTACCAAGGTAAATGAGATCAGGCTTGCCTGTGCTTACTATTTATTTGCAGAGTACTCACATTACGAGCTGCATTCAGGGACCAAGCCCCTGCTGTGCTGGGAATGGTACAAGCATAGCTAATTGTATGTCTGCTATAAACACGGCTCTTACACAGTTGTTACACCTTCCATAAATACATTTCTAATAATCAGCAGACAATAGTATGGGCAAGCCAGAAGCATAACACAAAGCATAAGAATAAATTGCATTTAATTACAAGGAGAATCTAATTAAGCCTGATTTTCTTAGACCAGTGTTAGACTGGGAGTAACTTCATACACATTGATAGAGTTGTAACACATGTGACCCGTGGTATAATGACAATGACTACTCAGGGGTGGATTGTCAGATTGATGCACGGCATGACACTAACTCCATTCCTTAATTTCAAAGGTGCAGAGTAGATCATTTCTATGCAGAACATTGAGGGCTCCAATCCTCTCTTTACCTTTGTGCTTTGGCTTTGTTTTCTTGGCCACTTGCAGCATTTGCTGACATTTTCCAGTCTGTTTGTTCTAGTATTCATTGTCGATTATGTAGCCAGGAACAAGCCTCTTGGGGCAACCACTGCAGTGTTTGCATTGGGGTTCCATGGTCTCCTCAAATCGAACACCCTCCACAGCCTCCCGAGGGGCTATTTTGTTCTCTGGGTTCAGAGAGAATTTCATGATGGTTTAATTTTGACTCTTTCCAAAAGACTCACAAAAGGGAGAAAATGGGACATTAGGAAGGGGAAAATGTGGGGACATTATGAGAATGCCAGACTGGCATCAGTGCTTTGCAAAACCAAGCTGGATTTTGAAGCAATGCACCCTCGTATACAGGCGGGCTGGTTAGAAGCTGCTGATCTGTTCTCTAGCAACTTGTGGCACACCACAGCCTTTCTAAGACTGGCAAAGTCGGAGCAGCTAATCAATTCTGCTTTATTCTCCTAGCCACAGACCCTTGCCTGCAAAGTGCAGCGTCGGTTTTAATAGTGACATCTTGAGTGTCTTTCAGAGTCTGCTTGAAAGCAAATATAGGCCATTTAATAGGCTATTTTAATGCATTAAACTACGGAGAGGAGGAAGCGAAGGGGGGAAAAAAATAATCCTTGGCACATACATTTCTGCAAAAGTTTCAGAGTCTGGAAGAATCTGATCCAGAAACAAAAGCCCTTTGAATCTCTCCCCTTCCCTGCTCCCCCATGCCTGGCTCCCCCTCCCCTTCCTTCCTTCACTTCTCCCTCCTCCCGCTGAGCAGTAACAGTGCCAACTTATCAGATACTTTTAGCTGCCAGCTTCCCAGATACTTTCCTTTGAATGTGACCTGGCAGCAGCTCGCTGCAACTTTTGAACTGCTATATATGTCATATGCTAAGAAGAAGAAGAAGAAGCAGCAGCTGAAGTATAATGACTACTGGAATACGCGATTCAAGACAAAGTCAAAATGCTTTCAGTGGGGAGCACGAGGCAATTTATTTTAACTCATAAGGCAACTTTGCTATCCAGCAGGAAGGGGGGTGGGGAAGCAAGCAGGATAATCGTTGTATTTTATCTTCACCTGAGGGCTGCAAGTCCATTGCCAACATCCACAAATTACCCCTCATGACAGCCCCGCAGTGCCCAAAAGAGCTTGGGGTGAGGAGAGAGAGGGGGAGTGAGGGCATATGCCTGGCTGGCAGGGAAGCAGCCAGGGGCATCACGTATCCCACGGGTCAGGAACGCTCGCTGAACAAGGGGAAAGAGGGGAAACTGAGGCAAAATGACTCTTGCTGCTGCAACAAGTCCACAGCAGAAATAACACCAGGGATCAACCACCTGCGTTTCTACCTCTTGAGTCAATGGGATCCCTCTGTTATATGAAGGAAGAAAAAGTCCCAGCAGTCCAAAATACCCATGGAAACAAGCAAGTGGCTAAGCCTCCCGCATTTGGGAAGAGGCTATTGTAGGAGCAGTAGTCATTCAATGTTAATTGGACCTTTCTTCCTTTTCTTTGGAAATGAATGGATTTTGACATGTTGCTTTAAAATTGCACAAACCAATTCTGGAGGGAAGCATCTGATTTAAAAAAAAACCACAAACCCCATCAACAAAAAACACCCTAGTTCCATGCTGAAGAAATAGCTTTGATATGTGAAGCAAAATAGATCTTCTTTTAGGAAGGTGGAAATGAACAGAGAAGCTTACAATGCTGAGACATGGTGCAAAGCAGTATGGTTTAGGAAAAAGATGTTTCAAGTGATTGGGTGTTCCTTTTTCAACTTTTGCCTTGAAGGAAATGTTTGAATTTCCAAGCTTTTTGTTTCAGGACAGAGCAGTTGCAGTTTTCAGAGTCTGTGGGGTATTCTGCACAGTGGAAAAGCTGGTTCCCAACCAGCTCTAGCTCTAATGCGTTTAATTTCTGCGATGCCTGAGATTTTTCTGCATGTAGCTGCCAGTTGTGACTGTTATTAAAGCAGGAGTAGGAATGCTGAGACTAGAGGAAGGTGGTTCAAGACGTTCTCTCCAGCTCCTGAGTTGTATAACTGCAGGAAGCCTCCGAGCACTCCCTGCACCTCTCCATACCCCTCCCTGAAACAGGTAGACCAGTAATTATTTGTTACAAAGTTTATTAGTGTCCTTGGCACATTTCAGCAGAGGCAGATTAAGACCACCTTGGCCCCAAGGAGTTTGCTGGTACACTGCCACCCTCACCGGGGCTTGGCAGGAGACTTAATGCAATAATTTCACAAAGCGCTTTGAGATCAGGGGATGAAAGCTGCTATAGAAGTGCAAAATATAATGATTAATTGCCTTTTCTTGGTGGGAAGTTGCTATCATCTCTTCACTTTCTATGACTGGCAAACCGGAGGGAGTATTTAACTTTTAAAAAAAACAACATCCTTACAAAGTAACAAATTAAGATGCAAATCTGGAGGGGTTTTTTCCCCTCTTCTTTTTTTCCTCTCTCTCTTTCTCTCTCTGTTTTTTTTTTTTTTTTTGCTAATTGGCAGAAAATTAATGACTGTGTTTCTGACTGAGCAGATGCTCCCGTCAAAAAAGGCAGATTTGGAATTTCTCTAACCCTCCTTTTAAAAACACATCAAGAAGGCAGTAGCATGTGGCAGGTCAGAAATTAAGCGAAGGTAACTGCACAGATTGTAAAGAACACAAAGGAGGTTTTGTGTGTGTGTGTGTGAGTGAGTGAGTGGGGGGGGTGCCTGTTTTTCCTCCCACTGCTCCCTTTTGTTTTAACTTCCTTGCATCGGATTTTATGGGGTTTTTTTTGTTTTGTTTTTTTTGTTATGGCGTGGTTTTTTGGTTTTTGGTTTTTTTTTTGTTTAAAACCTGTATTCCACTGCAGCTCATAATTAGCAGCCAGGCCTCTGGGACCTAATTAACCAATTCAATTAACAAAAAAAGCATACAAGTCACCCTGACATTTGTCAGCCATTAGGAGGGATGTCAGGCTGGCAGGTTCTACCAACACATTAATGATGATTAGCTCATTTGCAGCTCACTTTTACCCCAGGTGTCCACCTGGAGAGACTGGCACAAAACATTCAGCAGACAGGGAGAAGGGCTGGGGCTGGGAAGAGCTTTACTGCAACTGTGGTGACCCTCAAAGAGAGTTTTGACCTTTTATTGAGCGTATAATCAATAAGTTTTTTGCCTCAGTTAAGAGAAGCTGCTGTCCCCTCATCTGGCTCCCGTGCTCACTAACCTTCAGAGGAGAGCTCACCCAAAGAGCCGGGGGACTGGTGCTTGCCCCAGGGGCTGAAAAACCTTGTTTTTCAACTCCTTCAGTGGGAGAGAGGCCTTTAGAAACACTTTCCTTGTCGATAGTGCTGTTTGCTTGCTTACCGCAGCAGGGCTCCTTCGCTTGGCTGGGGCTGTTTCTTGGTTCAAGCCAAGCTCTTTGTTCTCAGGATTGATTAACTACAGTACTCTATATAATATAGGCAGATATTTATATAGACATCGCTTCCGTTCCTGCCTCTGATCTCCCTTAATTTAACTCCATTTCCCCAGCAGCCCTGATTTAATAATAAGTGGCTGATTGTTACGGAAATGAAACCAGGAGAAACACCAGCAAAGAATGCTTCCAGGATGGAGGGGCATTTGACCCTTTGGGTTTTTCCCTTTTTTAACCCAGCATCTCAGAGGAACTTTCCTTTCCCACCTGGGTAGCCAACCCCAGGTTACCCAAGATGACTGAGGGCTCTTGCTGTCCAGGAGAGATGCAGATTCGGCTCCCATCGAGGCCACTGCCCAGAAGGGCTCCCTTAGGCTCGGTGGAGCAAGGCATCACTGAGATTTGCTCCTGGGAGGAACGGACATTCATGGGGATAGCCAAGGTTCATGGGCAGTCCCTTTGGTCCATGGAAGCTGCGAGGGTATTTTGGGTGAGTGAAGCAGGGCACAACGAGAGAACACACGTTCAACATGGTGTGGGAGTCAGTCTCCCCCATACTGGACCCACAGGAATGCTGCCAGCATCCTGCTTCGCTCTGTCCAGCCATCCTGCCTTTGCCATCCACCTCTGCCCTCAGCAGCCTGATCCTGGCTGGGTGCTCGAGGTGCTGGGTAACATAAAATTACAATAAATTACCTGTCCAGAAGTCACCAGGAGCCTCCATGGGGACATTGGCAGCTCCCCTCTCTTTCAGACCTGACTCTGCTTTTCCAGGAGGCCAGAGCATATCAGTTTCCTTCTCGTCGCCTCTTATTTTCGTCCATTGCACTGCTGGCTAGCCACAGCCAAAAGCTGACCACAAACCGCTATCAAGGAGCGGATTTCTTCCTTGATTTTGGCCTTTGGTGAGTTTCCTGCCCGCAGGGTGAACTCCTCACATCCAGAAGCAGTGATGGCAAAGTGCGAAACCCAGGCGCACCAGCCCTGAGCAGGGGGAGAAAGCCCAGCGAGCAGTTCAAAGGCAATCAGGTGCTTTCCTTAATTTCAATTAAATCCTAACTGCGCCTCTGCATTGACTAATCACTGAGGGGCTGATTCAGCTCCCTCTGCAAAACAGGACCTGTATCAATAGCCAGAGCCAAACACTCCTTCCTGGAAATCTGCAGTGCACAATAGTAAATACAGAGAAGCGGGACTGTTCATGTATTAACAATGCAGCGGCAGCAGCCCTTTATTGTCACACACATTGTTAAACCCACAAAGAGCAACTGGTAGGTTAAATCTATTTTAGCTGGGAAAGCTTGACAAAAATCCTTGCGACCAAGCATTTGATACTGATCACAGTATCACATCAGGGAACAGCAAGCTCAAAAGAACAAGTCATTTTTTTTTATTTCTGAACTTTAGAGGCAACGGCCTCTCCTCTCTGCTGGCTCCCCAGGTCTCGGTCCTCTTAGTAGGAGGTGGGCTTTTTTTGTCATTTTTTTTTTCCTTCGTGCCACTCAGTGAGAGCAAATTCGGCGTGGGGGAAGAAAAAAAAAAAGGATATATATAATGCTGTATTGAGGCAACACAGGTGGATGGGGAATGTGAACACAAGCTTCTTTCTCGAGGGAAATAAAATCCAAACCTCGGGATGGCAGCAAAGGGTGTGGCTTGTGAGGCAGCAGGACAGCTCGGTGGCGAACAATCATGGCACAAATTAGCTGTCCTCTCACACAGAAGCATCCAACCTAGAGCATCTCTCTGAAACAAAACCTTGGAATTAACATGAAAGGTCAACTCAGATGGATTTGCTCAAGTTACAAACATTACTGTAATCTATTTGTTTTTCCTAGGAGTTTCCTATGCAATGGGACCAGTTTTTTCCTCAGGAATGCACCTCCACCTGAAATCATGTTAATTTTCGCAGCCACAAAGGTCTCTGTTAAAAGAAAAACAACTTTGGGTCTTGAGAAGGACAACTGTCCCATAAAGATGATGGGAAAAAATCTTATGCAGAACCCAGTTTGTTTCCATGGGAGGAGCCACTGAATACTGCCAGGAGGGTCTGGTGGGACAAGGGGACATCAGTGCTATCCAATGGGTGGAGTCCATCAGTTGCTTGGTAGGATATTAGTCTTCTTATTTAGATGATGGCAATGAGTAACTCCCTTAAAGGGCAATTCAAGGCTTTCAAAGTAGGATCTTATATACATTCTATAATCCAACGCACTGATTTTATAGAGACCTTGAAGATAAGTCTGTAAATACAGATGTCTTTCATGTTAAGGTGCCCCATTTTACAAGTGGCCTTTCCCATTAGTAGGAATTATGGGTCACTGGGACGAGAAGATCCAGGGCTGACAGTACTAGGCTTCACCAGTTTTTATAATCCCTATGTCCCAGAGAAGCAGGATCATCAGCAGATAGATATTCTGTATTTGCTGAGAAGAGCTGATGACATTTGGTCCCTGCAAATCCTTCTATGTGTACATGGGTGAAGAAGGGTCTGGATTAAGATCTCTGTATGTGAAAGGACTTCAGAAAGTACCAATAGGCAGGATATTGAACTACCCAACAGAGGTCATCATGGCTGGCATGCCATGCAAGGAAACCTGGGATTAATGAATTTACAAGCTAAAAGATACCTCTCTTCCCAGAGCACTAGAAAAGGATTTTTCAAGAGAAAAAAACCAAAACCCACAACCAACATGTGCTACAAAATCAAGGCTGCATTAACCCTGAGACCTGCCCAAGCACCATCTTGCTGGATAATATCACATTAACAGTCTTAGCCACCTCCTTTTCCACATGCATCATTTCTGCTCATTGCATCGTGCCTGATAGGAGCAAGTCAGGTGCTAGAGCAGTGTCTGTCTGTCACATCATCAGCACAGAGAAGTCGTGACAAGAGCATAGCCTGCTTCTGAGTCTCTAGGATCCCCTCAAAAAGGTGGTCCTGTAGGATGTGTAAACCACACAGAGAAAGGCAAAGCTGTCTTCTGCTTTGTCACATTCCCTCCTCTTGTTTCACCCTGCTGCATTTATGTTTTGAGGACTTCCATGCTGACACCAAGCTCCAAATAAGCATCACTCACCTCAGCTCAAGCGCTGGGTGCCTTAGAGCTACCCCAGAGCCAAGGGGAAACAGCAACTGTGCCTTGATCCTGCTGCCAGAGGCTGAAACTCAGATGAAGTCCCTACATTGAGTTTCTCTGTGGTATCGCCGCTCTGCTGTGAACCTTATGGTTCAATTTTATGGATGAATTTTATGCCATTGAAAGTCAGCCAGAGAGCGTGGAGAGGCTGTTTGCTCAGCCATAGCAGGAGTATCTGAAAACACTGACATCTTGTGACAGTTTGGAGTGAGATGACAACAGAAAAGAGCTGGAGAGCCTGCGGGGTGTCCATGCCTCTTTAAGGACTGGAGGTTTTAAAGAGGCATTTACATGTTATTGCCATTTTTCACACAACTTCTGCACCACAGCCTGTTTGTGGACCTTGCTGCTGCCAGTGGGAGCAGGTCCACATTGTCATTTAAGCACATTTAAGCCCTGAGTTTCTGCCCACCTTGCTGCTGATTCATAGTATTACTCTTCAAACAAAGGTATGACAGTCTAAGGCTTGAGATAGTGTCTGAGCAGAGGAATTCCTCTGGAAAAAGCCTGAGCTCCCAGCTACATGAGATATGCATGAATGACAGCAAATCTCAGACAAATGGGAAAGGTGAGGGTTAGATTTCTTGAAGGCTGGTGCTCAGCTGTAGCTGTGTGAATGCTCCTCTTCCATCCCAGCACAAAGGCAGAATGGCTGTGAAATGGCCACACAGGGATGTTTGTCAGGACAAGGTAGCAGAAGGATGAAGCAAGCTGAGGGAAGTGTACATGGGCTGCACATCCCCCTGCCCACAGCTGCCCTCAGGCCTCCAGCACCCACCTGCACCTTTCCGCACCAAAGGCTGTGCATGCCAGCAAGATATCAGCCCCCTCCCACCTCATCCAGCCTCTTCTGTCCCCCACAGCTCCCTTTCCAGCTGGTGACAGCTCCCAACAGCTCCCACCTCCAGGAGCAGTGTAGGTGACAAACTCCATGCCCAAAAGATGCACAGAGTGTGGCAGCAGCCCCAGGTGAATGAAACGTCTCTGTGTTGCATTAGAATGTTTTTAGGTTCTTTAATGCTGCTGGTGCAGGAAACATCTGGCTGTTGCAGAAGCAAATATTTCCCACCAGCAGTGCAGGGGCTGTGTTACTGCATCCTTGCCCAAACAGTCATCACGGCTCAAAGGGCCGATTGAGCGACCACCCTCCAAACCTCTGCAGAAAGGAAAGGTGCTGTCAGGAGAAGCTACACAAATTCCCTGCTCCAGAGCCAGGCCATCAACATCTAAAATTGTTCACCTCATGTTCAGGTTTTTGCTCTTTGCTGACGCTCGATTTTGAGGATTTACCAAAAGTAAGGATTTTTAAGCCCCCACCACTGCTATGTAAACCAAGGTGGCCCTCTTTCCCCCAGCTGGCTTTTCCTTCCAGATGGTTCTCCTACACACCTGAGGTCTGCCAGCCCCAAATGTTTAAATTCCAGTATCAAGGCATTTACATTAAAATTAAAAGATAAAAAAGGAAATGGAGAATTTTATTTAATTAGCTATTTCCTTACGTCTTTTGAGGGATGAGTGTCATGTTTTCAAACCTCACTTGCAACCACCATGAGTGATTAATTTTTTGGAAAGAGATGTCAAGATTTTCATATAGTCATGTGGTTCCCAAAGCTGGCAATTTAAAGAAAATTATCCAAAACTCAAGATAAAACTATGAAAGCTGGTATTGTTGGGACTCAGTTTGAAAGCTGTTTATTAGCTTAACTACATAGAACAAAAGCAACAAAAATTATGAGACATTAATTATTCCCCACTTAGCAGCTATATAAATGTCATTAAAAACAGGAATCTTACCTAATTAGTTCAATTGTCTTCATTTGCAGGAATGTATCATAAGGAACATCAAATAAATAAATGCTGAAAATTAAGAGCAACAACGTAAAAGACTTGCTGTGAAAATTTAAAATTAAAAAAAAAAGTTGTTATACTTTGAAAAGAAATAGCTGTATGCTGGTTGAGAAACCAGTCAGCATTTTCCAACTACTTTTATTAAAGAGAAACTAGACTGTTTTCAAATTTCTTTCCTTTGAAAGAAGCTAAGGTGTTACGAATACTCTGCTAAGCAGAGTCCAGGTAAGACTGATGAACTGCTTTAACCAGCCTCTGTTTCCAAAATTAAAGTTCTGTGGGCAGAAGAGGTCGTCAGGGTGGCTTGCTTTTTCCTTATTGAAGTCGTGTTTGGGCTTCACAGATTTTACAGCCAGAAGGGACTATTATGATTCCCGTGCCTGACCTCCTGCATAACACAGACTGCAGAACCTCACCCAATAATTTTCGCATCAAACCCATAACTTCTGTTTGATCTAGAGCATATCTTTTACATCAAGACTGGATATCTTCTTAAAGACTTCAAAAGTGATGGGGAATCTACCAAGCTCCTAGATAAGATAGTTTGAATTTGTCTAACTTCAGCTTTCAATCACTGGATCTCATTATGCCTTTTTCTGCTAGATTAAAGACCCTTCTTCCATCAGAAATCTCTTCCCCATGTAGGTACATGAAGACCTTGAGAGGGTGATAAGAGAGGATGGTATTTCTTGAATGAGTGAAGAGAATGTGTCACCTTAACAAAGGTAAAAACTTATCCATGGATATTCTTTATTTTCCCCTCAGTTTAAATCTGGTAAAAGGTGAAACCACTAGACTACTCTGGCGAGTAAAGATTACTCCCAAGAATAAGGGCTACAGTGTCAGGCTCTGACTCACTCACTGTAAGGCATATTACTGTGGATTTGAAAATGTCTGTCAAATAAATTGCACTTCATTTTGCCAGGTAGCAACTTTATATAGTAGGATGCACCATCTGCCCACATTATCAGAGACTTTTTTAACAGGCATTTACAGTTTTAATCCACTCAGGAATGATTCACTTCGTAATTTTTTATCCCTTGTTTTCTAAACACAAGTACAAGAATAGCTTCACCTCAGGCTACGTCTGTTTTAGAAATGTTTACTACAGCCCCAGCAAAAACAGTCTATTTTTTTGTGTGAATTTACATGAAGGGCTAATTTTTGCTGTAGGCTAATTGTGAAATTACGTAGACATTTCTTAAAAAAAAAAAACCAAACCACAACAAAACACAGCACCTCCATTCCCAAACAACTTCTTTCCTGGCCTTCTGAAGCAGCTTTATTGTTGGAAAACAGGAGGGGGGAAATGAAGCAGAAGAAGGAAGTATTTGCATGAAGATTGATGTCTCCTACATCTCTTCATGGAAGCCCTTTTTCCCCCTTCTTTGGGCTACTGACAAGAAACCACAGTAATTATTTGGTCAAGGAGTTTGCAGGAACACTACACTACATTGTGTATTGTTTATCCAAGGTGGATACTGCCATAAAGTATATTTAACTTGAATGCCCCACACCTTTCTATGGAGGAACAAAGGAGATTATTAATGATTAGTTTTAAGCCGTGTGCTCCTGGGATTCACCTTATAAACCCTGTCCTGCATCCCTTTTGACAGGACACACTACTCACTTTCACACACACTGGCTGACTTGAAATGCCTGGAATCATTGCTCTGTTCAACACCGATATCATTGACTTTTCTTGATTTGTCCTTCTCATATTCAGCAGTGTATATTGCTGTCCCTTTTTTTTTCCCCACCTCATTTTCCTTTGAGGAGCACATAGGGACTCATCTCTGCCATGTACCCAGAAGTCTCCAATTATGCACCTAGAAATCTCTGTTTGAGCACCTGAAGGATGCTGAAGGCATAGCTGCTCTGGGTCACGGTGGCAGCCACTGATACCAGACAGCAAAAGCTCTAACCACCGTGCGTGGCAGCCTGGGAAACACTGCCCCTGATGCTGCATTGTTCTCCCCTTCCCTGGTTGGCACCGAGGCAGGACTAAGTACCCAGACCATGGTCCACTGGACATCTGGGCCAGAGCCAGAGGCTCCCAAGTTCATATCTGGTGCTCTTCCAGTGCCATATCTTTCCAAAGGGAATGTCAAACTGCATGTTAACAATGGCATTAAGATTAAGGAAAAATTGTAATTTTTTTTATTATTTCATGAGATAATTAAAACTTGACAGCCAAATGTGGTGGTGAGCATGAGCCAGGGGCTCTGCAGGATCAAATCGTCAGATTTGACATGATATATTTGACAGATACGACAACAAGAACAAGCCCAACCCAGAGTAAAGTCTTTCTTATAGTTGAAAAATATCTTTTAATGTCACGCTTCACTGGTTTTTATTGTGTGTTTATTAAGGATAAGGATGGAAATAGCTAATGGTATTTTTGGCCCAGCTAAGTGCTGTTTTGGATAAAGATCAAATTCTGGATGTTTCAGCAGTACTGGCTTTCTCAACACCATGAGGTGCTCCAGGCTCTCCTGTGGGTTTAGCCACAGGCTCATTGGGCAGTGGAGGTCTGGCATTCAGCCAGTGTCATCCAAGGAACTGAAAGGCTCTGAAGAAGCTGGGAGGGTTACGTGCATACAGACAGGTCTATTTTATTAAAGCAGGCAGAGCACACAGTTTACCTTTTGGAGCCAGCATCTGCCAATGCAAACTAAACTTTCCAGTTGTCAGCTGGGAATTAGACCACGGGACCCAGTTTCAAAAGCACTACTGGATCAGGAGCTAAATGAGCCTCAGCTAAGCCCTGGACTGCAAGTGTGGAGCAGAAGAAGGAGCTGTTTGCTTCTTAATCCAGCTGGCACACTGTGTGACCCTGCCTTTTCTATGCTGGCTGGCCACGTTGTACTGTCCTCCAGTCACAAGGATGTTTAAACAGCTCTTTAGCCTGATTAAACACCACTGTCTTTGGTCATACCCAGGCCCTCTTAAGCAAGGAATATTAAACTGACACTGGGCAAATACATTTTTTAAGCAAAGGCCTTTGAAAAGGCCAATTAGAATCCCAAGATGTTGCATCACCTCCCCATGGACACTGCAGTGTGTCTCCTCACACAGAGGCGACAGCTAACATTGCTTAAAGAGATGAAAAACCTGTTTGAAAACAGGTTTCTTTGCACCTGCCAGAGGGTGTTTTGTTGAATAGGTTTGTGTAAGTAGGAGCCTTCTTCTCTTTTTGCAAAGAAAAGATTTGCCATACACCATCTCTCCAAATGACTGAGCACCCCCGTGGAGGTGCAGGGTACGTATATAACATCTCCTTACATTGCCTCCACTGCCACAGTTTCTTAACAGGAAAAAAAAGGTAGATTTCCACTGGCAAGTAAAAGCAGTCAATGCAGTTTTCTTTGTGCTCCACAATTTCCCAGTCCCTACATTATTAATCTTCGTAGACCAAATCAAGGAGTCCTTACATCATATAAAACTCACCCAAAATTCAACACACTATTCTGTGTAGATGGTTAGTACACCCAGATCTTTATAACAAATGAGAGATCACCAGATATTGCCTCTACTCTATTCTCCAGACACTACCAGAAATCTGACCTTCCATCATTAGAAATACTGAATTGGCACCAGACTGAACGGTGGCATTAGGACCATTACCAATACACTGCATTAAAGAGCAACCAGTATTAACATCATCCTCTAATTCATGCTTTTATTCAAACTTACATTTAAGGCCATCCCACATGTTTCCAACTCCTCATCTGGTCTCTTCCATGACACTTACTAAGTCATTTCTCCACTGGGTCTGTCTTCCAGTGTCATGGAAAGAGCGTTCTCCAAGGTGACAGAGCTGTACAGAGAGATAACTGAGAGAAGCCTGGAGCTTGAAAATTAAATGAAAAAACCTATGCACCAGAAAGGGGCCATTTTTATTCTCCCTCTAGGCTAGTAGAGCTTCTGTTTGGCAATGAAATAAAAAATGGAAATATTTTAGCCAAAATTCAAAATAATTTGTTATAAAAGTCTCATTCCTCTTGGGACCCATATTTAAGATTTCTAGTATTTTAAAAAAAATGGTATCGCAGCACTATCCCCTGGACTAGGTGATCCAGCAAACCCATGTTCTTTACTCAGTTATTTCTCTTTCTGTTAAAAATGTGCAGATCTGGAGTGTCAGTAACATAAATATATATCTTGCCTTACCTTCTGCAGCAAGACTTCTTAGTGAGAAAAACACTGGCTTCTTGGTCAAAACTTGAAAATGAAAGTAGATGGAAGAGCTGCTGTATGGTTTTCAAAATTAGATACAAGCTTACTGCACCCAGGCTCCAAGCTGAGCAAAAGCTGTGTTAGCTTGGTGTCCCAACAGAGCTGGCATCACCACCTCTGCATTCAGTTCTCATCCACTTGTAAATTTCTTGGAAGCAAGCTCTTACCACAGAGGTGGGAAATGGATGGAGATCAAGAAGAATTTTCCCCAGCAATATAACATACATAACGTAAAACATGGAAATGATCAAAGACCACACTGACAGACAGAGGAGGGACAACTGCAGCTGATTCCCCTGGGTTTCCCCTCATGCATCATTAGCCAGTGGGCTGACATAGACCCCACCTGGGATGGGTCCCACCCTCAGGCAGGTGCTGCTCATCCAGGATGAGGCACAGCTCAAGAAGGCATATAAGAGAGCCTGGCACAAAGCTGAGCTGCTGCTGGAGAAAGGCTTCAGGGTACATCATGACTGAGGGTGAGGAGGTTTGGACTCAACAGTTGGGAACTTAGGATTTTCTGGTGCAGACTTCGCTGAATTCGTGCTAGGTTGTATCCTGAGTTGGTGATCTTGGATCCGGAGCTGAGACTGTGCCTCTGACTGGACAAGGAAGGAGCTTCCCCACATCAGGTACTGGAACATGGTCTAATGAAAATGTGTTTTCTATTTCTTTTGTTGTACTTGGCTGTTCTGTTGAGCAGGGAAGCTACACTAGGGGTTTCACAGGAGAGTGGCCACAGTGCTCTCTGCCCTGAGCTGGTAGCCTTTGTGAGACTGCAGTAACCATTGCTGCCTACTGAACCCCAGGAGGTGTCAATGCAAGTGTAGAACCATACAATCACCTCTGAAGCTTCATATAATCATCCCAGCAACCTCATTGCTATTCTCAGTGGCCTGGATTTCCCTCCCTTTGCACAGAGCAGCCCTGTGCTGCTGAAAGCAACTGGTTTGCTGAAATCAACTGGTCTGTATGCTTCTCCACTAGCATAAGCCAACAGGCTGATTGTGTCCAAGTTGAGCACTGTCCATCCTTCACCCTATTAGCATCCTGGCTCTGCCCTGTGTCCTTTCCAGTGACTGACTGTTGGTAGGTCACCATTTGTGGTTCCCAATTCAGCCCAACATAGGCTTGCTCCATCACACCCCTGACAGGGTTTACAGCTATAGAAATGGGTAGAGAGCCAACCATAAGCAACACAGTTCGCTCTGGGACAGTAGCACAGCTAGGAAGGTGACATCTGGGTGACTGTCAGAGTCTCACTCTTCTCCCAAATACCTCCTCCAAAGGGCCAGACTCCATTCCATGTCCCAGTCTCAGCCCCTGAACTACCTTCCCCATGGAGCCACTCTACTCTGCTGCCAGAAATCTCCCTGAGCACCCAAAGCTGTTGCTCAGCTGGGTTTAACTGTATATGAAATGCAACAAGCAGAAGTAGCAGCGAAGTTCACAGACAAGCTGTGCTATCTCATTAATGAATGTGCATGAAAGACCCAGGGTGAATAAATGCAAAATAACAAATAACTAAAACCATGCAGTCCCAGGGTGCCGCTAAAGGAAGCCAAGCATGTGATGAAAACAGGTTTTAATAGATCCTGACCAAACCTCCCTATGTCGCAGGCCTGTGGGCAAAATCCAGCCTGCCTCATGCCATGTGAGAGACTTGGAGAGCCAATTAAAACTGTAAGCAAAGTCCTGAAATTTCAGTTTTTCTTCCTGTTTTGGAGTAAGAGGTTTTTTTAGGCTGTGTTATCCTAGGCACATCTGAGCTGTTACAGCACCTGTGCTGCGCTATGGTGATCTAGTACTGATATCCTGGGTGGTAGCATAAAATATTCACAAAGACAAATGTGAGCTGAAGCCGCAAGAGGCTCCCTCTACCAGCTGTGTGGGCAAAAAAAAAATTAAACAAAATCCACCCAGCTAAACTAAATGTGGCAAGAGAGCAGAAGCACCTCAATCTGAGCCTGTGCAGATGTGAGTTAGTCTGTGTGCTTTAGGAGCCAAATTAGCAGGGTTTTGTGAACAATGTCCTCCTGACAAGTCAGATGAATTTTATTCCTTGCTTTCAGCTGCTCCAGTGAGTTTTATGCAGCTCTCCAGAGACAGCTTGGAGAGCTCCTTCCAAAAATGTTGCTTTTGCTCTCTGTTACATTCCTCTCCTTGTCAAACTTCCACCACTCTAGTCCCCATCTCTTTTTTAAATGGGATTTTGCTGTTCATTTGTGTTTTGGTGACTGTACATTGCCAAAAGGTTTTATTCCAGTCAGCCCTCAAACATCTGTGAGGTTAAACTGCTTCCCTTTGACAAAAGGAGAGGGGCACAGAGACTTAGTGATCGCCTGAGAGGAGAGAATAAACCCACAGGATGGGTCTGTGGGAGGCTGCAGCTGTGGGTGCCCATGGCATGAGCTGTCCCTTTGTGTCAGTGTCCCTCGTGGTGCCTCTGTGGGGTGGAGCGTGTTTTCCTATGATAGGTAGGGTTTGGACAACAGTGGAAGAACAAGGAGTAGCAAAGTGAGGGTGTGGGGTTTATTTTGGGTTTTTTGTTGGTTTTGTCCCCCATGACCTCACCACATAGAGGGTCTGAGGCTCAAAATAGAGGCTGGAGGAGCAGGTTCTGCTCAGAAGGCCTGCTCGTTCCAGGAGCTGCTAAATGTGCATCTCTGACCATCATAGACATAGCAACTGCTCAGGCTGGTCTCAGCTCTCATCAGACTCTCCTGTTCAGGACAGGTTTGTTTCCTACTGCTCTTTCCTGCTTTGGCCATAAACCGTGACGTGAATTAATGCTGGGGACACCCATGGGGGCCCAGTGACCCTGTGGTGGCAGGGGGCTGGTGGGTGATCCTGACCCAAGGAGGATTTGAATAACTGACCCAGAGGCAAAAGGCTCAGTATCCTGTTACTAATCCCCTCATCCAGCTAGATCCCCGTCTCTTCCCCTCCCTCCCCCCTTTTTTTTTCCTTAAAGGGCATTTGCTGCAGCAGCTGCCAGAATATCTCAATTGCATCATGTCAACAGATCCATCTCAGTCTGATATTTTATACTAGGAAAGGCTGGGCTTAACTCTTCCATTAAACAATTAAAGCCATGAACACAAAACTCAAAGCAGGCTCTGTTATAAGAGAACAATAAATATTGATGACTTCAGGCAAGTCTGGCTTTTATGATGTTTGATGACAACTGGTATCACTTACAAAAATTACATCATAAAGAAAAAGCAATGAAATTGCTTGTCATCGAACAACATTAAGTGTCAGAAGAAATATGTTTATCCTTTGTTTTCAGACCCAAATTCAGTTCTAACATTTAAATGAAATCTAGGGACATTCTGATATTTTATCAGGCAGTGTTACAAGAAGTCCTAGGGTATTTTTGTTTGCTAACTTGCTCATTGCGAAGAGTGGTGTGTTGTTCACATTCCTGTTCTTTCAGGACAGTTCATGCCTAGTAGAGCATACTCTGAATTGAAACATCCCCTTCCTCTTTACACCACCTACCTTATTTTTGGTTGTTCTTATCCTCTGGAGGAATTGTTGGCTGCCAGCTTGTTGAAAACCTTAGGGTAATCAATGGCAATACTGGGCCTGGGGATGAGAGTCACAGAGGTCTGGTATTAGCAATAAACCATGGATTTATTGAAGACGTATGGAGATGAAAACACTTTGTCTCCTGTTTTTTCCTAAGCTAGATAAAATTAGGACCGTCTGGACCACTTCACCACAGTTCTGTGGTTCAAACAAAACAAACCTTCCCTCTGGATGTGAACCTCAAGATCCTATACATAGCCAAGGATGTTAAAATAAATGCTATTATTAAGCAGTGGTAGAATTTTCAGTTATTCTGAGTGCTTTAATATCTATTGCTATATAGATTTAAAAAACAAAACTGCACAGAGAAGCCTTAAAATATGTCTTAATCATGAGGTCCTTTTGCTGGCCAAATTCTAAAAATGGTTCCTTAGCCTTACACAAAGTGATAGATCCCATGGGGAATCTCACCCAGAGTTCATAACAATGTTTGTCAGGTTTCACTTTTGATAATGGAGGCAAGTCTAAAAAAATTACCATGTGGGGAGGAATAGGTGGAAGAAAGTAGAAATGGCACTTGGCAAACATCGGGGAGGGTACAAATGTCATTTTGCTTTGAGACAGTACCCGACAGCACTCAGCACGTCTTACAGCAGCCTGTATCTCTGTGGCACCTGAAAAGGAGTGAGCTCTTTCTGCAGAAGAGCCTTGCTATTGCTTTCATTGTTTCCAATGTCCCCTGATGTCTAATGTAGGGGTCGAAAAGAGCCTGCTAAGGTTTTTTGACTCAACTATACTTGATGAATGCGTTCTTGGTTCTCCTGTAGCCAATATGCAAAAGATTGTTTACTGTGTGTCTCCAAGGTAAACTGTACCCTGAACTTCAGTGTCTCCTCAGACATCAGCCAGAACTCTGGATTTAACTATCTGGAAGATTGGGTAAACTCTGCTCTGCATCTTCATTCTCAGTTAAGCCCACTGAAAATTTCAGTGTTTTTCTTTTAGATGTCTTCTAGGAAGGGTCAGGGGAGTTCTTTTTGACTCTGGGGGATCTAAACCCAGATAATTAAACTATGCAAAAAGTGCACTTCTGAAACAATTCTGCAGTAAAAGTTTCAGTCAAGGTTTTGCTTGTTGAGTTTTTGGCTCATCCCTGATGATCCAAAAAAGGAGAGGGAAATATATTTTTTCTCTCCTGCATGGCACACAGACTGTCAGTTCATGGGAGCTGAATAATCATTGTTGGGTGTTAGGTCTCAGATATTCTGACTATTTTAAAGAAAGACAGGGGCAGCGGCAGTTGTTTTACACTAAGGAATTTCAAAGAATCATCGTATGCTTTTTCTTGTGGTTGAGATGCTTAAAATATTCCCGTTGCTAAAGTAAGCTGAATTTGCACTCATCTATATGTATATATAAACAAACACACACTAAGGCTCTCAGTCTGTTGGGGAAAAAATATGTAGCAGTCAAAGTAGGAATACATCTAAGTTATTCTGGGAGACTATGAAAGCATCAAAAAGTAAATAGAACCTATAAAAAAAACCACCCACAAAAATCAGGCATTCATAAGGACTAGAAGATATTCTGTTGGCTTTGCTCATTTGCATGTCAATGCCACAATGCCATGCCAGCGCAGAGCTGCTTCATAGCAGCACTGGTGTCTAAGCCCAAGGGAACAATGTAAGAGGTCATATCAGCACATTTGTAGGTTCACTGATTTCTTTTCAGTGTGCTTTGGAAAACAAAACAAAAGTGGAGAGACAGAAGCTGTATCCTACGTGGTGATTTGTCGCTGACCTTTCAGGTCTTCAGCACAAGCACAGTGGCTGGTTTTCCAGCCCCACATGCTTTACGTTGCACAACGTGGTGGAAAGAGAAACCCTTGAATACCACTGTGGGCTCTGCTGTTGTAATACATTGCTGTAGCTTCACAGTTAGCGCAGAACCTATCTAGGTATGCTTTGACTACCAGCTTTTCCATGCCTGAACTTAAAGGTCAGGATGTATCTGGTTGAAATAGGAGCAGTCAGCTTTAATTATCACTCTGTCAACTTCTGTAAAGCCTTTTATCTGGATGTTCCATGGCATTTTATGGATGTTAAGGGGCAAATTTGGCTCTGTTATACATACACAGCTTTCTTCAAGGAAGCTCTATTTGTGGCTCTGATTTGAACCAATTAATGAAGTTTTGTACTATCACATAGGCAAATGCTTTTAGGATGAGGAGCCTCCAGCAGCTGTGTGACATGGAAAGCCAACTGTACAGATATGTAGAGTGAGAAACAGGAAAGTACTGAGTCTGCAGATGGGAAGGGTGAGCAAACCTGATGAGAAGCTCCTGCTTCAGTAGTTATGAAGTGTATTATTCTTCTGAATTGAAGAGTATTACTGAAGTGAATTTTCTGAAATGCTTGCTGCATCTTATTGGTTTTACACAGGGCTCCTATACCTTTCCTTGGTGTTTGCCACTGGCTCACAATTGCAGCCTTGATTTCTGGGGTTCTTTCTTTCTGCAGGCTTAGCTCTGGACTACCGTCTTTATTAAATGATTAAGAATTTAGAAGTTACAGGTCCAAAACTTGATTTTCTTTGTGGAGCTAGCTCCAAGTTGTCTCACCATGCTTAAAATTACTGCTTAAGCAAGTCCAGCTGTTGTCACTGGGTAAATGCAATAGCTACTCTGAATTAGCCCTCCCACTACAGCTACAACTAATTTTATTTATTAATTTTTTAAATGCCTGGGAACTTATGCTAGGACCCCACCACACTGTAGTACCAAAAAAAACAACAAGAGACTAGTGGAGATATCCAAAATGTCTAAAACTAAAAATAAATTCAGCAGCTGGGGGATACTGGAAGCAAAAGTAAAAGCTGCCAAAGTAAAAGCAGCATTTTTCGGCCTATCACTGTGCCAATTTTAGCTTGTCAACCATTGCTGGCAGTAGGCAGAGAATGTGAGTGATTTTCATTAATTGCCATTTCCCTGCCAATGTAGATAACCAGAACTTTCTTCCACCTCACTGCTGTGCAGTATGACTTTTCTTTCTTTTTTTCTCAGTTAAAAAACTTTAAATTATCTTTTTACGCAGGAACTTTCATCAGGTCTTAAGCCTATAATTTTTTTCTGGATTGAAATTGTGTCTCATGGATTTCAGTTCTGTTTTACACTCACATGCATCTTCTTGGACACTGAATGCTGAACAGCCTTTGTGTAGTTTCAGCTGTTCTTAGATGACGGTAAAATCTTCTCTTCTACACACTGGATCTTTTTTTTTTGTTTGTGTGTTTATAGACAGCTTCAGAGCCAGGCAGGGAATCCAGGACCCCAAATTTTCCTTCCTTTGCCTTGGCTGTGGGATATGTGCAGAAAGCTGGATTGAAAGGGAGCAAAACTACCCAGCTGGGAAAGATGACATTGTGTTACTAATGAGGCACAGTTTGTGGGAGTGACTAAATCTTTTTAATAAGCCAGCTAGAAGGCAGATGTTGCTGTTATCCTATCTCATGTTTGGTAGTCAGCCTTTCAAATGGTGAACTTTACTTTCTCTGCTCTAGCCATGACTGTCTAAGTATATAAGCAAGGTCTACAAGGAGAGGTGAAACCATTTGGCTTAATATAAGATCATATCTTCCTTACAATTTCCTTACTGCTACTGTCTTGTTTATGTTCTTAGACTAGCAGGACTAAATGCTAATCCTTTGCCATTAACAAGACCTTAATTATTTTTTTCATGAACTAGGAGGTGACTTAGGCTACAGGTTTTTACTCAGATTTGCTCCATGATTCAGTGGCTGATTTCTTTTTCTCTACTCAGAATATTTATTCATGGTTGAACAAATAATGGATAAGTAAGTTTGAGGAAAGCAAGAGCTAATTAAAAACATCAAGACTGTTGGGATATTCAGAATGTTTTGTTTAATGTTTTTGTTAACCTAAGCAATTGTATTTCCAGCACAAATGGCAAAAATGCTGGAGTATTCCATGGAGATGTTCTCAGTCCCTCCATCAATTTCTGTGAGGCTAAGTTAAACAGTTTTCCTCTCTTTAAAGGGTGGCATCTGTTCTACACACAACCCTAAGATTCACTTTCTCAATTAAGCCCTCAGTTCTGTCATTTCACCATCCGTGTTGGCATAGAAGATCCACGTGTGTTTCCCACCTTTTTGCAATCTGTCACTGAAATCAGCAAAGAGTTTAGAAACAAAACGTGGTTTATCTTAATGGTGGGAAGACAGTGTTTAGAGAAAAGGTTTTTAATGGAAAAACAATGTTATTATCTAACTTTCCATCAGTTATTCTAAACATATCTAGTTTCTTCACATGTCTCAGAGGGTATCAGTAGTCTAGTTTGATTACTTTTCTTCTCTTAATCACCTGGGCATTAGCATTTATGAAAAAAAAAGTTATTCTTGCAGATTGGGTGGAGTGAAAATACAGTTTAAAAAAAATAATAGTTTTGGCATGGTTCTGTGATGTCTCCTTCATACTATTCAAGGCAGTTAGTAAGTTTTTATTGGGTTTGCCTGCAGCTTTGTCCTTCTAGTCTGTTCTTAAATAAAATCTGATTCATACAAGAAGCAATTATATCCAATTCATGACACCTTAGAACATGCATGTGAGTTCTCAATGAACTTTCTACCTGATGAGGTGCCCAGATTGACCATTTCATACCTGTTGAGGTCCGAAAGGCTATTCCCATCATGCTCCCATTTCTGAATCAGGGTCTGATCATACCTTCAGGTCATTTCTGTAGACAGACTGAATCTCTGCTCTTGTCCCTTCATCCTAGGGGATCTGAATTTTTGTTAACTCTTCTTCGGAACCCTGAAGTCTTTTGGTTTTTCTCACCTTCAAGTTGTACCACAAGGAAAACTAGCCAGGCTTGTTCTTGTAACTCACGGTCAACATTTCTGAAAGTCTGTGAAAAACTCTGCTCATTGTGCTTACGTGTTTGCTTCTACATGATTATGTTCAGCTGTTTAGCTGAACTCTAGAAACTGTCAAGCCTCATTAACTAGTCATACCTTCAGTGAAAATATTGGGTCTGACAGCTTCATGGACATAAATGCCCTCTAGTGACTGGTGATCACCATGAGGAGCTGTGCTTTCTGTAGAGCCTCTGTATTCTTGGGTAAATATCTTGTATGTCTGTCTTGAAGTGTTACTTAGCTGGATCATTGGCCACTTCTGGTACTGGTCTGTTATAAGAAACTTCAATGAAGTTTGTTTTTTGAGAAAACATTCACTCTATTCTTTCCTTTTAGCTCCATACTTACATTAAAGCTACTGTATGTGAGAAACCCCTCTGACAGTGCTGTGTTTGTTCAGCTTTTCCTTCCCTCTTTTTCCAGAGGGAGCAGGAGCAGATAATAGCTGTCACTTTTCCATGCTAAACCTTGATGCCATGTTTTCCCCTGGTCTGAAGTAGTCCATTTGCAACCAGTGTTACTTGGTCTAACTGCATTTCCCCACAGCTGGGGTGACTTTGTTCTCCCTAATGAGCAGGAGAACTGGGAACAGGAGGATTGAGACTGCTTGGTTGCGTTCCCAGCTCTCACTGTGAGATCATGTTTTACAAGTAGATCTTCTCTTTAAAAAAAAAAGTACTTGGATTCCTAATTCCTGTTTTCTGCTTCTGTTAGCCAGGGTTCAGGGATTCAAGGAGAACTGTTGCAGAGACAGTATAAGATGCCAGCTGCCTTGGGGACCCTCTGCCCTTTAGCTGGATAGTGTCAAGCCCTCCGGAGAAGACCCTGGCACTGCTGCTCAGTGATTCATGGATGGATAGGTCTTGGCTCCCAACCCACGCTCTCATTCATGTAGACAAAGCCCACTGAAGCTGCACTTAACCAGAGCTTTGAATCTAGATATCATCCAAGTTATCATCAGAGGTGTCTTTCTGCCACTTGAATGGGAGATACACATCTTGTGTCTTGGCAAAAGGCATTAAGGCCACCAGTGGCACGGTTTATTGCGCACTTGAACCAGGCATCCTGAGCACATGCAGTGTTGCACTCCTCCTCTCAGTTAGTGACCGCCCAGGTTGGGTCGGCTATGGTTCCTATGAACTCTCTCCTTTGTTTTGAGGTGGATCCTGTCCGTACAGGCTTTCTGGGGCTGCTGGCTCTTTGTTGCTGGCAGCCCTGCGGAGGTCCCACGCGTGCAGCCACTGCTGATTTGCATGCGTATGCATCACTGCCAGTAAGCTGCTGCTCAGCCGCCTGCGCTGACCCTTCCTGCTTGGGTTTGGGTTTTGTTTCTTCTAATGCTGCTAATCCCCAAATCTTATGTAGGACGAATACAGGACAGCTAAAGAATGATTCTTTTTTTTGGTGAGAAAACCCCGCAAACTGTAGTCAGCATGTGAATGCTATCTGGAGAGGAGCAAAAAAAGCAGCTGATATTGGCTACGTCTCCTGGTGACTGAAGGTTTCACATCAGTCTGGGCTGACTCATTTGGAGCTCTTTTACACTAGGGTATTTGCAATATTTGCTATACAAACACCTCTGTGTGCTTTTATGCACATGTATGTCTTTTCCATGTTGTTCTTAGAAGGATTTCTCGTAGCAATTCATATGCCTGTCGCTTTTGGGTATCATTGCTTCCTGCCATGCTAATTAAACCAAAAGGGCAGCAGGGATAAATAGCCATATAAATCAGAAATACAGGCTTGTCATATTTGACAAAAGCACTGATGTTAAAACGGAGGTTTTCAACATCACGACTGCTTTCTTGTTACACCTAGCTAAGGGAAAACACAACTAATGCTGTGTTTCTTAGTGATTAAGTGGTTAATGATTTAATGAACTAAAAAAATCTCATTTGTTGCATCCCTTGGACTCAGAAAAAACCTCAAAGAGCTGATTTTCTGTGTACCTCAGTCCAATATTGCTACCTGCTGGGATATGAACACAATCTCTAAATAAATTGCAAGTGGCCTTGGGCAAATGGAAGAGTTTCGCTTTGATCTTGCTAGAGAGAATGAAGTCAAATGTTCAATCAATCAATCAAATTCATAACTTCTAGCTACAATCGGCCTGACAACAGCCTATTATTTATTTTTAAAATCATATATTTCATTATTGCAAAACACACAGTCTCTCGTGGGGGGAAAAGTCTAAATTATTGATAAGCCTTATATGTGACTGAGTTTGTTGGTTTTGACATGCTTGTCGCTAACTATTGTCAGGAAGAATTTACTAAGATGTTTAGTCTGAAAAGTTGGTCGGGAATGTGTGTTGTGCCACACTTAAACTGGGTAGAGGAAACTTTAATAGCTTCTTTCTTCTTGAATTCCTAGTTGGTAAAGACAGCTGAAGGCAGACTGGGCTTTCTAGTGTGAAAACAATGCATTAGAACAAGCACCCTTTGTTTTAATTGCTGCAAACCAGATGATTCAGGCTCTGAAATTATCCATGAGGTGGGAATTTGAAACTTTTAATTGATTTGTATATTTCTGGAAATAGCAATTCTCAGTCTGCAGAATACTTATGTAAACACAAAAAGGAGAACAATTAACCCCACACCTCAAGAGTCTGTTTTCACTAGTGTTTGTCAAAAGCATGTGAAGGCTGTGTAAGAGAAGAGTGTATCAGAGAAGTCTGTAGGGAGACTGGCTTCTCATAGTCATCCTATTATACAAAAGCATTTGTAGACATGTTATAACAGGCAGTTTTTCCAACCCAGCCAGAGTTTGTGAGGAAGCTGTGCAGACACCTACGTGCAGCTCAGGGGACCCCATGATTGACCTATCGCCATGTGTCCAGTAATGGATAGAGGGTTTTATAGGAAAGCCACGACCTTTTCACTCCCCTATTGCTATTTATGTGACCCTTATGGGTCTTACATATCTGTAAATAAAATAACTACTAGTATTCAAGAGACCAAGGTCCCTGGATATGTCTGAGCATGCTTGCAGCAATACCTGAGCACGACAGGAAAGAAAGAGGTGAAATCCTGGCCCTTTTGAAGTCAATGGATGTTTTTTATAATGGACTTTTTAAGGTCAGGATTTTGTCCGCCTATGCCTTTAGTCATTACTGGGCAGAGCAAGGAACCAAGGTGAGTGCTATGACCCCAATCCAGCTAAGACATCCACCAGCTTGTACCTTTAACGCAACATCAGGAAAAATAGCAGCCCCTGCAGAGGAACTGAGGAGTGGTGAATATAATAATTATTAAAAATATATATATATGAATTTTATATATAGACATACATATTCTTGGTGCGCTCCTTGTCAGCATCCAAAAACAAGTCATAAGTAAGGACTTAAGCATTTCAGTGATTAGCATGTAAAGCATTCAGAGCCTTACACAGATGCTGCATAATGTGTATCTGTTGATATATAGGAGATACAGCTACCACTGTACCCTGTATAAACAACTAATGAAACTACAGTTATCTGATTTTTTTAAAAAAAACAACAGGAAATGTTACCCACTTTTGCCTTGCAGATTGCCTGAACACAGAAAATTTAATTTGTTCTTCCTTGTTGATACAATGCTTAAACAGTTTGAGGGAGGCAGACTGGCAATACTGTCCCGGTTTTGCTGGAGCAAAAGATGAGAATGGCTCCTTCTTTGGATCTGCTGCTTATCCTGCACCCATTCCTCAAGTAGAAGTTTGCATAAGAATGGTGCAGAATATGCAGAAAGTGTTGAAATGGCAAATGAGACCTTTTGGTTTATGTGTAATTCCTGTACTCTTAATTCATAGATAAGTAAGGGCTAATTATTTGAATCTATTCCTGTTATTATCTTGTAACTGCAAAATTGAGTCTATTTGTAACAGGAATTTTTTTAACAAGTCTGGTTTAAAAAAAAAGCAAACAAAAAAAACAACTTCTGAGGTTAAGGTGGGGTACTGAAATACTTACAGGTGCTTCTTTCTACTTGGGGACTTCATTTCAAGTGGGACTTCAGGGTTAAAATCTGACCCATGGGTATAATGAAAGTAAAAATCTGCAGAAGTTTCTATAACTTTAGCATCTTACACAGTCATAGGGCTGGGTAGAGAATTCTGAAAATCATTTTAATGGGAATTCGATGCTGTTACAAGATCAAAATGATCTTTCCTTCTAAATGTTGGTCTCTCTGGAGAGTCTAAGATGTTTTATTTCAGTTTAGTACAACACTGATCTAATTTTGTTTTGGGTTTGGCATCTTATGATGCAAAATAAAATTTTTCAGGTCGGTGAAAAAAGAAAAATTAAATGTGTCATAATCCCCAAAATATTGTTTTAGTCAGATATTGAAATTAAACATTTTACTAATTCTGATTGCGTTTGTTCCTGAACAAATTGTTCCATGAGTTTTTTGATGATATTTCAACATCTTATATTGATTTCACAACAGTGGAGTTACTGGGGGTTAGAAGTTCCAAGAAGCGTAATTTTATGGCATTAAACTTCAAAACCAACATTCAGGTGTTTGTTTTGGAGAATATCAGGTGACAGCATTGAAAATTTTGAGTGATTGTTCACTTTGCAAGGAAGAGAAGACAAATCCCCTTGCAGGATGTGTTTCCTGCAAGATGGCAGAATTACTGAAGCAGAAGCAACCCGCTCCAAGAGCAGTACCTGGGGTGGCTCTTTGGCTGCTGGAGACATCTCAGTGACACCACAGCTGTCAGGGTAATTACAGGTAACTTGCTGCATTTTTGTGCACGAGTACCAAATAAGTGTGGGCCAAAAAAAGATCTTGAGGCTCTCTTGGAAGAGTGCACTGCATGACCACATTTAAGGGCTTTAGGAAAAAAATCCTTTTATAAGTAAAATTTGTATTCTTGCTATCTTCAGTTCTCAGTTTTAGCTGCTGTTGTTTCACAGTTTGTCAGAAGCAACAGTGCAAAAATTCTCCCAGCCTTTCCAGGTGCTTCTGTTCAGACCTGTCAGAAATAACACTGTAGATGCAACTTGCAGCTATTGCTGCAACATGACACCAATAAATCTGGGTGGCTTTTGGGAACTTCCCTTCCTGGTGCTTGTTTAGCAACTCTGAGCATGAACTCGCACCGTCTGCCTGGTTGGTGTCCCATGCAATAGTCCTATTTGCATCTAGGCTTGGATCCAGACTCCGAATGCCTTTTAAGCCTCACACTAACTCACATTTGTTGCAAAGCCTGGAAAAGTAAGCTCTTCCTGAGCTTTACTCCTGTGGCATCATTACACCATGTAATTATAGACTGTAATGTTATTTTATTATGAAGGTTTAGCGAGATGAGCAGTTTGGGACACTTAATGGCTATCGTGCAGTTCAACTTGGCTTTGATTTCCGTTGTGAGATTTATTATCGCAGGGAGTACACGTTCCACTTGACACGGCCGTGTGCCCATCAAAGCTGAGTACACAGACTTTTTTAAGATTAGAAAGATTTATTTGTTCTTTTTAATGCTAGGGACAAAAATTTTTGCATGGAAGGTATGTGTTGCCTAAATATACTCTGATCCTTCCAGGTATAAGAGTGGGATAGAATGATTTGCTTTATTTCTGTCTTTCTCAACCATCTGAGAAATATTTCAAAGGTCTTTCCTGCCCAGGTTTCCATTGGGTTTTAAGTGACTATTGTCTGTTTTCAGAAGTTTGCAGGTCTATCAAAATGTATGAGCGAATATCTCTTTCCTCTTAGCACGCACACATGCTCAGATCATTGTGGGAGAGCAGTGCCAGTGTTGTGTACTTTACCAGATGCTTAGCTGCTGTGATAATGAGGGCTATTAAGGAAGCAGGGATATTAGATGTTGCAATCTATGATAGTGGGGGATTGTGCTTGATGACTCAGAAAGGTCTCCTTGGCTCCTGTGTTCCTGTGCTTGAGGGAGGTGGTGTTCATTACCTGACAAGCAGCCTCTGATTTACAATCTCAAAGCACTGCAAAGTGTCAACACCAAATTAATTTCTTTGTGTGTCGGTTGTGAACTCAGACGGTCCCTTCTGATACTTAGTGGTTGTGAAAGGGTGGTAAATCCAGCTCTGAGGTTGTTTTGGTTTTTTGGCTGAAGTGAACATCAGAGGAAATCCTTCCCTTTTCACTCAGCTGTGCTATTGAGGAGGGAAACAGCACAGTTATGTAGCTAGAGACAGTTAGAAGTGTTTTCAAGGGAAAAATGGCACTTGTAAACTGGATTGTCTTGTTATTTCTCTTAACCAGATATATTTTGCTGTTAACTGTAATCATGTAATCTCAAGCAAGCCACATACCATCTGTTTGCAAATGTACCCATTTGGAAATGAACACGCAGCAGGTAATTCTGCTGCTGCAAGTGGATAAGCCACAAGACCTCCAGAGCTGATAATTATCAATCACTTCTGTCTAAATTAATATAACCTCTGTCCCAGTTCACAACAGGAGCAGATATTGAAAGGTAACTCCACGTCCCTATGCAGAGGACTGTGTGTTTAACACAGGTGCTTTGCACAGGGCAGGGTCCTGTTGTCATTACGTGTATCAGAAATTTTTCATGGACTTCAGTAGCCCCAGAGTTTCAGCCAGTTTTGACTGCATTTAGCAAGGGACTGTTTATGAAGAGCCTCGATAGCACAGCATACCTACTGCCATTGGGTTTCGGAAAGGTTATAATTGGACATTTTCCTGACAAACTGCCCTACCCTGTGTTGGTTTTAGTTTCCTACTCTTGTCATTTAATACAGCATTTCATGATATTGAAAGCTGGAGTTCAAGGACACCTTTCTGCCCAGGCAAGCAATTGTGTATCTTACACATTTACCATATTCAGGCACTTCTGAAGGAATCTGAAGTGTCATCTGAATCTTTGCTTCTGGATTTTGTATATGAGAGGCTTCTCATTTGTACACTAGCATTTTAACATACAAAAAAAGTGTCTCCAGCAAGCAGAAACCATACAAACAATCTTATATTGTCTAGAAATGGAAAATGGAAGTAAACTAACCAGGCAGTGTAGAATGTCTCTGTTCCTTTCTCTGTCTTTATCTATGTCCTTGCTGTGAAGGCTTTTCTGATCTAATTTCCTCAGATTCTTGGGATGCTGCTCATTTGCATCTTGTGCTTTATCAACATGAAATCATAGGCAATTATCTGTTTATTCAAAAACATAATTATTGTTGTATTTAATGTTCATCCCTATAAAAGCCTGGCCACAATAAACTCAGAAAATGGAGCTTTAGCCCTAAAGAGAAGCTAATTCATTCCAGGGGTGTAGTTGCAATGGGACTCTCTAACCTTATGAAGGGATGAAAATGAAGCAAGAAGAGGATAGTCACTACACATGGGCTGGAAGGAATGCCTGCATGCCAGGTTTGGATGGCAGCTGGTCCAGGCTAGCATAAAGCAATAGGTGATGCAGGGTGTGTGGGTTCCCAGCACAGCTTCAGCCATCCCTGGCTGTGACAGCAGCACCAGCTGCCGCAGCAATTGACGAACACTGACTCTTATTCAGGTTACCGATGTGCACATGAATTCAGGTGCGATACCTCACTCTGGTCCATGAAGCTCCTCAGGAAACCCTCCAGTGCAGCATCATTGCTATGTGGGTGTGTTTCCCATTGACAAGCAGAAGACCATGGCTTTTGCTATGCTGTGGTGTTGCTTGAATCTGTCCTGCTCCCAGGAAGAGCAGCGTCTGAGTGCAACACCATCCACCAATGTCCATCCTGACCCTGGCACTCAGCTCAGTGTCTATCCACCAATTTTAAATTCATTGTATTGGTGGGGGAGATGATTTCCCAGGGGCAGTGGAAAAGATTTAACTTCATGCTTAACTTTCCTAGAATGACACTAACAACAGCTGATGTCCCATTTCTGTCGGTCTCATTGTGTTATTTTAGTCTAACTTCTTAAATCATAAAGTGCTTATATTCCCAATATTATCCTCATGGTAATACAAACTGCATCTCATCTTCTGGGTATAAGACATGGTTATCTATAAATACATGGGAGAGAGTGGATTATGCAAATATGCTTATTACTCTGTTATGGTGCTGGTAGTAGTTGGTTTATGTTTTGTTGCGGTTTTTTTTTAATTTGAGCTCATTAACACTTGAGGCAACATGTTTTTTCCCTGCAGTCTCAAGACAAAATCATAGAAAAATAATGTTGACACCTCTATTTTGTTTGGGTTGAGACATGAAAAAAATAAATAAGAGTCTGCAAATGGTTGACCAATCCCCCCAGCTTCCCCCCGTATCAGTCCTTGTTTTCTTACTCCTGAGCTGAAAGTACCATCCAGGAGCAAACATACCATGTTTTTGTACTTGTTTCCATAGAAATTAGCAGTTCTGCTACACCTTAATTGCATATGTTGCAGATCATGTCATAAGTCATTCTGACAAAAAGGCCAGGGAACCTTAATATTTTTGTTTACAGTATGTTAAACAGATGTTTTTTTCATTGTAGAGATAAGACTACATTAAATATGATTTTATAAATAGAGGCTCTCACAGCTCAGCTCCTCTCGGGACTTCTCTGATTTGCTTGTTGGATGATTATAATGGGTTTTTAATTACACCTGTGAGCCAAGGTGTATATCAGAACTAAATTACAAAGCCACCTTATAGTCGAGATTTTTCCAGTGTACAATGAGCTGAAAAAGGCTTTTTGTCCATAAGGACAAAGAAATTATTTTTCACATTATTAAAATTACAGAAGCTTTCTGGGCAAACATAGTGATAACACAGAAGATTAAGACAGACAAACTTTTAATTTGTTTATTTCTTTAATTATTTATTTATTTTGGAAGGCGTTAAGCAATTTCTCCCAAGTAAGCTTAACTCCTTGTGAGCAGCTTTTGTGTTTTTCATACTCGGTGAAGCTTACAGCAGGTTATTTAGTCTTGTTTTCATTTCTAAGATTTTTTTCATAAGAATGAAGAAGGCAAATCATTCCATTAAATAACACAAAACAAACCCCACCCAAAACTAAAATGCTTGTGCTTACAAGAATGAGGACAAGTGATTTTCATCCTCGGAGGAAAAACATTTAAAATGGTTCAATTTTTTCTGCGTCATCTGCAGCTGTCCCTTGGGTTAAGAGGTACCTCTATCTGCCATGAGGAATTGGACAACTTGTACCATAAAAACACAGCTATTTTGGTCATAAATGGATGCTCAGTGAAGTAACAGGAGCCCAGTAATTCCATGTAAACATCTGATTGGGGTAATATTCAGAGAAGATTCACTTAGTAAGGCTCTTCAATACATTATTTCAAACATAAATGTCAGTCTGATCCGAGGCCTGCTGAGGCCAGTGGAAATAGGCCCAGTTTCAAAGTTTTGTTTTGATTAAGACTAGATCCAATATCTTCTGAATTTACCTGAAACATGGGGTGAAGTTCTTGAAACCACTAATGTGAATTAAGCTTCCAGCTGCAGAAGGTTATTTAAATATTTTCAAACATTTTATCCATGTTTTGGTGCTCTTTTTGCCAAGAGTTGTTGGGTATTTCCATCCATTGAAGCACACGATGGTTTGCTGCTGCCTTCAGGAATATCAGAAGACCTGGGAAAGCCAGAAAGGACATGTTCTGCAGAGCTGCCACTTGCTCACAAAGTGCACAAAAAGAAAGGTGATGGATTTTCTTGGAGACCCAGATATATATGTCTTATCCCAGCAAAAGGCAGATCTTGGCTAATCTGCGACCTCATTTTAGGCCATGGCAACTGCTGAATTCCCAAGCTTCAACAGGTGAAGCTAAGGAGGGCTCATAAATGTTGTCTGGGGGACACACAGATGTATTTGAAAAAGCTCTGTATGTACTGAGGTATTTGCTTGTTGGATGGTTCTATGATTCCTGATGCTTTTTTCTTGTTTTTAATAATTTTTTCAGTATCAGAGAGGACCAATGAAGCCATCACTGAGCTCCCCTACTTGTTTTCCTCCTTCCAACTGTGTTCCCAGGTGGCCCAGCATGCAGGGACATTGCTGGTCATGGGGATGACACCAGCTGCTCTACCTGAGAGCCCAGGTGCATTGCACCAAGCACTGGGGTCTTTAGAGGGGGCTGGGCTGCCAGTGTGACATGTAACAACTATCATGTTTTGACTCCTGGAAGAGTCATTTCACTGTGCAAGTGAATCTTTTGCTCTATCTTTCTTTTGGAAGTCTTTAACTTATCGGTGGCTTTAGTGAACTGGCTACAATATATAATTCTCAAGGTCTACACTTCTCCAAATAGCACAAGGACATGTGCTTCTGTAATTTGTCTCTTTACTCTCTACCAAGACAAGCATCTTGTTTGAATAGACTTGTGTAAAAGATATTTTTTTGCCAACTTGATTGTTACCACCTGGGTAATGCTGCCCCCAACCCTTTGTCCCTCCAGCAGCTCAGTGCTGTCTAGTGAAGAGAACAAGAAATCTCTTTTCCCCACACGTTTTGAGACAGGAGGGAGATGTTTCTTTATAAAGTTTTAGGAAATTAAGAACTCTTGTAAAGAAAGAAGGGTTGATGTCAAACAAAAGAATGGTGACCTATAGATACCATTGTTGGAAAGCTGTGCAGTCCAAGGACTTCCCTTTAGTCAGGCACAGGAGGGGAAAAAGGTGCAAAAAGCAAAGCAGATTGCCATGCTCATCCTGTCTTGGTGAGCTTACCCACACAGCCGCCCTCCCTGTTGAGTTTATTGCCTATGGATGTGGACATGCACTAAATGGTCAGTATCTGTATTCTTGCCTCAGATATCTTTCAGAGAATGAACCTGCTGTGTGGCCCAGGGGTGAACGGACCACTTGAGATAAGCCATATTTGAAGCAGCCTATAGGCATGTTGTTCATGAACTTTTATTTTTCCCTGAGTGGAACTGTAAGGGAATAAGCTGAATGTTGAAAGGCGGTGATGGAAAAGTAACACAAAAGCAAGGAGTAGGAGGAAAGTCAGGGCATAAGAGGATAAGAAGAGGTGAGTAGGTGGGAAGATGGAAGAAATGGAGATGAAAAGAGAAAGATGGGTAGTTAGGCAGCTGGCTTTAAGTGTTTGGTACTAGATGTGTTTCCAGGAGAGACTGTATTAGCTGTTTTGCTCCAGTTGTGCAGAGAGCAACTGACTGCAGCTACTGGCTTGGACACTGTGTTCAGATACTGGTTTCATCTAACGCAAGTGTTAATGCTGGTTTGAATGAAACACTTTCCAGTTTCATAGAGAAAAATGGTATGTGATCCCACTGGGCTCTAATCTGACAATGAGTGTTGGTGTTGTCCATCATAGCTGCTCTGGTTCAAGTGAAATTCAGAGGGTTCATCTTTCTGGGTGTTGTCAGGCCATGATGAAGCTCCTTTTAGTATCAGGTCAGAGGCCAGTGAAAGACGATGCTAACTCTACTTTCTAGGTAACCTTCCCTCTTAGAAATAGCAAAATACTACCTGAATACTGTTTGATTTAGACATGGCACACTGGTATAGCTGGTATGGCTGCAAATGTCAGTCTCGTCAAGCTGGGGAGTAATACTTATTGTTATACACAGTTCTTGCCAGAACCATGAGCACAGAGTGCAGAAGGCCATATCTGTAAGAGATATGAATTTTCTACACATATCTCTTTTCTATTTCTTTAAACCAATCCTTTATCACCTGGTGAGTGTCTATCATTTCTTTCCAGGTGCTGACAGCTGGGACTCTTCCCAAATGTTCTCCTCATTGCTCTGCTGACTTTGGCCAGCATGGGAGGGCTTGGACAGCCCCTCCTAAGTGAATAGAGCAGGACTGGACTGCCTCGTTCTAACTTTTTTATTTTTACATGGGAAACATCAGTGCAGTAACTGAATAATTTCCCTGATGATGCTGACTTGAAACGTACCCAGGTAGCATGTTTATCAGAGTTTTCTTTTAGAAATCAAATTACCTTTGATCTCCAGACCTTCCATTTATTAACATTCGAGACCAGAAAGACTGGGTCATAAAAATGAAGGTACGACCATGTTCAGGAAGCTGGCCACGTTCTCTGCTTCTCCTCCCTTTCTGTGGTGTTTGAGCCCATTGCCACATACTTTAAAGGCCTCCAAATGACAAGTGAGTGTGCTAGCAGTAAACAGAGATGTACAGTAGGGCTGTGGCAACTGTAGTACACAGCATTATAACAAGTAGCTCTCCAGTTGCTGTCAACCTTGACAAGTATCCTATTGAAATGCAGATGCCTCCTTCTTGCACCGAATGCAGCAAATGGTTCAGCCAGAGTCCATTCCTCTGGCTCTAATGAGAAACAGGGGAAAGGATGCGCTTTTGATGATACATAATCATCTCAGGTTGTCTGTGCCTCGGGGTAGGGCCACATCATGCAGGTGCTTTGCACGTTATGCTGCTATGAAATTTAATATTTGGCATGTCCTACCCACAGCCCAACCAGGAAGATGCAGGGGTATCTGAGGCTAGGATTTGTCCCCTTGTTTTTTGACTTTGTGGCAGTAACTGGAATATGACCTCAATCTTGACAGAAGATGAAATTTTATAACCTTTTACCTACAGGTGGAAGATGTTAGTAAGTATATTTGGCATTCTAATATCCTTCCAAAGCATTATTAATAAAAATCTCCCTTCTTCCTTTAATCACCGGAGCTAGACATTTCTGAGCTTTGCCGTCATTTGAAAAGAAACAAACACGCAACAAATTGCACTTGACTAATTTTGTTAAATTCTACAGGAAAGCAAATGTGAAGTCAAGTCTCTAGAGGTCAAGTCTTTGGCAAGAAGAATTTATAAGCGGAGTACGTATCTATTTGTTCTCTGATTATTTGCTCTGCTGACAGTAGATGAAGAAAAGACGAAGCAGAAGATTTGTGCTAATTTAGAAAAATGTTTTAAAACGTTGGGCTTGCAAATCCAAATATATTAGCTAAATGTTATGGAATAATAATGAGAACAGGCGTGTATTGACTGAAGGACTTTGGAACTATGCAAAATTAATTTGTATTTATTTAACCCTGCCTTTCAATGGATCTTTGTTCATGTTTCTGCAGCTTGGATTTCCTTGCAAGAGCTGATCTCTTTTTATAGCACTTCTTTATTTTAGTAACCAGCCTAAGTGCCTTGGTTCCCTAACAAAGCTTGAACAAGAAACGAAGTAAATATACAAAGCAAAGGCTTGCTTCTCAGAGGTGCTATTGTTTGTACAATGGTAAAGTGCCGGCATCTCTGCTGAGGCCTGGGCCACCTCTTGCTGGATGTGCAGTAACCCCAAATCTTCCCAGACAAATGGCTGGAAGAAAAGAAGTCTCTTATCTCTGACTTGCAAGCGGTGAGCTGAAGTGGGGAGCAAGCAGGAGACCTGTCCAAGTCTCTAGTAGCAGTGATCTGGGCTTCCCTGAGTCACAACCCCTTACCCCCGAGCACGTTTCCCTCCTCTCATTCTATACGGAGCTCTCAACCTGATGCCTTTTTCTTACAAAAAGAGAAATGTTTCATCAGGTTAAAATGAAGAAGGAAAAGAGTCATAGGGAAGGAGATCTGAGACAGGTTTACAAGTAAAGGGTAGTTACTGAAAGTGAAAAATCAAGATATTGCCCATCTTTGCTACAAAGACGACCTTCTTGTCCAGCCCATGCCCACAAACACCATGCAGGAGGTGGGCAAGTTGACTGTGTCCTCTTCCTCACTGCTCCAGCACCCTGGGTGCCTTCCTGGTGTTTTTGCACCCCTGCATGGCTATGCCCACAATCACAACATGGTCGGTCCTGCGTGGTCCTGTTCTCTGACGAAGGACATGTATCTGAATGCCATGTGCATGGAAGCCAATGCAGAGCATGGCCAGGTGCTATTTAATGGACTGTGTAGCTGCCAAGTTCCCCCTTGCTCCTTCTGTACCCCATATAGAGGGCAGCAGGGCTAATTTCATCCCTGCACATGTTTTGTGGAACAGCCTCAGGAGGCCATTAGATCTTTTCCCACACTGAGGTGGGGTCAAGCATTCCTGGGCCCTTCCTGATGCATCTCTTTCTGAGCTCTTCCCTATCTGCTCCATCAAGGGCATCTCCAAGTTTCCTGCTGCTCCAGGGGGCTGATGGCCCAAACTCCATGTGGCTTTACCTCCCTGGGCAACACAGAAGGTTGTTACCCATCCCTCTTTCATAACAACCATTCATGTGTGGAAGGTTTCACCCTTTCTACCTTTTTTCTTTTGTGACAGAGTAAAGAAACCCATGTCTTTCTCCCCATGGGCATCACAGCCCATCTGTGCACTGGTGTATCCTGAGCATGAGCAGGGAGTCTCAGCTCAAGTGTTTCCACTTGCCACTTCCCCATCACTGTAGAATCCATGTCCCCTGTGTGTCCTTCCCATGTCACACAAACAGGTTAGGATCCCCCCCACCCTTCCCATTTTGGGGAATTCCACCACGGATTCTTGGACATGTCAGTGACAATGTTTATTAGGTGCTGTACAGTTGAAAACCAGAGGTTGGGCAGCATTTATCCAAGTGAACAGAGAAGGCAGAATTTTGGGTTCCTTTTCTTTATGGGCGTGGAAGTGTTAAAGGCTTTTAAACTTCACTGAGGACAAGTTAAATGAAGTCCTCAGCATGTTCATAATGGTTGCACTGTTGCCTGCACGTACATGCTTTATCTGTAGCAACTCAATACTTTGCAGAGGGCTTTGGGAAGTGTGAGAATGAAACAGACTCTTTTTAATCTCATTTATTTCCTTGGGCCATCTGGATTTAGTAAACACTCAAGATGTCTGACAGGACAAAGTTGAACCTTAGCACTAACAGGTTCATGTGTGCATTAAGAGCCAGGACTGCCTGCGCTGCGAGTGCTGGTTCCAGCGTTGGCTCGCTGTGAAGCCTTAATAGCTTTTCTGCAGCTTATGCGTCTTAAAGTAGGCCCAGCTATGACTTCTTGCCTCACGGGGTGTTCTGAATGTTTATTACTTATTGCTGAGAGCAGACAGTATTGCTGAAAAAAAGTTAGCAGTCTTATTCAAGGCTCATTAAAATCTTGCAAATTTGGCTTGTGCAAATTCATCCTTGGGAATTACCCATTGAAGTCTCTTTACACCTTCTTGTGTAAGAATGACAGATCTGATCCTTTAAAATGCTTTTCAAATGAATCTGCTCTCAACGTGGTCAGGAGAATCTTACAACTGGCTTCAGTGGAAGCACGGGATGTGGTCCAAAGTAAAAGAATCAGCGCTCTGGGAGTTTGAATGAAATCTAGTAACGTATAAATGAAAAGTACTTTTGTTTATCCATGCTGGCAAGCAGCCTGTCCGTAGTGGGAACACCAGTGCCCAAGTATGTTCTTTATCCATTTGGATTTATACGATGCTAAAATGGGAGCCTGGCCAAAGAATGAGGTGCCCCTGCCACAAAAAGCAAGGACAAAATAGGAGCTTAACTCTGAGAGCCGTTTGTGAAATCCATGTGAAACCAAGCACTTAACTCCATGAAATCCCCCCTTTGCCGCGGCGCATAACCATGGCTCTGTGTGTATTGTCCCTAGTTGTGCCTGTCTAGCAGAGACGTCCATTAAAGATGCTGCTGTGTTGCTGACCTCTGTACAATGATGAGTATGGTGAAGGTATTTGGATATAAATTGTACCAAATGTGAGGCCTGAATGTTTTATGCTCTCTTAGCCATTAAAGTCCCGGCACTGGAAGGACTCTCATGTGGTTTAGTTCGCTCAGCTCTTTTACTACCTTGATGTATTACCAAGTGCCCAAGCCACTGGCACATGGGTCACTATATACCTGCCTCTTTACTCACCAGTGTCAGGAGGGGATGAGTAAACCAAAAGTGATGTTTCTGGAATTTAAAAGGAAAGGTTATAACTTTGATTTATTTTGATGGGATGGTAGTGGAAGGAAGGTTAAAGTGCTCTTCCTCCAATGTTTTCACAGAATCATGGAATGATTTGGGTTGGAAGGGACCTTAAAGATCATCTAGTTTCAACCCCCCTGCCATGGGCAGGGACACCTCCCACCAAACCAGGTTGCTCCAAGCCCCAGCCAACCTGGCCGTGAACACTTGCAGGGAGGGGGCAGCCACAGCTTCTCTGGGCAACCTGGGCCGGGGTCTCACCACCTCACAGTGAAGAATTTCTTCCTAAGGCTTGTTCTTATCTATAGCCCTGCTGTGAATTTTGTGCTGGTGGTATGTGTCTATGAGAAGTAGGGTATTCCTCTTTATTGTTCCTGATCTGGAAAACTAAGGATGCCTATATTCTGCTTCAGCTTCATAATGTACCTCAACATTAGGCAGTGGAGTAAGAAAGAGCCCTTGGATATGATGCCTTTTCCTGAGCTTGTCCTGATGCTTTTTCCTGAGCACTCAAGATACTGAGTAAATGGCTAAAATCTGGTCTAGTTATTGTACGGATGCAAAGCCGCTGGAGGGAATTTTGAGGAATCATTCCTCTGAGCCACATCTTAAATATTTGCTTTTGTGTGTGAGCATCTTTATTTACCCTCTACACCTAAAATCTGTGTAAGACGTTTTATTCAAGTCAGGCATATAATAATAAATGATACAGCATAACACAATGTGACAATAAGATGTTCTCTAGTTGTAACTTCATGGTGGGGCTTTTGAAATCACAGAGTAAATTCTCCCACTCACCACAAGGCATCTTGGCTGGCTGGGTCATGTCTTCCACTGGAGGGGGAGGGAGTGTGCGGTTTTATCCAAGCTGGTAAATCTGAACCCCTATTTGACACGAACTCAGTCTGAGGTTGAGCCATTTGAATTTCACCTGTATGCAAAGCGATTGGGATGGAAGGTGTGGGGGGAAGAGGCTTTTAGCTAGTTAGAGCTTTACACTGTTCTTGGTATGATGCCTCCTGATGGGAAGCAGTCTAATAAAGCCTCCATTTTCAAGTTGAGATAAAAGCACTACCTATCCAATAGATCTGTGTGTAGACACTAATGCCTCTCTGCTTTGTTTTCACGTATTATATGTACAACTGGCATTAATTGTTGCATTTTTCTTATGTTTTTCCATTATGTTTTTAATCTCTGCAGGCTGTATTGATTTTTTTCCTGTGTTGCTTCTGCACTTGCCACCAGGACCTCCTTGTAGATAAGGTGTTTCAATTCAGTGTGTGATATTTCTTGGGAAAACACTCTAAAACACTTTTTTTTAATGTGTTTTTTTCTTCTTTCCCCCCTTTTGCGATGTATTAAAAGGAAGATGCTGGAAAAGAATTCAGAGCACAAAGCAGGGACTTGCAGTGCCCTTTCTCTTTCAGCAAACTCTTTTATTCTACTGTGAGGAATGAAACGCTTCTGTTACAGCAAACAGAGACTTGTGTTTTACAGCAAAAGCTGTTTAAAAGGTTATACACAGACTGTACACAGGGTTGAGCTTGGTAGCGAGAGTGTTTCTGTGTTGTTAATATTGAGAAGAAGAGACCACTTATTCTGAAGTCACAGTTGTTACGGAAGGACTCTTTTTTTTTCTAGTGTTTGTCATCTCTTTAATTCAGAGCTGAGGAGATTCTGTCCAGACAGTGAAGAGTTAAGGTGAAATGTTAGGCTGCCACAGAATTAGGCTTGGGGGCTAAGAAGAGGGTGTCCTTGGCCTTTCCTCTTGCATGATGGATGACTGCTGGGAATAACAAAGTTTGACGTGGGGTGGGCAAATCCAGTGACTGCAGACAGATAAATAACAGTATTTTCTAGGCTGATAAGGCTTATGAAGCATTCCTTTAAAAAACAAATATTTTAACTCATTATCTCAGCACATACAAACACCAGACATGGAACAGTCTGAAAATATTGGAGAGGTGGACTCAGCCACCATCTCCAAGCAAGCAGTGCTGCCAGAGTTGACTTGCAGTATACAGTGATCACCATTGTAGTGCAGAGGTGATTTCCACCCCTGTCACCTGTTTCCCACCATCCCAGGCCACATGAGTGGTTCTGCCAGAAGGCAAGCTTGCTCTCCAGTATGCTGCCTACTTGCTGCCAGCCTCCACTTGTACTTCACCTCCTTGACCATAATCTCAGCTGTTGAAACTTGATATATAAGCACAATTAACATTGGCCCAGCAACCTCCTACCTTTCAGTGCATCTAAATTTGTACCATAAGCTCTAACCACAAACCAACTCTGGCCAGGAAAGTGGGACAGAAGGTCAGAGGTGTTCCTGTCACCTCATCCTGGCTTCAGTGGGCAGCTGCTGTGGCAGACCTGGTCTAGGGGAATGGGAGCCACTGTTGTTCAGTGATAAGCCCTGGTAAAACCAAACCACTGTTAACCCTCCTGCAACTACTCGTAAGTGGAGTGCTTTCACTGAGCTTGGGAGGTAGGACTTTTTTTTGCCCTAGGCACTCCACTGGCCACACAGCATTGCTGCCCTCTCTTTTTCCTGGTGTGAACCGACCTGCCTGCTGCCCAGAGAGTATCCTGATGGTTCCTAGATATGGCATAAACACACTAACCCACATTTAGCAAAGGGTGCTTGGAGCATCATGCTGGGCATCTCCCACTGCCGATGTGTGAGCTGGCAGCATTGTCTGCCTCGGCTATGCATCATTATCTGGCCCCTTCAGATCCACTGCTGCTCATTAGGTACCTTTCTTAATCACAGCAACGTCCACTTGTGCATCCCCAAAAGTGCCAGGGACCCACCTGGCTGATGCTGCTGGGGTGATGACACACATGCAAAACCAGTGCACACCAGAGATGACTGGCAGACTGCTAGTTCAGCTCTAGGGAATGGAGGGCAGGGAAACACAACCTTCTCTTGATATCTGGTGCCCTCAGGACTCAAACCTGTTTCACTCCTCTGTCCCCACTTCTTTATGCCCTGTATTTGGGTGGGTTTGGCTGCTTACAGCCCCTGCTACAATGAGTGGTGGGGGTGATTGTACTGCATCTTTTGCTGTTCCCAGTACTTCGGTGGTGAGATCCCTGCTCTGGCTGGGATCTCATGACAAGCTGGAGGCAGAAGCTCAGGGTTTGAAACCAGACCAGTGTCTCCCAGAGGACTTTATTGCCTTGGAAGCCCTGTCTTGGCTGTGCCTTGTGTACCATCATCCTGGGATGCTCCAGCACCCAGCTTTCCCCAAACTCAGGCTGCTGTGCTTTCCTTTGTGCATGAACCTCTCATGTAGCAACAGGACAAGGGAAAGTGCAGCAGCCTGAGCATCTCCCAGCGCACACGGTAAAAGAAAATACCATGACTAGGTCAAAGAGTCTAGGCTCTGTTGTCACAGGCTCTACCTCAGGCAAAACACAGCTGAAGGAAAAATCAGACACCTTCCAACTTGGATCTAAAGCAGAGTGAGCTATTTTACAGCAGAACTATCCATTTCCATCTGATGTGCCTAAATACAACAGTGATCAATTTTAAAAAGAATTTAATATTAAAAATTCAGCCACCTTAATCAGAAAGAAGCCCTGATCCAACACAGATGTAAAAAAAAAAAAAAATGTTTTGCATTTTAGGTCTACACCCCAGCCCCAGAGAGCTAAAGGCTGAATAGTCACTGCTCTGAAATGCACGCTGTCTCTTGGAAAGTTCTGCAAAAGGTGAAATGTGCTGCGGTTTGTTTTGTTTCCAGACTGATCTAACTGACTGTTCAAACTTTCAAAGAAGCTGTGTAGGAGTCTGACATTTAAAAGAGGGGGAAAAAGAAGGTGGGGAGTAAGTCGAATCTTCCCAGAGAATTTGAAAAGATTTCTTTTCCTTGCCCCTTCCCTGAAGGAGAGGGCATGTTAAGCACTCTTGGGCTGGTGTCTGTTCCCGGTGGGCGCAATGTCACTCGGTGTTTCCCAGTGGTGCAACAGAAGCCTGTCTAGAAGGGTGTGCTGGTGTCAGGTTGGCTTCACTGGGTAGTTTTGTGGGAGGAAATAATTCAGGAGATCAGGTCTACCTGCATCACCAGATACTGCAGTTAACAATAAGAAATACTTGCAAAGGCTTTTATGGGCCATGGGAGATTTAGAGCTGGAAAATACTGAGTGTTCTACAGACTGAGCATCTGCCCAGGAGCCAGGCTACTTTCCTCAATCAATGTAACCAGGAATTTACCAGGTTAAGCTGGGATGTATTTTCAGTGTTTTGTTCCCACTCTGGAGTAGGCAGAATTTCCATGCGTGCATACGTATACAGATACATAATAGAACCATATAGAGTATATGCTGTTAGGATATAAGCAAGTATTTTCCCTAAGTGTCTATATATTACTTCTGTATTTTGAGATTCATTGTGGATGCAAATTAGCTGTTAGACAGCACAGGAAAAAAATTGTCCACAGCTGAAGTTGAACCCAGAAAGAGGTGTCCCTGCTGCATTTTTACCTTGGCATGAGCTTTCTGAAATACAGCACAAACCAGAACAAAACCTATTTTTTTCCTTGGGAAACCATCACCAGGCACTATAGGTTCTTAGAGGAGGTTTTTTTCCCTGCCACACTGATACACACACACTCACATAAGCGATCTGGACTTATGTGTATAAAAACTCCCAAGGTCTAAATTCCCTGTCATCCCACTGAGTGGGTGTCCGTGGGTTATTCAGTACAGCTTCACTCCCAGGGCCCTTGCAGATGCTAACAGAAGCTGCAGGTCCACGAGGACTGCCAGAACAATGCTGTTACAATCGGGAAGAATTTAGCTCTCAGAAGTTGGAATAAATGCCTCGTTCAGGCTGAAAGTGGTGGATGTTACTTAGGCTTGTGGTAGTTAGATGTGGAAATAACCTATTAGGTTAGGTCCTCTCCCTTGCCAGCTTTGGATGTGGATTGTGCTCCTGAGAAACCTTATTCACATAAATTGTTCTTACTTAACGTGATGCTTCCCACTGAAGTAAAAACAAATTCTGAGGCTATTCCTTCCTCTGAGCTTCCCTCTCCATCCTGCTGCTTTTGTTTCTGCCAGCGGCTGGGAATGCAGGCAGTTCGGGATCAAGGGTTTCAGCAGTAAGGCTGCTACACTTAAACCCTAAATGGTGCCATACCAGTGAGGCAAGAGACAATGAAATTTATTTCTGGGGTTTCAGTAAAAAATATGCTACTAAGAGAGTATTAATTGATGTAACTATGTGCAGAACTTATTTTTTTAATTAAGTTAATCTATTGGAAATACTGGACGAAAGCAAACAGAAATCACTTTTTCAAATAATTTTGATTTTAAGCTTCTTCTCTCATGCAAAAAAATCTATGAATCTCCTGGTTTCTTTTACTTTTTTTACAGCAAGATGAGCTAAGAATGCTTAACAAAAATTTTAAAAGAAACTGAATTTACATGAAATAAAAAAAAATGTTGTGTAAAAAAAGCAGTAACAGGATCTCTTCTTATCTAGTTTTTGATGAGGTTGTCTCTTGGAAATTTTGAGGGTATATTTTATTAAAACTATTTCAGTACTTACATCTTACATATTCCAGTTGAATTTTAAAATATTTCCTATTATCTTAGTGGCATGTTTTCAGTTCTGAAGAATGACAATCTTTCAGTGCTGCATGTTTTTAATGTTGGGGTTTCTTACATCTGGTTTATAGTTTAAAAAAAATGTGTGAACTGATTTGCACCAAATTCCCTCATAACAGTAAGAGTTTATAGTAAAAAGGGATTGTGAAAGTGAGGGGGAAGTAGGGAAGAATTAAAAATAATGGCAGAATAATCCTTGTAATCACTCAGGGTAGGATAAGCATGAAATGTAGCTATAATATAAATGAAAATCTGAAGGGGGGAAGTAACAGCTGAAAGACTGAAAGAATTTCAATTAAAATATACCAAGCTCAACTGATTGTGCAGATAAAGCACACTGATACAGCAATGATGGACACTACATAAATGCCAGTGCAGATTCCCACAGCACAGTAAACGGTTTAATTAAAAAAGAATTTCAATACAATTATTGTTTTAGCCTGACAAGCAACCCCAGCAGAAAGCCATATTTCATCGTAGGAGCTCCCGACGCATGAAGCTTTTCATTGTAGGGTATTTACGGACCCTGGTTTTGTTTCGGACCTCATAATGGACAGTTGAAACACGCAGTGATGAATATATCCTTGTATTGGTCCTTTGTTCTGGAATTTTATCTAAAGATGTAATTAGGGGGAAGGCAGTGGCATCAGGCAGGAGACCCCCCCCTTTGGCGCGGAGGCCGAGCGCATCGCAGCGCTTGGGTTGTGTTTCAGTGCCCTCTCGTGGCTCACACGCCGCGGGGACACGGGGAGAGGCGGCCCCACGCGGGGCCACAGCCACCCAGGGATGCCCCCACGCAGCACCCCCCAGATGGGAACCCCCTGCCCCACATCACCTTCCCATGATTTCGGCAGGGTTGGTCACGTAAGTGCCCTACGGCAACCCCACGTGGGCATTGCCACTGTCCCCAAGGGGCCGCACTGGCTGGCGGGGGTGAGCCATCACCCCATGCCCTGGGTCACACCCCCATGGGACCAGGGCCACCCGTGCTGGGGATGACAAGCCTCACCATCCCTAGGAGGAAGTACTGAGCATCGTGGTCTGCAGGGGACACTTGCCATTGACCCTGCTTCTGGGCTGGGTCTGGTCTGTCCGGTCTCTCGCTGTGCAATGACTCACACTCATCCTGTACCTGGGCATCAAAGGATGCTGCAGACCCAGCAGTACCTACCCACATGGGTTTGCTGTAACAGTCAGGGGTTATGGGCTGTATGATGGCCATTTCAACACTTAATCGTGCATTTCAGAGTTCCCCTGTGATCTAGACATACATGCCATTTAAAATACCTTTCCTGTCTGTTTTTCTCTTCTAACTTTTTTTTTTTTCCATCAGCTTCTCTCTGCCCTTTCCTTTCCTCCCAACCAAGTACTGGCTCTCACAAACTGGGGTGCTTGGAGCTGGTGCTGCAGGCTGAGGTACAGGCAGGTTACGAGCAGCTGCCCAGGGAGCATCATCACACACACACCACTGTCCACAGCCTTCATTCAGAAATTAAGTTCCCTGTTCCCTCCCAAAACCTGCTGTCAGTCACACTGATTTGTACCAAACCATGTGGTACATGTGCTCTGATGCAGAAAAACCCACCTAATTTTAAATTGAACTCACTTGTCTAAACCTGGTTAGGGGTGAAGCTGTGACCATTACATTCAGATCGCTTATGACACAAATTAGATTTAAATGCATATATCTATAAGTATAAATCTGTCTTCTGACTTGACTACAGTTTTAGATGATGGTAAAAGTCAAAACCAGCACCATAATTACCCATCTATTTCTCATCATGTTTTCTGTAGTGCCCATCACCGTAAAACTGAGGATATGATGTTTGAAAGTTAAATAAATGATGTGAAACTTAGATCTTTGTTTCAACTAGGCATTTTTTACAGCATCAGAACCGAGTGCAGGCTGTAAGTCTTGTCGGTGCACCACGTCTTTTATTGCTTCCTTGCTTGTATGGCACAGCTTGGGAATTTGAAGGCAGAGGAGGGTATATAAATTGCACAGCTCTGTATTCCAGATGAAACTGATCCCTGCTGTAACACTGCTCTAGGTAGGAGATCTGTAAATGAGAAAGACTTTTGCTCAACGTTTAGAACAACCATTTCACCAAGCAGTGCGTTGCCCAGCCCCTGGAGCCTGGTGCTGAGAGAGAGACAGCAGGCGGAGAACACTTGTTGGTCTTTAGAAAAATGTAATTGGACAAGAGTCATCCTTCCTTTCTCTATTCTTCAGGTCTCGGTGAGACTGTGTAGACATCACTCTCCATTTTGAGGGACACAGCAAATGAAAGGCAGGCCCGATCTGGGTGGTTTTTCCTCTGTTATTTGTGTCCTTCAAAGGTGTGGGAATTTCACCAGTAAGATGATATTGTATCGCTGGTTTTATCTTCTGCTTACACTGAACTGATGTCCCTGGTGTGTGGAGATTTCTCATAAAGATGTTCTTGGAAAGAGGAGGAGGATAGGTACTGCTGCCTGTGCTGGCTCTTACTGGTCAGGGATTATAAAATGTTGGTGGAACTGGAGCGGGGCTGGAGGCATCCTTAGGTGACAGTAGAAGAGACTTGCAGCTAGCTGCCACTTCTGCCTACTTGCCTGAGAGGAGAACCCCAGTCCTCATGAGGTGACTGAGGGAGAGGTCCTCAGTCCTATGCTCATGACCCCTACCCACCTCTGCTCTCCCATGGTGCTCAGTGACAAGGTCCAGGTGACTCCACACGAGCACATGCCAGGCTCACTACTTATGCTGCTACTCATTGCCTACAGAAACGGGTGATCTCCTTTCCTCCTTGTCCCTTACACTGGGATCATGCAGGGTCGGCATGAGCCAGGTTTTCGCTCAGAGGGAGTCAGCAGGGTTTTCACCTCAGGATGCAGGATCTGAGATTTTGGGTTAAGGTTGTGAGCAAAGCCCTGCTAGCACATTCGCCCTATTTCTCTTTGTCAGAAGCACAAAACTCTGCATGACTGCTTTGTTCCTGGAGACAAACCCCCAGGGAGCTGCGGTGAGTTTGGGGGGTTACAGCAGGGATGCAGACTGAGTTTGGGTTTAGGGACCTGGCAGCACCCATCTGTGTTGCAGCAGGAGCTGCTGAGCAGACCTGGTGAAGGGGTCAGACAACAAGCTTGAGGACAATTATCAGGGTCCACAGTTTAAAAATCTGGCCTGGTGCAGGTCAAAAGAAAAGAATCAGCACTGTCAGCCCTTGTGTTTTAACAAGTCCTGACTTTTAGCAGCCATGTTAAAAAGAAATTTAGTTGGTCTTTGAAAAGGGTGGAGGGGAGCAGATGGGGCCACAGGAGCAGGCAAAAATTCTAATAGGACCATCCAACAAACCTGGCCAGAAAGATCTGTATCATCCATTAATAATAACACTGTGCACATACAGTTCCTCAATCCTGTATTTTTGGAATCATAAAACAGGGGGAGTTACCCTTTCATGTAGGTACTAGGATACCTTCTTTTCAGACCTCAATATATCAAATACCTCTGGTGTTGAGTCTGAAGTGGATGTGACTGAAGGTAGGACAAGTTATTCCTTTGCTTTGTGAATAAAATCCCGAAGGACCAAGGGCTAAGAGATGCTGAGCACCTATTTCAGTAGGTGCAGACTGGGCAAACTGGCAGGTCATGCCACTCAAATGTCAAGTGTGTGCTCAGCGGTGGGAAGAGCAGAGACACTATGTGGCCACAGCCTGTTCCTGTGGCTGTAAGTTGAAGGGCAGGTGCACTGTTGCTCTGCCAGTCCCCGAGCAGCTCCCTTTGCAAGATCAAGCCGGTGAGAGTTTCTTTATTTGCCCAGATGGGAGTGAAGTCTGTGTTTCCATGACCTTGCTTTTCTGTGACTCCTATTCTAGTGAGCCCTATCTTGTTGCTCGCTGACATTTTGTTGAATGCAACTGTTATTTACAGAACGAGAGGTGAATGCTCAGAAACGTTTTTGGAAGCCAGTGGCAAAGGCCAGGTTAATGGTTACTTGTGTGCTAACACAGACTCTGACCCATGCGGTGCAGCCGGTGCGGTGGGGAGCGTCGCTATCATCCGCTCACGCAGCACAGGATGGCACAACACAGAGACCACCGAGAGCAGCGCCGTCTCCTTGCTTTGCCTCGTCTCTCATTAGCAGCAGCCTCTACAGCAAGAGACGCTTCTTTAGAAACTTAAAAAGTAGAGCGTGAATGCTGTTCAAAAGCCTGCTTGTTAGAAGACTAGAAATGAGTGGCAGCCTGAGCTGGAGAGATACAGAAGACTTAAAATACATCTATATGAATCATATATGCCAGACTATAAGCTAGGGTCTATACAAACTGACCTTTCTGTTTCATCACCATGGAGTAAGCAAACTGCATAATTTGCTCCATCCTATGAGTACTTGTCCCCTCTCCACTGTCTGTCCCAACATCATGTGCTGCAGCTGCATTTGGCAGCTTCACTCCCTTCCTCTTCCCTCTATTCTTTCTCCTTCAGCCAGCACAGCAGGATACCCACTCTTCCATCTTCACCTTTTCTTCACCAAAAATATGGCCCAGTTCATTTGGGTGCAGGGATGAGTCTTGTTCAGTCAAGCAGAGGCAGTGTAGGTAGGACTGCCTTGTGGAAAGACAGCCAAAACAGTCCCAGAATTACTGCATGTCTATCTTCAATGCAGAGGTTTAGGTGGCTGGATGCTCATCTGAAGAGTTTCTGCTTTTTGTGGAGGAAAATGAAGCCATGTCTGAGTAGAGCGGTGAATGTAAAGGTCTACCTCTCAAAAAAATGCATAAGAAGGGAGCATTCAGACCTGGGCTAGTATGTGTTCAGATACTCATCTTTGAGTTCAAACTCAATGTCATTGCATTTTCACAGTCTTGTCTGAGGATGTATCTGCTCTGGCTTGAAGAAAGTCCTCAAGAATAAACACATTTTTATGTTTGCTAGCTAAATTGCAGGAAAAGTTAATGCTCTCCAAGCTGAAGATCTATATTTGGTTTGTCCTTGGGGTAGTCAGTCTCCATCAGAAAATTATTAGCTTATAGATGCAAAAAATTGTTCCACACGAAGCTGATGTATAAAATAATCTAAGAAAGCCCCGTAGCCGTGAGTACAGCAGCCTAATAGAAGACCCAGGCAAGCAGCACTAGAAATGAGTAAACCTTTATCTCGTCCCCACTGTAACTTCAAATTACCTTCACTTCTCTCTTTTCCTGTGCTGCTCATTTGGATGAAGGTTAGGTGACCTGGCATCCTTTATTCATGAAAGAAGCCCCATAATAGATGTACATTTGTTCTGTGTTCATGGGGTTAATTTAGCTTTGGCAAAACGTGCAGAGAAGCAGCCTTGAAGACAGAAATCCTCCATTTTCTTTCCCAGAAACAGACTGTGTCATTCACACCACAGAGCCACTGTCCCACAGGCTTGCCTGCTGCCTCGCCTCGACTGGCACCAGGTATTTCAGCTGCTGGTATGGTCCTTGGCTGAGAGTGACATGATGGTGCCAGCACAGTGGTAGACATTACAGCTTCTATTACCTCCTCCTAGATATAAATTTGATTGGGAGAACTGAATTTATCTCTGGAGAATCACAGGGAATTGCAAGTTGGTGTCTTGCATCCACCCTTCTTGCTGCCCAGCTGTAACTCGTGGGTAGAGGACTTGCTGGATTCAACACAAAATAAAAAGGTCATTTAAAAACCAGTTAGTCATCCCTCTTACAGAGAGAACTGTCCCCTGTTTAACTGTGAAACTTAACACCATCAGAAAATTCCTGTTTATCCCACTTGAGCTATTATGCAACTTCTCAGAAAGAAACCACATTTGTCACTGGGGAACAATAAGTTGTATTTATAGAGTAGCCCATGCATGAAATCCTCTGGGCAACTAACAAAATATAGTCTGGCTTTAGAAAAAAAAAAATAGTCTGAAAGAGCATCTCCGTGTAGTCCAATAAATGCCAAGAGGGGTGAAATAATTTCTTAATATTTTTAGACCAAATGTGGCCAGCAGTAAATGAGCATCAAATGGATTTTTAGCAGACGTTTTCTGGAGTTGCACTGCTGTCCTCCTCCAAACAGTTGGTGGCTATGTGGGATGATCAGAAAAAACAGAGAGAATATAGCTGAAGAGGTGACTAGGTCTTGACCCTCAGCTCACCAAAGCACCCTTTCTGTCTCTAAGCAGCTTTCATCTAAAACGACTGAAAAAACTGAATATGGAGGTGGCTGTGCTGAACACCAAGTGACATTAATTTTACCCTCAGATGGGGCAAATTAGGAGAAAAAGCCTTCTATTTAAAACATTTCATGGTGAAGCCTCAAGGTCCTGTCCCAAGGGAGGAAAATTTAAGTTGTCCCTTCAACCCATGTGAGCAGGGTAATCTTCCAGAGCAGCTGAAGCCACCAGGGAACCTGAGGGCTGCTGTGCCCCCCATGAGGATCTGCTGGTCCTCTGTGTCACAGGTGGGTGTCACTGAGCATTAACCAGGCACAGCACCAGGAAAAAGGTGTGAAGAAGGACAATAATATCCAGCCTCTTCTTCTGCCTGGCTTGAAGTCCGGAGAGGAGACTGGGGACCAGAGCCAGGGTTGGCCTCCATGCTGAGGCTCTCACCCATACTTGCTTTTTAAGAAGAATGAGAACAAATTCCGGATGCTATTGAAAACCAGATGATAATTTATGCAGGTACAATATATCTCCTAATATCTTTCTTCCAACTATATTTCCTGCATGTTGCAGCTTTTATTTTAATTATTGCATTCTAAATGACTTGCCTTTCAGTCAGCAAGACTGAAAGATCTTGAAAGACCCCAGAAGTAATTTATGAGCAATTATCTGATTTTCATTTTTAGCAGTCTGTACTGTTCCTATTTCTGTCACCTTGGAATATTCTTCGCCACGGTCTAGATAATTTAACTAATAGGAGGGACACCCATTTTAAAAGGGGGCTTTCTAATGACAGGCCCTGCTGAGCCTGCTGACACTGGTGCGGGTAGTTGGAATTATTATGATGATTCTCAGCATTTTCATTAATCTCTTCTGCATTCTCTAGAGTTTCTGAGCTAAAACTTGCCAGGCAAGGTCTTAGCAAAGTAACATTTTTTCTTCTCTTTCCTTATGTTCTTTTTCCCTATTGTGAGAGTTTATTAAATAAGGTAAAAGTAGTTTACAAAACTACAAGTGACAACAGGTTTAGGGCATATATAAAAAGTGCAATGATTGTCTCCCTCTTTCCCATACCCTCCACTTGAAAATCAGGGTCCAGCACAGAAAGACAGGGTCATTTTTGGATGCTGAGCCACTCCTCACTCAGAATTATGGGTTTGCTGAGTATTGCTCTGTTGGTTCCACAGGGAGGTGATGGCCACCAGCAGGTCATTGCAAAGAGTTCCCACAGCCATGCCCCCATGTGTGGCCTGTGACGTGGCCCAACAGGAACCATGCTTACCCCTGGGCTTCTCAGAGGCAGAGGAAGGTGGTAGAGCAGTAGCACACGAGAAAAGTGAAACACATGCAAAGTGTCATGCTAAGGCTGTGGCTCCTCCACCTGGCAGGACATGATGCAAGGCACACATCTTCCCTCTATGCTTGCCCAACACGTGTGGGAGAGCAGGGTGTGACAGACACTGCGATGTGGGTTTGCACAGCTGAGTGACCAGCTGGTGAAACCAAAGCTCTAGCATTCCTGAAGCAAAAACTCTCCAAAGGGTTCCCTCATGGAGGCAGAGGAACCCAAATATCTCTAATCACCATGTCACCAGCCGGTGAGAGGGTGCCCACAGCCCTTGCAAGCCAAATTAGCCCCAGGGGCAGAGATGCTCTGGCAAAATGAGCATTCCCTCATTATGGTCACTAACAGAACTCATCCGTTTTCACCCCCCTCGGGTCCAATTTGCCTATTGAGACTGTTGAAGCTTCAGAATACAGGAAAATCCCACTATTTTGCTGCACAGCATTGACTCCAGGAGGCCTCATTTTTGTGTGAAGCATTCGGGTGTTAATACAATCCGAATCACAAATGTCTTTTTTGTGTTTATCTTCTCTTCCCTTTGATGTTTCCCACACTCTGATTGTTGATAGATTCAGCTAGCTTAGAAACAAATATTTATTGCAGCTATACTCTTCCATAAATAGCAGTTGTATACTTTTAATCAGAACAACTTTTTTTGTTGTTGTTTTTTAAAGCACTTATCTGGAATTAAAGGGAATGAAAGGAAAACCATTTGGAAAGGCACAGGATGTAGGCATGTGCATGTGTCCCAGTCCTCTGCACTACAGTGTGCAGAGATGAGCACAAAAATGACTGCTGTTCCCAGCAAACATCAGAGTCTTTAGACATTTAAACATTCAGCATGCAGAGGAAGAAAAGACATCCAGCCACCAGTTAGCTGGGAGGTTTTGTTTTATTTCTTTCTCTGTTCATCTTGAATGTACTTAGAGAGGATGGCTCAGAGGATTCAAACTTCCCTGCTTGCATGTGGAAAAAAAAATTGTCCCTGCTTTGGGAACCCAACTTCTACCCAAGCAGGAAGTCACAGATACAACACATCAGTGGGTAAGAGAAACGCTTGCCTTGCCCCTGCCCCGACACATCAGAAATGAAACCTAGGTCAAGCCTTTTCATGTGTTGCTCATAGCTTCTTTAAAATAGTGTTTCCACTGATGCACACCAACGTGATGAACATTTTTCATGTATTATTAATGCGTTTCTTTGTACCATGTTCCGAAAAAAAAAGTTTTGATTTATTCCACGCCTTAAACCCAATGTGACAAACTAGTGAGATGGCAGCGGGCTGTCTCTTTCTTTCTCCAAGATTTGAAAACTGAACTTAAAAGTCTGGAATTATGCTCAGATGCATTCCACTCTTGTAATATTAACATTTTTTTTATTACCTGAACTATTTTCCCTGTCTCCCTTGACTCCCACAGCAGGGACTCTCATATTATTTCCTGCAGTGTTCCACCCCCACTTTCAGAGACCTGGATTTGAGGAGCTGCCCTACCGTTTATCAAAGCTTTTCCCTTGGTCATCAGAGAGAGTCTTGTCTGGTTTGGGCTCTATGAAATTGCCTGCTTCTACTTTTTTCCTTGCTTTTTCTTCCTCTTCTTTGTATTGAGTTATCTGTTCACAGCTGAGTAATCTCAGTGGAACTGCGGGGATGGAGATCTTCTTGCCTCGCGTCAAAGATACAGAACCTTTTTCAGCTGAGCCAGGGATTGGCAATACGGGCAGGTATTTATAAGTGCACACACAAAGTAGGTGTGAGGTGTCCGCTGTGGCAAGTCCTGTGCAATATTGCATTGATCATATATACCCCTGACCTCCTTTTCTGACCTCTAACCGTACAGTTCACCTCCACCAAGACTACTTCCAGCCTTCTTTACTGCTCAGTGCCTCTCGAGCAGCAACCATCTTTCTGGGAAAAAGAAAACAAAGTCAAAACAAAACAAAATGAAACCTCACCAATCAGAAAAGGAAAGTCTTTGTTTCTTTTCTTCAAGCTGTAGGATTTTCTCCCAAACCGGAGCTGTAAAATTTATGATATACGTTCTTAGATGAGCTGACACGTTTAAAGCTCAGTAGATTGTAAAACAGGTTAAATCATCACCATATTTCTACCACAGAGTTTTGGGAATCATTTGTCTAAGAAGAGAGAAAAAGCTCATTTTTAAGATCTAGGTAGGTTGTGAGATAATAGACTTTAAATTGTCGGTGTTGTTGTACAGAGAAAAATCACAGATCACTTCCCAGTGAAACCACCAATGCCAAATATGTAGATGGGCTCTATCACCAGCAGATGATACAGTATTAATATAGGTAAAGCAGCGTACAGTATTAATACAGGTGATCCACCTGCAGAGTGGTGTGATACAACTCTAAGCAAATTATTTGGTTGGAATTGTTTGGGTGTTAAATTCTTTGTGGTTTTACATCTGTCCTGTCTGTGCTTTTTTTCTCACAAGTTAAAACCTCTATCCTGCTTGTGTTTTACTTCTTAAGCTCTTGAAAAACATCCCTCTCTGCAATCCTTTTTGTAGTGCAGTGAGTTCACATATGCAGAAATTGTCGGCTGTTCCTGGTCTCTGTCCATTTGTGTGATGATCCTTTGAGTAGAAGCCTCTCAGAATAGAATTGAGTCACCCCTTCCTGAGAGTTTGGAAATCATCTAGCCCAAATCAGCATCTATGACAAAGATGCTGACACCAATGTTGTGGATGGTTATTATGTATTTATGTTCTCATGACTAGGTAATGGAGTTTTCTCACCTGATATTAATAGAAATATCTGTTTACAGCAACATTATATATATGACTACAATGAGTACAGATGATGGAAATATTTTAAACTTCACTAATCAGTTCCATAAATATTTGCTTGAACAGAAACCTAAATCTGCATATTTGTTTTTCAGTTTTTTGGGGGAAAAAATATTTTTTTTCCAAACACCATTGCCACATTTTCCTTAAAAAAAAAAACACAAACAAAAACAAAACAAAAGAGAGAGAGACAGAAAAAGAAGACCCCTCTTCTGCTGTGTTTCTATGCTGCAACCCTTTCTTAGTGTATGCATTTGTGGGGAGCTAATCACTTTCTGTGGCTACTCTAGCTGATGACTGTAATCACAAAACCATTGATGTTTGCATGAGATCCTGAGCTATGCACAGAAAGCAAATTTTGAATGCTGGAGTGAATGTGGGGAAACAAAATCTCATTCTAAGAGCAACACTCGACAATCTGCTAATCAGGCAGTGAAAGGGAAAGCCATGTGAGCACTATACACCACACCAAGATTTACCATCCTGGCTTAATCCATCCTTAGCAGAGGGTTGTAGGAGACTGTTTTGTTAATGGTTACAGAACACAAAAGCTGTAAGGTATTAATGCACATCTTGTAAACAGAAGAAGTGGGGAAATCTATAGAATAAATTATACATAATTTTTCCCCACTTCTTTTGCCTGCCAGCATAACTATGCCCATACTGTGCTGAAAAAAGGGTTTTCACAGATTTGTGATGTTAACTGTTGAATCTATATTTATGAGTTTCCATGATGTTTCTGTAATAACAAGATTATTAACGTCTTTTTTACTTAGTATGAGGCACTAAGGCAATCGATGCATGAAACTCACCCGCCTGTAACAGTAGCTGGTTCATTAGCAGGGACTGCTGTAAAGAGTGTAGTGAACATTAAGGAGGATGCATTAATTTTTAGCAGGCGCTCGATCTTCTGTGCAAAGCCAGCATGGGAAAGGGGAATGGAATATATAAAAGTCTCATTGGCAAAGAATCCTTTCCAGAATGGCATCATTCAAACATTTTATACCTCTTTTTTCTAGTCCTGCACCCTAAGGTGCTGGTGAAAAAACATGAATAATCCAAGATGAAAGGCAGACCCAGAGAGGAGAGGTGCTGGTCAAACTGGTCTTCTATTTTGAGTGTTGTTACCTGAGTGTGGTTCTACCAACAGCTGTGCCTATATAATATTTTGTCTAGTTCCCATATCTACAATCAGGTCACGAGAATATCATGTTGGCCTCTTTCGAAAGCCTTGTGCCATCTTCAGACACACTTTGCACTTGCTGAATTCTGTTCTGTTCTTAATATCTCTTTTTCCTTCAAGTGAGACCAGGATGGATGGGAAGGCAGAACCTGGATCTCACACCCCTTTGAGAACCCTTGAATTCAGTGACACCCAGATCCTTTGGTGGGGATTTGGTGGCCTCACCAGTGATGTATGGTGCAAGAGGCTGACCTCAGCACTCCATGCAAACCTTATCACTGTGAGGGGAATAATTGCATGCTGATGGTGTGGAATACCTTGTTTTGAGTAGGACAGAGTGTGAACATATTGAGTTGTTAAACTTTATTTAATCAGAATGGAAGTCTCCTTGCTCAACTGAAAAGCTTTCAACAGCATGTGAAAGTGACAGCTAGAGAAAATGCCATCATTAGGAGTATTTCCTAATGTCTGTGGCTCTCCGTCAGCAGGCAGACATGCTGAAGCAATGCACACAGTATTTTCAAATTAATATAAAGAGTATATGAGTGGCCTTTGTAAGATTGCTGTGTATTCAGGGAAAGCTCAAACAGAGGACCTGACCTGCATTTGGAATTGAGTGGTCCTTTCAGTTAAGTGAAAGCTCATTTTTCATGACAAGAATCCATTTATTAGGTGAACCAAAAACCCCATAAGCAGACAGTTTTAGGATTTCAAAGTGCCTTCACACAGGTTCTAGGAAACAACTTGCAAAACATGCAGGAATTTATACGGAGATGTTTAATAAATCAAAGAGACACTTACAACAATGAACATCACTCAGTTTAGGTGATTAGTTCTTTACAGTCATTAGGATTGGAGACCAGAGTGTGTGGACTAGTCTCTTTTTATAGATGATTGATGGGATGAGAGAGATCAGAAACAATATTGTAGACAACAGATGAACAGAGAATATTAAAAAAGCAATGGGGGGAGGATTGAAACCCTGCTGAAAGATTAAAGAATAGAAAGAAGTACAAATGAGCAAATCAATTATTGTGTGAAGATTTCTAGGATGTTGTTTAATTCATATTGGCCTGTTCTATATTTAGTTTCCTCACAGTTTCTTTCTTTATTGATGTTTCGTTTAGTTCCCTCTCTGGAATCTGATTCTAAGATGCATCATTGAATGATCCTTTGAGGGGAAATGTTACAAAATGAGACCCAATCTAGCAAACATTTTCTGACATGAGCTGTCTTGCCTTAACCAAGCAAAATTCAATGACTCTGTTTCAGAGTACAAAAATCTCCAAGAAGCAAAAAGTTTGCAAATGTGGGCCATGGAGAGGGTGCATCTCCTTGGGGAAGGAATGGCAGAAAAGGAAAGGGAAGCAGTAACTTCATGCATGCTTTTTCCTTCTCCAGAAATTTATTTTAGCACTGAGTATATAGGGTGGGTTGCTGGAAAGATGGTCCCAAAGACATGCAGAGAAAGAATACATGTGCAGTGCCTGTCTGTCAGACCCCTTGCTGGGCATGGTATCAGAAGTTGGGAAGCTCTCCCATGGGAACCTCGGCTTCAGTAGCAGCTTCAAGAGCCAAGGCAACTGGGTTTTCCAGCTTGTCCTCCTGCCTGGAACCTCCTCTCCCAAAGCATCCCGTTCATGGTGTGAAAGCTTCTTCTCTCATAGGGGTCATTTACTCTGACTTTTTGGGTGCACCTCAATGAGGTGCCTAAGTGACAGCACTATCATGGGCAAGGACAATACATGACAGGTTTCCTCAGGGAGCCGGAAAGGTGAACTGGAGCCACTGCCTTCACTCAGCTTCCTTGACCCAGCCCAATGTGAAGGGCAGCTTTGGGGCCAAGTAACGGGAGCAGGGAGAAGAGGAGCCCAAAGGAGAGGGGCTGAGGTGCAGGTGCTGTAGCAGAGCTGTGTGCTGCATGGAAAGGGCTGCGCACGGAGGGTGTTAGGGGACAGGAGTGGATGTCTGGGAATTGGTGTCAGGGTGGGGAAACCTTTGTGCTAATGGGAGGCACTGTGGGAAAGGGAAAAGAGGAATTGAATACACATTTTAAAAACGGTGTACTCTAAGCACAGACTTTAAAATAATGTAACCGTGTTGCTTTACTGACTTCAGAATGTTGTTACAGAGATGAGCTCAGGCTGTTCAGGAATCACTTTGGAGCACGTTATAATTAAGTTTAACAATAAATTATTCAGTTTTGCACTGCCTGGCTTAGGGATGATTATAACATCACTGTAATTACTTTTAGTGTAAATGCTGATACATTCTGCCACCTGTACCAGCACCTCAATATTCAAAACTGGCAGTCAGAAGTTAGGTGCCTGTCTAAACACACCATATGAAAAGTGCTGCTTTCCACACAAAATGTCAACTTCTTCTTAACAACAGCCAAAAGGATTCACCGATATCCTTTTTGTGAAACATTTCATAGGAGCATGGTGACTCTTACCTCTTCCCTGCTATTTGGGAGACAATGATGCAGGAAGATTGCCAACCAGGAGGTCCATGTTATTATCAAGGGTTAGGGGAAGAGGAACTGGACCACTGCTGCCATGAAGCATCGTGATGGCAGGCTCATACCAAAGTTTCCCAACCTTAAAAATATTCAGTTTTTGTTTTAGGGCTCTGAAGCAGGAAAACAACATTGACTTTTCAGTGAGTTGATACAGTTGTTGGCTGCTAATGAGGGAAGCTTCCCTAGATGTTGCCTGCATTTCCCTTTATGAACCCCAGAGGCTGATTTCTTGCAGTGCTGGGTCTGTCCATTCCCAGTTTGGCCCTTCAGAGGCCCTTTGGGCTGAGAGCATCCTGCTCCCATTGCTTTTGCTGGGTCTGACTCCGGGTACTCATCGTTGGTGTAACTTTAAAGCCTGACAGATGACTGGTTTGACCACAATGAGAAGAACAGAAAGCAGAGTGTGAAAATGGGAACAAAGAGATTTGGGAAGAGCTTAGTCAAAAAAGGGTCGGTTAAAGAGGACCAGAGGGAAGCAAGCAAATAGTGCTGGATGCAGTGAACAAGGGTGGGGGAAACAGTGCCTGGAGTTTTCAAAGGAAGGTAAGGGGGAATTCAGTAGGGGAGGGACACAAAATCCCTTGGGATCTGCTCAGGATTTCAGTGACTAATTTACAAGCTATTAGCCCCACATTTATCGATCTGGAGCTCACATTTAACATTGCTGCTCAAGTGACATCTTTCTTATCCCAGACAGTCTTATAAAAACCATAACTGATTTTACTTGTGGTTGCCACTGCTGCATGATGCAAAGTGCAAACAGTGCTGTGCTGCTTCTGTTATAAGTTTCAGCCACTTAAATTAAAAAAATATTTGTTTGACTTCAACTATGTAAAAAATGAGCTTGAACATTGGATCAGTATCCACAGAAAAACTGCTTTTCAGAAAGAAAATCCAGGGTCAAAGTATAGATCTGGAATGATGAATCAAAAAGAGGAATTGTAACCTGGGGAAGCTGGGCTTGAAATGAAGTCAACATCTTTATAGTCAACCAAACTGGCCAATTGGCCTGGATCATCATGCTAGGCCAGCCAAGTTAAATGCAAAGCCAAGATAAATATGATGTAAGTACTAGAGCTGTTACACATTTCATCACCTCTACATATGAGAACTAAGGAGGTAAGGCAGGAGATACAACCATGTGCTGCTTCAGTTGTGCATCCATTCAGCTGGCTGTTCAGATGGCCAACTCTGTCAAGGTGTAGTAGTGAACATTAGTAAGTAAAAGAAAATTGAAATTCTTTTGTATATTTTCATTTAGAGTGCTGCACAATGAAATGTGAACAGCTAGAGAGAGTAAAGTAGGTGTACAGTTCTTACTCAGGTAAGGTTTGTTGGCTCTATCAGAACTGCATGGCAGTACTCATAACACCTGTGCATCATTGCACCTGAAATTATTTGGTTTTATTATTTTAGTCATTTAGGTGATTCATTGAAAAACACACCAAATTATTCTGCTAAAGAATTCCCAGTTATTTAGTGTATGCATTACTGTATGACCTTCTGTTGGATTCCTCTCCTGGATACAGATGATACGACACTGAACAATGCGTGACTTCTGTTTAAAGTAACAGTGCTATGGTCAATAAGGAAGAAAAAATAATTCATCAAGAAAATGCAGTGATTTTTTAAAAAAGTCATGTTTTGAAGGCATTTTTTTAAAAACTCATGTGTTTCCTAGTTAGTGCTTGCCTCTAAAGGCACACAAAATAGCATGGGGGTCAGACTTCATTATAGTTTTTCTTATTCACCTGCAAAAAAGTACTTGCCATAATGTTCATTATATGCAGCCTGTTTGGGGATTGTAGGAATACATTAGTAATGAGAGTGGTGTCATCGACACTGCAGTGTGAGAGGAAAAAAGACACAGATGCCAGCTGAAGTGGCACCAAGATGTGTGACAACTCCTGCAAGACTGCAGAAGCTTTTCCTGGAGGAGCTCCAGGGCTGCAGCCACTACAGCTTTGCAGCCCTGAGTGCCTGGTGGGGTCTGTGCAGAAAGGAGAGTACAGAAAGGAGATGGAGACTCTCTGGAAGTCCCTGCAGTTCTGCCTAACCCCATTATGTCTCCTGTCCTTTCCATGCACCTCATGAATCTGTAGACGAAGGAGCACCTCAATATGGGCCATTGAACACAGCCCACAGCAGCTGGTCCATGCTGCTGAACCACCTTTCAAGAGGGGGAAGAGGCTCCTACTTTTGGTTGACTTGTCAGCTGCTTAGGTGTGTTTTTGAGATGCCCGGCCCCGACCAGCTCAGGGTAGGTCCTTGCACCTCTGTGCAAGCTGTTGCCTGGTGTCCTGCTAAGCCCAGCCACCCTTCCATGTTGCTTCTCCTCACCCCTGGGGAAGAAAAACCTCATGGGTGTGGTGCTGGGCCCTATTGTCAGGCTTTTCTAGGTCCAGTGGCATTATCTGGGTTTGGAGGTTAAAGTTTCTCTTTTCCTTTCTACGACCTTAATGCAGCCACCGGTTTAAAAACCAAGTGCTTCACCTTTCAGAAACCCCACCTTGTTCCCCAGAGCAGCAGGACAGCATTGTCAGCTCTCACCAGCTCTCCCCTGACTCTTCTCCCACCTCTAACTCCCCCATCAGAGATTACCCCATGGGGGTACAGGTTGTACGTGTTCCCTCAGGCTGACATTCCCTGCTCTCCACTTTGTCTGGAGAAGGACCAAGAGAGCCTGTGGTGGAGGCATTTGATAACCAGAGCAGAGAGACTATATTAGCCCTACCTTTGCAGTGTGAATATATCAATGGTTTAAGAAGGTTGGACAGAATTTGGCCCTTGGGATTTGTAGCCTAGACAGGTTAAGTGAGAGCTGTGAGCATTAAATGCAGACTTCGAGGTAGGCCATCACATCTTTCCTAAAATGATGTTACCCTACAGTCAGATTTTGTTTGGTTTTAATAATCTATAAATTTACTACAGGGGCTTTGATGCATGTTTTTCAGCTTGAAAGCAAAACTGTCTTCCTTCGTCCACCACTTTACAATTTTAATGCTTTTAGCAGGCAGCTCCAAGACACAAAAATAGGCTGACAGAGCTGCAGAGCTAACGAGAATATCCAGACCTGTTATAGGGAAGATTTAAAAGAACACCCAAGAGGCCAGAAAGAGACAGAAAACCTTTGGACAGGGCACACACCGGTCTCTGACTAGGGACAGGAAAAGAACTCCACCGCGGCAGGTTGTTCTTGAAGGGCTCAGTGGTGTTTATGCACCTTCGGAGGAAGAGTCTGATATCAAATCAGCATCAGAGGGAGGTTGCTGGTCCTGGTGTGTACCCTGGAGTAGGGCTGCCTGTCTCCCGAGCTAGCTGAGCCTCTTCTTGCACTAGCTGTGAGTTTGTGTAAAGCCTTTGAAGAGTTACTTCTGGGTTACAGCGGTGGGATGAGGGAAGAGTCCTTTTGCACGTCCGACAGAACTTTCTGCTGCCTGCGCTTATTCTGGTCTTTGTTTGTTTGCCTGTCTTTAAATTTTTACTGTGCTTTTGATCTGAGCCCAAGAATTGAAACCATTACTGGGAATGTGCTGCTAGAGAGAATTATGAAACAAAATACAACCGCAACACTTTAAATGTTGATTTAAGTGGTGTCTAGACCTCATGCTGGCTTTCTGCACCAAGATGAATTTCACAAAGAGAATACCCCTCCTCCCCTTCCCAGACTTTATATTAAAAGTCAATTCCCTGTACTCTCACTCAACCCTGGTCCTTCAGTATAAAGAGGAATAATAGGGCTTCTGCTTTCTTATTTTCATTTGCCATTTGAAAAAGGTTTGTATTTGATGGAAATGGAGGGAACACTAAAAAGGAAGCATGAACATGTATTGGGCTTTTCAGTTACTAGGTTAATTAAAGAAAGCCGCAAAATGGTAGCAATGGAAAAGGCCAAAGTCAAAGCATCAGTCTTTCATATTCCATGGCATTGCTGTTGATTCTGAAGAAATATGTCCTGGCCCTCAAAGAGACTGGCTTATGCTCTTGTGGGCAGGGTGCTGATGGCTGATGCAAGCAAGTATTTCTAGAACCGCTGTTTTTATTAAAGTTTCATAGTAGATGTTTTTATTTTTACCTCAGGAATTTTCTCTCTTCACTCACAGCTGTGGCAATTTGTTCCTTCTGGTGTTAATAACTAGATCTGCAGTTAGTGTATCTATCACCATAATAATACACACACTCCAGACACATGTAGGTAGATCCAGCACAGATTATGCGTTCATGTTGGAGGATGGAGAAGAGTTATCAGCCAGGAAGGGCTTGAAATGCTTTCCAGGATCAGAATTCAAGTATTGTACACAGAAAAATGTCCAAGGGAAATATTTTTTTTCAGTGGAAATCCCAATTTTAGGGAAAAAAAAAAGGACCAAGTACTGTTTCTGCTGTTTATTTTGGCAACCAAAATGACTCAAGCATTATAGAGTACAATACCTGGTAGTAATTCCAAATAAATTCTTGAGACTATAGTCTTTAGGTTATTCTTTTCCTTCTTTTGTACTAGACATCACAGCCAAGACAGGGCACCTCTTGTGCCTGGAGGTGCACGTTAATATAGGACAAAATACTGAGCCAGAAGAGTTTATTAGCTAAACAGGCAACACAAGAACAACTCTTCTCAAGAAGAGAAGTTAATACCCACACTTTTCAGGCAGGAAGTGAAGGAATCCTAAGAGTAAATGACTTGTTCAAGGCAGTATAGATGGCTGTGCAGAAACCCGCCAGTCCACCACAGTTCTGATCCAGAACTTAAACCAATTATTTTCATCTATTTATTCTCAATTTAAAAGGATTTGATAGTTCTCTATTTCTTTTCTCCATATTTACTGTTTTTTAAACACCTAGACTGTGTCAGAGAAGTGCTTCATGTCTGGTGAGCAAGCCATCGTGACTAAGATGGACTTGGAGATTTAGGAAATGGATCCATTCGCAAAAAAGAACATCTGCACCCAAACTCTGCACCACCTTTTAAGCCTTTCTCCATGCACAGTAGAGAAATACCTTAAGTACTTCCATGCCCTGAAAGGGTTGGCCATATTCTCATGGACAAAGGAAGCAAAATGGTATATGTGGGCTCCCAACTTTCAAGAATCAGAATGGCTCCAAAATTTCTTTTCAGTTTCTTGAAGCTCCCTACTGATGAGATATTCCCATACATAGGGAAGAGGAAGAAGGAGTTTCACTTGTTTAAACTTCAGTCCTTCTAAAATCAGCAGGTTTGCTTTTCTATGGGGTCTGACATGAGAACCACTTGGCCACAGACAGAGGTGTAGAATGAAATGAACCAATAGTACATTCTCACTGGTCTAAATTCTCCTGGGAACAAAGAGAGACCAGCAACCTTGTTGCTTGAGTCTTATTCTGTAGGTTTATGTGGCACAAAAAGATATGAGCGTTGTGCTAACCCTCTGCACATGGCAAGATTTCACTTGGTGCCTTGAAAAAGTCAATCAAGTGTTAAATAGCACCCAGGATAGCAGGGTAAGATGACTATGTGCCATGTAACGTTTTTTTACATATCATGAGCTGTGCACAAGGGCATATCTAAATAAAATGCATAGGAAATAGCATCATGCAAATATGATCTACATTTTTTCTTGATCAAAGAAGCTGAGGGAAAAAAATAATTAAAAAGTAAAAGCCTTATGCAATGAGATTTAAAAGAAAACTTTGGAGGCTGACAGGACGCATCTGGCACAACTTCAAAGTCCATCAAAGTACATATAATCAATGTTCGTCAATAGCAGTTTTGCATCCTTTAATTTATCTTTCATGGATATAAAGCATGATGTTATTAGGATCCAGTCCATACCTTAATTCTGTTTGAGATTTGATGAATCAGGGCTCTATTAAAATTCAGTGCAAATCAGCTTACTCAAGGACACATTACATAAAGTCGTGCGTTATCTAACTCCTTTTATCTAGCTGTCTTTCTAACTAGTTAAAGAATCTGGAATCTCTTAAGCTTGTATGTGTGGCCACCAACATACTAAATCTCAAGCACGTTTTGCTTGTAGGCATCTGGTTAAATTATGCACGTGTGTCATAACTATCATACCTAAATTCTTTGTGTATTTTTTGATGTATGAAATCTCCTTTAGGATGTTCAGGCTCCAAAGTGAGGAATCATCAGAAATAAGGTTCCCTAACATCCAGATTTCAGTGCTTGTCACAGAGCCTGTAATCAAGTGCTCACATCTTATCTTTTTCACCAGAAAACCCCATTCAGGATAGGAAAGGATGAGGCCCTTCTGATTTCACTGGTTTCTTTCTCATATTTCAACATGTGGACATGCCACGCATCCATTTTATTTCCTGTAAACTATTCAGGTCCTCCCGAGAGGACAACCATGTTCATTTTCCTCCTGGTGTTGTGTAATATGTTCAGCACTATCCTTTTTAACTGTTTTATAGCCATAGAGAAAACGTATTGCTAGGGACTACTTTGTTGGGCTGTGATGTGAAAACACTTTCTATCAACTTCTTCCTTCTTCCTACTCAAGCCCTAAACCATCTGGGAGAAAGAATATGTCTTTTCACTTGTTTTCATAACATGCAGCACTAACAAGATCTGATCAGTAAAAGTTTGTCAGCATTTCTGCAATAAAGGGTAGTTTATTGCAAAAATACTGTGAATTCCTCAGTTACTACTGTTGTCATAAATGCTTCAGCTTCTGGAGACTGAGGGTCACTCAAGAATTTCAATTTTTATTAAAAGAAAGGATTTCAGGATCTTGCATTTGTGGACAAATGCTTGATAACATGAGCCTTGATGTCTGAAATTTAGAAAATAATTTTAAAAAGCCCAAAACATTTTATTGTTTTTAGAAAGCTTATATTTTATAACTAGATCTCACTACTTTTTCAGGTAGAAAAGAGAGATGTCAGTCTGATTCATACTTTTTTCAATTGACAATAACAGTTGAAAAATAATGGTAATTCAAGAAAAATACTATTTTCATTGTTAATTTATACTATTCCCATCTTTGATACTTACTGATTTGAAACATTTGCCAGCAGTCAATGAAGTGATTATCTGGACAGGATACGCTTATTTGATCAGGGTAATCTGTTGAACATTAAACCATGCTTGAAGCACGGTTAATTATTTTCACTGAATTATCTCATCCTTGAATGTTTGCAGCTTGTCTGAAAAAAACGTAGGCGAGACGAAAAAGCTAATTTCCAGAAAAAACGAATGTAAGGATGGTTAACAGTGCTTTGACCCTTCAGGTTCTTCCACTGGTCATTCTCCTAGGGAACACACGTTTGTGCGTGAGTATGTTTTTATGTTCCTTTTCTTGCCACGGGCCAGGTCTGCTGCTTCTGAGCCCTTCCCAGGCAGTTGGAGCACTGTCCAAGTATCCATGTTTCAGGATGGTGAAGTGCTTGAGTGGAATGCTTTGTAAGAGGGAAGCCCCGTGGTTTTTTTAAGCAGTTATCTTCAGTGACAAGGCATGGCTCCTCTGGGTGTGCTCAGTGGCCACCCTGCTGCTGCAACCAGCCACGTTCAGACTGTTCATCTCATGCTGATGGGACTAGATACCAGATTAAACAGGTCACGGGTATGCTCTGCCTGGGACGTTTTGCAAGCTCTTTCGTCAAAGGTAAAATTCAGCCCGGCCATATGTTTTGGATGGCTAAATTATCATTGCTGCTAACATCGAAGAAAGGTTAACAGCAAAATATTCAACACAGCTAGAGGTGGCCAGAGCCCCGCTCTGGCAGAGCTTGATGTACTATCCCAAATTTATTCATCTCCTCTTTAAAGAAGACTGAAAGAGTGACTTGTAACCAAAGCAAAAAGTCAGCTTCGAAAACATTTATTTGTTCCTCCAAGCACTGCAATCAAGTAGATTTTCTTAAGAAGGAATCTGAGGTTCTCTAAAACCTCTGCTTTCTTTGTGGTTGGTCCTATGCACACAGGTTTTTATTTGCTGAAATGCGTCACAAAGTTTCTGATGTTGACATGTTTAGATTGAGCCTTTTGGAAAAAATATATAGTGAGGAGTTTTAATGGGTTATGGATCTTTTTGAAGCACTTGGTGAATTTGCAATCAGTGATTTTCACAACGCAATATGATATTTATTAATTAGTGTATGATCAGGACTAACTATCCACTGACAACAGTGGATAAAACACACTTGATCCACCAGTACATGTGGCATCTTACTGGCAGGATCAGTTCTAGGGTAGTTCAATGACAGTTTTACTGACGTTGTGGGAACCCAATCTAATATAAATAAGCTCATACTGAATCAGTTATGTTAATTCACACTCAGTGAGGAAGATGTAGTTGCAGTCTTAGACAACATGAAGACTTGTACAGATTTTTTCCTAACTAGTCCTAAGTGTTAGATTGATTCATTAGCTTTAACAATCCTAATCTGATTTTGGTCTAAATTTTGCTGTGGAAAATGTAGTGTATATCTCCCCCTCCCCTGAAAATTCATTAACATTGCTAAAATGCAAAAGCAATTCTGCTGTCAGTGAAAAGCAGCACGACAGAATATTCAGCAGGCTAGTTTTTAATAAAACATGTTTTTTCTTCATAATTAATATAACAAGGTTTTCTGGCTTAGCACTTGGCATGGATCCCAGAAAAAAAAGAGGGGAATGAGTCGCCACGATGTGACCATTGCATGACAAACATGTTATGAGAGGACATTTTTGCCTTAATGATTTGTTCCAAAGAAAAAGTTACACTGAAATAGTTTAAACAAAAAAAGAATAGACTTTGCACTTTGCTGAAACTGTGGAAACACCCTTAAGTTCCTATTTCCATCCTTTACCAGAACTATCTATCTTCATCATTCTCATTTTTATTTTAATCTGGTGTTAGGAGTTTTTATAAGTAACATTAATTAATAAATGTTATCAGTGAAATACAGCAGAAGTCAAACATAGATTTAGGCAGTAGCTCATATCAAGTCAGTCAAAATGGAACAGGAATTACTTGAACGTGCATGGGTCTGGCGAGTTCAGAGCAGGACCCTAAGGCAAAAATTTCCTTTTGGTTCTTTCATATTACCTGAAGGGAAACTGATTTCACCTGCATGAATCCAAACTATTTCCATAAGAGGCAGGAAGCTGCAGGATGGGTGCAAGGGAAAACAAATTTGGTCTTTTATTTAGCATATATGGTGCAAATGCACCAAAGGTTGTCTTCAGACATGACAGGTCTTCTCAGGTTGTTTTTGGTTGGTTTTAATTACAGTAGGTCCTCCCTTATACACATATCAGCATTGTACGAAAAGGTACTTTCAGAGAAATCAATATGCTTTTGCTCAGCCAGATACTGTAGTAGAAATGTGCCTGCCATGAGGTGTTGCATGGTTAAGTATTCCTTACTTTGTCAAAAAGAAATCCAAGGAGCCCTACAGCAGCAGATTGTGTTGACATTCAGACACTTCAGTTTAGCAGCCTATCCTCCCTGATCTTGGCTTGTACTGAAGCAACTTTCCTGAAACACACAAAGATTTAGATGGTATGTTTAAACATTGTGCTGAGTTGGGCTAGAGAAATCTGCATCAGGACAAGACCAGTTTGGGTGCCACAACACTCTGGTGATGGAGTCCTGTACACTAGGCTCCAGCTCCCATTTAACAACACTCTAAGGTGCTTCAGCACATGCTTGAAAAGAAAAAAAAAGGTGTTTTGTTAAATCAATAGATGTTCAGATCAGGCTTTTTTTCTTGTGTCAGTGTTCCCTCAAAATCAACACTGCTGGCAACAGAGAGGAAGAAGTCAGAGGAGACTCTGCAGGAGTCAGAGAAGTAGAGGTGGCTCTTCATTGAATATTTCAGAGCTTCAGAAAACTGATACGTGTTCAGTTATGATGGAAAGTGTTTTGAAGTCACTAGCTATGCCCAATCCAATAACCAAGCGCAGTTAGTAGCAGAAAGGGAAGGATTATAGTATCACATTAAGATTAAACAACTGCAAAGGAAATTTATCATTAGTGCCTATCTCCTAGCTGGCCCACAGCAGACAGGAAACTGTTACCAGCAGTACAGGTCTTTTCTTGCTCACATGCTTGGAGATCAACATTTTAGGGTGTCTCAAAGCAAACTCTGTCTGACATCTTTTTCGACCCACCAATGGATCTATTCCTGTATCAAACTCCCACTCCTGCTCCCCTCACCATCCTTCCAGAGCTGCACCACTCATGCAAGGGCTTTATGCTCCTTCGTGTGGCGGACTGATCCCTGCAAAGAGGAGCGAGTGCTGTCAAGCCCGACTCATTTTGTGGCCTATCAGGTGCAATGCTCTTCTGCAGCGCTCGCCTAAATTTGCCTGATGCAGCAGGAAAGCGACAAAGCCTTGGGAGCGCCCCCAGCTAATTGTGCACGGTGCTTTCGGAGAGGGAAGCCTTCTTCACTGACCCCCCAAGGCAATCAGCTTATGCCCTGAAGCATGCAGGTTGATATCCCGTGTAACTAAAGGGACTTAATGACTTTGCATAAGTTTTAAGTCTAGCAGTATAACCTGCATTCCCAGCGCTGGCTACAGAAGTGTTTGATAGGGCAGCGTGCTCGTGTTGCTGTGACAAGGCTGGCTCCTGCAGCCTCCTTGAAATGGGTTTTGTTCATCCAGTTCATACCCTTGCTGTAGCATCCAAGGCTGACCCAGTGTTCTACCTGGGAGCACCAGCACACCTCATCCATCAGTAAGCAACTGTAAAAACAGCCAGCTGCTACCTGGCCTTCTCTCACGGTGCAAAGGTTAACTTGGAAACTTTGATGACTTAGGAAACAGGAGCAGGCAACTCCTGTGCAGAGAACCAAGCCAGTTTCAGCAACACCTCAGAAGGCTGTTGCTTTTTCTCCTGGATCCCCATGGTTTTGCCAGGTGCTGCCATGGGAAAGGTTCATCAGCCAAATAAAACTTTAAATGTAACCTTCCCTGGGTACCCTGGGACCAGTGCATAAGAAACATGGCATTTACTCCGAGACACACGTTGCAGTTCAGTATGGAGGCAGGAGATGTCTTGTTAGCAGAGAGGTGAAGAACTCAGACATTTTGGTGGAATCCTTTCAGAGAATGGTTTCCCAGGCTAAAAATACAACATGTGTTGCATGTGTGCTCCAGATGACAATATGCCCTGCTTTCATTATGCCGCAACCATGGCCTTGGCTGAGAAATACAATGTCATTGCTGGAAAAGCCACTTTCCCTTGAAGTTCAAAGACTGTCACTACCCAAGATGGTTGCAGGCAAAAATCTGGCCGATTGTAAGAGCATCAGAACTGTCGATTCCCTCCTCCTTTGGCGAGAAGCCCAGACAAAGGTTCCCACTGAGAGCTGTCAGCAGGATCAAGGGGTTCACTGCAAAGAGGCAGTAGTTGTGTCTGCCCTCATGGATCCTTCATGCCTTATGTCAGTCGTGGGTGGAAGCTGATCAAATATCCATCCTTGTTCTCCAGTTCATCCCCATCCCACCTCCTTCTCGGTTGCAAAGCTGTGACTGCACAGAGGAGCATATGAAAGGGGGAACATTTGTTTTGCTGACACAGAGGCCACTTCACAGCAAGTTGCAGGAAAATTTGCACAACTTAATGCAATTCAGTGAATACACTGATTTCTATCGATTTCTATCAATTCTGTCTGGAATTTCTTCTGTTTTGCACACATGTAAATTCAATGCCTAACCCTGGGTTGTCGCCTTTCTGCTGCCTGTTTCTTCACCTGCATTTGTGTTTTAATTATCCATTTTGATTGTAAGAAGGGGTAGAAAATGTACCTGAGACACAGTCAGCAGTTCAATTGCAGAATGTCCTTGGCAACTGTAAATAATTTTTCTTGAATTTGGGGTCAAAACTTGGCTTTATTCAGAAAGAATTGCCAGAGATTAACTGGACATTCTTGTCTGAGAAAGAGCTGTAGGATTCTGTCCTGAGACCAAGAAAGATCATGGTTCTGGCGTTACTGTTTGAAATCTATTACATTTCATTAGTCTCTCTTTCTTGAGGAGTTGAAATCGAAAAATGGAGAGTATTGTGTATCTGCAGTAACCTTGGTACAACGCCTAATTAGCAAAGTTTTGCTGGGTCTTTGGAGGAAGATCTTTGGTGAAGTGCTAGTCATTACAGTGATGATGACAGGAAAGGTCAGGTGAAATTAGGGTATTTTGAATTTCAGCCATTTTTGCACCATGTTTTCTAGCAGCCCTATAAATGCTATCAGCTCCACACTCAGCAATGCACAACGGTACCTATATAAAATGTCTCTCCCACTTTGGTGGGGTTTTGTTGTGGTTTTGTTGTTTTTTTTCTTTGCAGGGTTTCTTTTTTATGAGCCTAAAGTAATAACATTTAAAATTGCTCTGTGCAAATTCTTGCAGCTTCACCCTCCATCTCTGCAGACCTGCTACGAACAGGATCTGGCAGTTTTATTCCCTCTTGTGAGAGCACACAAAGTATCAGTGTCGAGCTACAGCAAGGAGACTGGTGGAACGGGCCCCACTGTCTAATTTTTCCTCTCCCGCTCTCCTCCTCCTTTTGTTTGAATCCTGCTCCTGCTTGGGCTCAGTATTGCACCTCGTCGGAAGGACAAGATCCTCCTCTGCTGGCCACGAGCAATATGGCACGGCTGGCAGGAGGCCCTGCCTTCACTGCCCCTGCCTGCATCCCCCTCTTACAGCCCTTAATCCTGCAGACCCCCCACCTGCACCTCCCTCCTGGACCGTCCTACCCTGCAGCCCCCCCTTACAGCCCCCTTTGCATTTTCCATCCCGCATCCCACTTCCAGCAACCCCTCATGGCACAGTGGAAAGAACAAGCTCAAACGGGCAGGAGGAAATGAGATGAGCACTTCTATATTCTCTGCTGTTCAACAGCATGGAAAGCTTCGTGCAGGGTGTCAAAAGGCTAAAATTTGACCCTGTGCTGGCTAGCAGGGGTGAAAATGCTTCCAAGCAGTGTGGTCTGACAAGTGGTCCAGTGGACCTCAGGAGGGAGGACAAAAGTCAGGAGGTCACCTCTGCCTTAGGTTTTGTCCCCTGTGGCTCTGTTGCTGCAGCTCGTGACAGGTTTATGAGGGGCAAAAGCCCCAGGACAAAATGGGACGCCGGAGTCTCACAATAGAGATTGGGTTTAACTCCTGAGGTCTCCATGTCAGGTTGTCCAGGAGCTTTTGTTCCCAGTAACATTTTTACAGTGGCAGCAGATAGAGGCCTTCGTCCAAAAGTGGGAATCAAAATTTGGGACTCAGTCACCCTAGAGTTCAGGCCAGCTCAGAGGGATGTTACTGGGAACCTGCCCATTTTCTATGGCACCAGTTTATTGCAATAGGGGTTTTAGAGTATCGGCCCTTCTGCAGTCAGCTCTGCCCATGGAGGAGTGCTTGGATGGGAAGGGTAGGTGGGTAACCTGGAAAAAAAGTCATCTAGCAAAGTTCTAGGTCTCTCATCTTCTTTTCTGGGTGTCGGAGCCATTCCACTGGGAGTTGTGAGATTGTCACTTCTGCTCTACAGCTGGGGGAAACTGAGGCACAGAAGAGCATTATGCAGTCATGTCTCTCTGCCTGGACTGAAACCCTCTGGCATTCCCATGTGGTGCCAAGGGCTTCCCTGAGAACAGGGAAGGTTTAACAACATTGCTGAAGTCAAACCCTTCTGCCCTAAACCCTTTCCAACCCCATCAGGCAAACAGCACAACGGGACACAGCAGAGAGCTGGAGAGGAAGATGAAATATTTCTTGCTTCATCCCTCTCCTGTTGCTGCTTTCTTGTTCTTTCTTTCATCTATTCCTCCAGAAGAAAGCAGTATGCTTGCGGGGTTTGTTTTGGTCTGTGTTTATGGATGAACGCTACCACTAATTGTAAATGGAGCAATTAGACCTTTTCTTTATAGAGTCTCCATTGGGGTCTGGCAAAGGATCTGACAAACCCTGTACCTGCACTCAAGAAACATATACACCGAGGGCAGAGCTTTTACAGGCTTCTCATTTACCATCATCCCCGCACTCATTCAGGAGGGGCAATTGTGTGAGTGTGTGTGTCCTTCCAGCTGCAAAGGATTTAGTTATGCACGTGTGTGGCTCACTTAAGTGCACCTGGAAAGGGGTAAGTGGTTCAGGGGACATCGCTCTCATTAAAGTCAGTGGGAAGGGGAGAGCTGGAGTGTCTGTTCTCCCTGCCTCAGACACAAGAGGGACGCAAATGTGCCTGCAGCAAAAACTCATTTATATATTCCAGGTAATATTCACAAATGTGAATTCTGAGCTTTTATGGTCCTGTTTCTTATTCATTGCTTCTGATTCATTCGTTCTTAGTCACAATCAATGTTAGCTGAGAATGTCTTTCTTCCATATACCATTTCTATATATAATGCACAACTGTGTATGTTTACAGTTAATTGTATCTGTAGTAATGTGCAGGGTGCACATAATAATCATGTGTGAGTGTACGTGTCTGAATGCTCTCTATTACATGTTAAATTGTTTGGAAACACATTTTCTTCTGACAAATTATGTGAGGGATGAAGAATAGCAGCTCCAGATCTCCTTCTTTACACCCACTGGTAGCACACGTATTCCTCTCACAGTCAAGTAATCCTGTCCACAGCTCAGATCCAGAGCAAGAGGCTCTAAATCATCACACAAGGGATGTGTCTTGGAGTGGAGTCAGTGTGTCTCCTTTCAGACAAACCTCACTCACACTCTTCAAAGGCCGAGAGCTGTTTTCCTTCTTGTTCTGTTCCCTTTTGTCTTTTGTCCTTGATCATGAGCCAAAGGGGAAAGGCTGGAGCCCCACGTTGGAGGTCAGATACATGGCATTTCCTCATGGGAAGTGCCAGAAATGTTCTCCTCCATCCAAAGGTGGTTGACAGCGTTCCAGCTCAGAAGTCCTGATCCCACTGGCTGCACCAGGCATACACAGGGTCCCGGGCGGTGCCACGCTGCCCGACCTTCCTCTGCCCTACCCAAGCACATCCCAGCCTCTGGCTTCGGCAGCTGGCTGCACCGCGGCCTCTGTCTGTACCTCAGAGCAGAAAATAGTCAGTGCACAGTCACTTAATAAGCAAAAACCTAACCTGTTCAGGACAGGTTTTTCCCAAAGGCACCAGCCCTGCAGCATGCACTGGATGCTCCGAAGAGCCAGAGCTCCTGCATGGGTTTTTGGGTGCAGTGAGCTTTTTAAGGCATTTTGAAAATCTTTTGAAAGAGCTCTTAGAATCCAGCTGGGTTAGCTCCAAAATGGGTAACCAGCTTATCTGGATGTTCAGCACTGGGTCAAGCAGAAACTTGGTGCTGCAGCTCTTTTCTGGCTTTTTTTACCCCCAGAAACTGACTCTTTGCCCTTTTTAATCTCCTGCAGGCTTCCCGTTTCTCGCTGGCTGACCTGCTAAGTGGTAAGTGGTTTCCATTTCTTCATTTTAACTACTGCATACAAAAGGGAGGGGCTGGTGACCTGGTCCATCAGGAGCCTTCGTTAGTGCCTAGCACTGAGTTTTAACTTCATGCACAGCTTTGCTAAGCTTAAAATAAGGCCTGTGATAAAGTAGAAAGATGAATTTGGACAAGTAATCTGGTGAGCGCTTTCAGACCTCCACATGTGCTCTGTGTTGGTGCAGGAGACAACACTGCATCGGGTCACAGCCAGGAGTGTGTCTGGCACACTGGAGTCCAGAACAGGGGTGTAGCAATGGGAGCATTTTGCAGCTGCTCATGGGGTACTGCTCGACTGCACCTGCAGCTCGCAGCTGGGTTCCAAGGCAGGACTTTTCTGCCACTCTGTGGCCTCCTGCTTTCAACACAGCTTTGGGGACCCATGGTTCACAGGCTGGTGGAGAAGTCATGGTGCTGGACTACAAACCTCATAGAAGGATAAGCCAAGGGTCTATCTGTGCATGCAGATTGAAGGTCAAATAAGTAAAGGCTAACTTTCCCTTGCAGCATACAACTAACTGTGGAACTTCTGCAAGGTTTTCTCCAAAGTGCAAAAAGGTTCAAAAAGTGTTTACAAACTCATGGAAGTAAAAATCATTGAAGATGATGTAGTATTAAGGTGTTGATAAGAGAAAAGCTGTGATGAATGTTGTGTGAGGATCTGTAGATATTGTGTGAGGATTTGTGCATCCTTCAGCAGCCCACTTAGAGGATTATGGTTTTATTTTTAAGTTTAGCATTTTTGCAGGTAAGCTCTGCACCTCCTTTTCTTGATTTCAGTGGCTCTTAGATCTGAGTATATAATTTATAACTAATAAAGTATTACATTATTTTTTCTCCTTTTCCTGCAAAAAAGAGTGTGGCTTTTACTATGCACTCATTATTCAGCCATATTCCTGTTCATGCCAGTGGCATTTTGGCTTCCAGGTCAAACCTGTGAGCCCAGCAGCCTTGTAGCTCACACAGCACTGCTTATGGCCCCAGGTCCAGGCTGCTGTTCTAACCAGATGTGTGGGGGAAACAAATGTCCAAACTGTTTGTGCCTGTAAACCCGATATTTAGCTTCTGCAAGTTTTTGCCCACAGAGCCATGTAGCTGGCTTCAGGCTTTAAGCACAAACCTTGTGCAAACCTGCTGATTCCTTTTTGATGATGGAGCTTTCACAATTTCTTAATTCACTTCCTCCCTTGTGCTTTATTGTCCTTACCTCTGTCCCTCCACTGTCCCTGCAATCTCCTGCTCCCCATCCTCCTGCGAGTCCCCACTCCTTCAGCCGTCATCATCCGCCTTCACCCAGAGCTCATCCCTCCAAGGAAAAGCCACTGTAAAAGTGCTTTTAAGTAACAGCCACAAAACTGTTTGAAAGGTTTGCTGGCTTTGTTGTTAGCTGCTCTCACCTCTTCAGCAATTTCTTTCTGAAGCCGCAGATACTCCCAGCCACAGCCCGCATGGAAGGGAGGAAATACCGGGAGGTCTTGTCTCTGCAGAATTAAATGGGGGACATCTTGTTTAAAATACAGTCAGGATTTCAGCCTCGTAAAAACAACACTACATTATTCTCAGAGCTGGAGACAAAAAGTACTTAGAAAGGTGGCAGAAAAACTCATCCAGCTTGAATCAGGCCAGATTTCCGTCAATCTCCAGAGGTTCAGAGAGCTTGAATAAATGCCGGGTACTTTCTGGCGCTCTTGATGTGTGTTGGCAATAGTCTTTAACTTTGCACATCACTCATCTTGACAACTGCAGTCCAACAAAGTTACCTCGCAATTCAGGTCACTCAATGGCATCCTAATGCATCACTTTCCCACTCGGAACATTAGTCACGACTTGATCCAGAGAAGGTTTTGAAAACAGTGTGACTGCCAGCATTGGGATATCTGTTCTCTCCGCAACAGAGAGCCTGTGTAAGCTAATGAACAAGGGGATATTGATCAGAAATCCATCGCTTGATTGACAGCTCTTGGCAATGTAAAAAACTGCAGATGAAAGCTTGAGCAGTTTAAAAGATCACCCAGACCTCAAAGCTGATTTGAAGCTTTAAAAGTCAATCTCTGCCTATCAATTATGGGGGGATTTTTTTGTACTACACAGAGGAAAGTTATTCTTTGAAAATTTGCATGCAGGATGTCTAATTTAATTTCATGTAATAGTCACATTTCAGTGACAAATGTCAAATCACTGCTTTTTTAAAGCATGTTAAGGTTTTCCAGCACTTACAAAGAATGAACACTCTGATTTAGTAATATGTTTAAATCAACCAGTGTATCAGAGTTTGAGCATTAATTATGTGCTCAGATTAAAAAAGTGTTGTTTTTGCTTTACTAAACCTGTGGCTTGTTATGAATAATTTAAAAAAATAGAATGGGAGCACTTCTTAAATAAGAGATGTGGAAGCCAAATAGTTTTTTATTGTCAAAGCAATGATAAATAAGAAGACATCTTTTAGTTTGATGTCATGTATCCAAGTCAGGGGTTTCTGTTCTTTGTTTTCCACTGTCTCGTGTGGCTGGGGAGGACAAGGAGTAGGTGGGAGATGAGAAGCATCACTCACACAACCCATAGAAGCTATTTCTGTTTCACAGTTTCATAAAGAGGGGTGGTGATGAAGCAAGCAGGGATGCTGGTGATTTCTCAAATTGCTGCACTCTCCCCTTACCTTGGCTGGTCTCCTGGCCAGGCAGCTCAGCTTCCCAACTCTCACTATTCACACAGGGGGCCAGGGTATCCAAAAGGGTTTCCTGATGTTTTCCAAGCCCTTTCTGCATGCACCACGGCTTGGTCATAAAGTTTCACTTAATAGTCATTTCCATCCCATGAGGAGGTCGCTTGGTACTGCATGCTCAGTCTCAGCCCTGGCCACCCAGACAAGCTGCCAGGTGCAATCCTGGCCTCAGGTGTGCATTAGCCTGTCCCAAAAACTGACCGGGGGTCATCTGCTCCCTCAGTGAAAGCAAGGGTTTGGGCTCCTCCACCTTGCAGAGCCACCAGGAGACATCCTGCAAAACATGAATTGCATCTTGGCCAACTGGGTTTTATTGCAGAGATGCATTTAAAATAGTTCATAACGGGTCAACAGTAATTTCATATGTGTTGTTAATTAACAATGAATTCATTGCTAGGAAATAATGTCCCTGTAACAAAACAGAGTGACAGAACCTTCATGTCTTAACACTGAGCAGTTGGTTTAAAAATTTTGGTAGATACTTCTAGAATGGTTTAGCTATTAATGCTCATTTGGAGCACTTGTTTTCCCTCTGTTGGCTCAAGAGATCCCTCACCAGCCTCTGTAAAGCACGCTGGGCATGTTTGCAACCTGCTTTTGGCAGCCATAACTCCCTTGTTCATCCTTCATAACATTTAAAGGGTATATTTTTCCATGAAAAGGGTTACCCCATCCCTCAGAATACTCTTTAAAACATCTGTGGAATAAAAGCCAATGTTCCCCACAAAGATTTTGAAAATAAACAGGGGAAACAAAACCAGACTCCTTCAGACTATTCCCTCAAACTCAAGTCCGCTTGCAAAACCTTCCCTCTGACAAAGTGAGCTGGCAGCCTGCATTTCAGGCAAAACCCTCTCTTTGTTTTCCTTTCTTAACTACATCACATTAAATTTAATTTTGTTCACTGTAGACAATGTTCTTATCTTCCAGTGAGATCCTTCTGTTCCTCAGCAAGGCACACACTTCTGCAACACTTGCACACTGTCGAGACTCAGCTCCTGGGGAAATAATGAGCTGAGGAAAAGGAGTCTTGACTTGACATAGCAATAAATGAGGTGAAACTTTCCTCTTTTTTTTTTTTTTTTGGTGAGAAACGAGAGTTGGTATGTAGGAAAAAAAGAAGAAAAAAAGACAGTTCTATTTTAATATGAAATATAAAACAACTATGGTACAAAAGTGGAATTTTTTTTTTCAGAAGCAAAGAAAGAATAAAGATAAAGGCTGCAAGCGAATGAATGAGGAGAGAAAACTAAGATAATGCAGTCGATAATCAGTTCAAGGCAGAGCATTATCCATGGGGCCATCGGTCCGGCCCTAGGGGAGAGCTTTTTAAAATGTCTCTGTACGTAGCTTAGCTTTGCTCATTACCATAGCTTGTCTTTGAAACGTCGGAGTGGCTTCCACCGGCAGCAGCTGTACCTGTGCAAGGAGCTGCCAGCCCACTTTAATCAACCGCCCCCCAAACGCGGGCTGGTGAAGCTGCGGGTCCCGCTGGTGCCAGGCTCCCAGGAGGATGCAGGCTCTGCTGGGGCAAGGACAGGCTTTTCCCATATGTCTGCTGTGCCAGACCCTCGCTCCTCCAAAGGGGTTTTGTGGACGTGGAGCCACACATGTGTGCAGGTGCCTTGGGCCCTCGGTCCCCTCCAACTTCCCTCAAAAAGGGTTTCTGTCTCCCCACGCAGCAGGCACCGGCATCCCAGTGAAGGTGTCGTCTCGTGCTGCAGCAGAGTGATGCTGGTGATCAGAGCAGCTGGACCAAGAAAACCCCTTTTTGTAGGAATCCACATCTCTTTTTCTCATTGTGCTGGCAACAGACACCAGCATCTCTCCCAGCTGTGGTGCCCATACCTGCAGAGCTCCCACCCGTGTCCCTGCCGAGGCACCGTAGCTGCCACCACAGGAGCTGCTGAGCAGCCAAGAACCCTTCGGGAGCAGCAGTGAGGGCAGAGCAGGGGCCACCCATGCTCAGGGGTGGCCATGATGGGCACAAGGGTGAGCTCTGCCCATGCCAAGGATGAGCTTAATGGCACCTTTGGTCCTCAAGATGATGCAAGATCTAGACCCACTGATATCCCAAATGAGCTGAAGGACTGTCCATCCCAGGGAATAACCTCTTTCCTACCTTCTTTTCTTCTAAGAGTTTTAATCCCTCTGTTCTTCTACCATCTTCTCACCCCTCCCTGCAGATGAGGTTGATGACTACGAGTACTATGATGAGTACACACAACTGGAGCAGGATCCTGTCCTCCAGGAGCAGTCCTCGGACGACACTGACTGGTTTGAGGAATTTTTTGGCTACAGTGATACCAGAAAAGGTACCTCTGAGGGGTGGGCAGGGAGGCAAGGAAGGGGTAAAATCCCAACCCTGCACTTGCAGGGCCCTGGCTGCCTGCCTGCTCTCGAAATGCCTGCATCAAAGGGATGAGTTAGTAGGATTGTTTGCAGTGTTCTCCTTTGTATTTCTCTTGTAAGGAGCCTGTGTTTTATCTCCAGGTTTCACAGGGTGGATTCTGATCATGCAGAACATTTCTGATTGCTACTACAAAAAAAGCACAGGCTTATTTGTCTATAGATACTGTAAGATGTAATTGCTGTTTTCATGGGATATATGATCTGTATTTATTCTGAGAACCAAATGTAGAGCAGATTTCCTTTTTTCCCCTTTTTTTCTCAGTTACAGGATCTCTTCTCCCTTCCCTTCCCTTCCTTCTGGAGAGCAGGAAAGGATCCTTGAGATTGCTCAGGGAACACAAAAGCAGAGACAGGGGACTTTGCTATAGCATCCCCTGGTTTAACCCCAGGTATAAAGAACGCAGAGCTCGTATGTGGTGGTCCCCAACACCAATTGCTCCTGGCAGCCTGGAGTGGAGTGAAGAGGTTGAGCTTGGTGCAAGTAGCAGCACTTGAGTGGCTTTTGGCAGGTGCCTGCTCCCTTGCAGCAGCAAGCACCCAGGGGTGTTACACAGTGTAATGGTGGTCGATGGCTTTTCCAGGGGAGATTTAGTGCCAAGCAGGGCAATGCCAAATCCAGACCCTTCCACATTAAATGCAGGAAGGCAGATGGCCAGGACCAGCTCTGGCTCTTAAGACATCTGCTTCTGCTGCTGCCAGAGAGGCCAAAGCAGGCTCCTTCCTGAGCAAAGGAAAGGACTTGCCCCATTACAGTTCCATCATAGACATGGCAAAGGGAGCTGAGAAGCTCTAGACCCAAAGCTGCCAGCTGTTACAGCTTGCAATAGGCTCTGCAGCAATTCATAACTGCTCCTGCAGCTGATGAGTAAGTGGGGTGCCTGTTACATGGGATGCTGTGGCCAGGAAGGCAGCCTTCTGCAGTCAGAAAATGTGAGAAGAAAAAGCAGGTGATGGAGGTGGAGAAGCTGAAAATTGAACTAAAAGGTCTCCATCCTTACCCTAGCAGATTCATGCTCCTCCAACCCTTGCAAGAACAACGGTAGGTGTGAAAGCAGAGGAAGCACCTTCAGCTGTGTCTGCCCGGAGCCGTATGCTGGGACTACGTGTGAAAAAGGTAATTGCTCTCCTGTTAACTTACATCCCTTATTTTGGCAACTCATGTTACATCAACAGCTCTGGTGATGGAAGCAAACAGTGGGCTTTATAAGCCAACTCTTTAGAGAGCCCACCAACAGTCGTGTTCATAGGTCTCACACTTAGCTCCTCATCCACACCAAAGTCTATTTAAAGTGGTATCCAGTAGAATAGACTTTAGGTGTGCAGAAAGCACTCCTGTACCCCCTGCCAGGTGGGCAGGAGTGAGCTGCTTATCGGTCCCGAAGATTTTTTACCATAGTGTGAACAAGAAGGGAAATCCCACGTCCACACCAGAGAGGTGAAAGCCTCCTCCAAGCATCAGGAGAAAGCATGTCTTCCCACGATCTCTGTGAGGGCAGAGCACTGCAAGTTTGTGCACACACAAACACTGATGAAGTACCTCATGTCTGTTTTCCACAGTGAAGGATATGTGTTCGGAGAAGAGGTGCCACAGGGGAGACTGCCTGATTACCTTAACCCCACCTTATTTTCAATGCAACTGCCATCACCCCTACAAGACACCTGATTGCCAACAGGGTGAGCACAGCCCCATCAGAAAAGGATCCCTCTTAGTAGGGTGGTGAGGGAATTATGGTGGGGACAGCATATGGGATCACCTCGCCACAGATGGCCAGTAGTGGGACATCACATGCAGCCCACTGCAGAGGGTGGTCCTGCTCTGGCCATCATGGCTCCCATCAGTGGGGCTGGTCAGTGATGAGCCATGGCTGATTCACATGGTGGTGGTTCACTCATTGGGGAGAACCCTGGTGTTAGTTGTTTTTCAAGAGTTCATAAAACTTGAAGCCAACAGGCTAAGTGGGAGCTCTCCCCAGTTTCCATCAGGCATGAAAGTGTCTGTCTAGTGTTCAGTAGAGTGACATGGTCGTCTTGTGTTTTCCACGTTGACAGCAGCTTCACCGTGCAGACCAAACCCATGCAAAAATGGAGGTACCTGCATACGGCACAGAATCAGATCGAAATTCACCTGCAAGTGCCCTGAACATTTCAGAGGGAGATTCTGTGAGATCGGTAAGGCACGGCTTCAGGGGAGAGGGTAGGAGTGACGCTTCCAAACAGCCAAGGTCTGGCTTCATCCTGCAGTCAGACTGATTGATGCTGTCATCACACTAAGTACCTGACTGCACGTGGGGCATTGGCCTCCTTGGGGAGAGTGTCGGAGGAAGAGGTTGACTTCTGCAGCCACCATCAGCAAAGGGGCTCAAAATAGTTCCCATACTGATGTTTTCTATGTGTACTTCAGCAAGGTCCCACTGGTATACAATGGGTGAGCACATGTGTCCCAGGGGTTACACATCTCCCATGGACAAGGAACATTGGGCTTTCCTTAAACACCTAAAAGCTGATGTAATGAAGAGTCATGTCCAGTTGGCCATGACTTCTCATGCTGGTACGCTATCCACTGACACACGGATGGGTGCCTAAGGGCATGGGATTACCCCAGCCTGCAAGGAGAGCCTTCTGCCTCTGCAGCACCACCATGGGCACCACACTCCACACATATTTCCAAGGAGAAGGATTTGTCTCTTTTTAAAAAGTTGATTGCACTTCTGATTCCATACACCACTACGTGCTCCACATTGCAGGTGACTTTTTCCCCACCTCATCTACAGGTTAGGTTCACAACCCCACAGCCTTCCTTTTGGCACATCCATTGCCCTAGCATGACAGCAGCTCTGTGCCCATGTCTGTCTAATCCTGCCAATACCATTTTTTGCCCAGACCACTGACAGGGAGATTCTGCTTTGATGTTTAAAGATTAAGACATTGAGACATTAAGACACGTCTTAGTTGCTAGGTCTTTACCATGCAAATGGGTTTCAGGCATTTGAAGTCAAGTTGGACAGATGTTGGGACATTACTCTTATTTCTGGCCTATGTAGGATAAGGGATATCATTAAATGACCCAGTAGGTCCTTCTGATCATCCATAAAATGAACATAGGGCAAGGGAGGGAAGGAAGAGGACAAGGAACAACACAAAAACCATTTTCATATCTGCATTGTCTTCCTACAGGGCTGGATGATTGTTATGAAGAGGACTCCTCTACATACAGAGGAAAAGTGAACCAAGCAGCAAATGGGAAGACTTGCCTGCACTGGAATTCCCACACTCTCTTGGACTACCCTGTTAATGCCTTCATGGAGGACGCTGACTCTTACGGCATTGGTGAACACAACTTCTGCAGGTAGTATTTTGAAGAAGCGCCTATAAAGGTCTATGTCAAAGAGACCACTGAGGACAAACTGTTCATGCATTCAGCAAACCAATGGTTTTAAGATCTCACATCTTTCTAGACACTGCCTGTCTATACAACACCAGGATGTTAGAGGTACTTTCCCTAAGTCACTGTACTGATGTGAGGAGTCTAAAAGCAGCCCCCATTTCCCTGCATCAGTCCCTCATTTTCCTTAGGGTTAAGATAGGTTTGGGGATAGTGAAATGGGAGAAGCCCCACTCCCTTATCTCAGGCATTTTCTTGTCAAATCTTACGAAAGAGTATCTTTGGCAGTTTGTCTCCTATGGGGAGGCTGCTTCGCTCCTTTGCTGGTTTCATGTAGATTTCCCCTTTCTCATTGACTGATGCTCTCAACTGTTCCCTTCAGGAATCCTGATGAGGATGAAAAACCCTGGTGCTACATCAAAACAAATCAGAAAGTGGAATGGGACTTCTGTGATGTTTCACCCTGCTCAGGAACAGGTAAAGAATTAGAAGTGAGCTGTTTGGCAGTGCGTAGGTGGTCCAGAACAGCAGGTTCTCCCCTGTTACTTAACTCCTCCAGTCTGATATTATCTCTGCATTATGCATCTTCCAACACAGCTGGAGAGAGCCCATGGCCAACAGACAGCCCAACAGACATACCTGGATCAAATGAAATATTCAAAACATGTGGACAACCAGAAACTCAAAGGACACTTAAGAGGATCTATGGTGGAGCTAAGACTACAGCTGGCAAACATCCCTGGATAGCATCTCTGCAGATAAAGAATTCCAAAAGGACCAGACATTTCTGTGGTGGAGTGCTAATTAAAGCATGCTGGGTCCTTACTGCTGGGCACTGCATTGAGTAGGTGTATGTCCTATGCCTAGGGTAGACAGGTGTATACAAATCAGGATGTTTTTTAAAGACAGTTTGGAAACCAACTTACATGCAATTGAAACCATTGCTGGGAATCAAATTGAAAGGAAAATACATAGGTGAAAATATGAACACATACATTAAAATATACACATACTTAAAATTTGTGCTTGCTTGTAGCAATTTAAACTTACCCCCCACTCACCTAAAAGGAGCTAAAATAGTTGTGTGAGAGGAGAAGAGGAGGAATGTAATGAAGTTTTACAATGTATGAAGGAAGGACTCCATGAAAACCTATGGGGATATTGGGGTATCAAAAGCAACATCACATATTGCATCATAATTAAGATCTCCAGAACAGCCAAAATATGCTTTTCACTTTCAGTTGCTTATGTCATTTAGAATATGATGTTTCCTTCAACATTTTTGTTGAACAGGTTGGAAACCACTATCCTTGGAAATTAGTAAATTACACACTGGAGACCATTCCAGCACAGATGATTTTAAGTATGCCCAGACAATGGCAAGCAATTGTACTCCTGTGGCTCTTTATCACAGCCACAGTAGTAGACTGTGTACACACTGCTACTCTGCCCCAAAATGCAAAAAAAAAAAGAGTATTCATGCAGCTTTAAGCCATTTTATTTCATGACTGCAACAAGTTAAGAGCACATGTATTGTCCAACATCACTGCTTCCCTGACCAAGCCTTCCTGTAACTATCTTGGGAAATCTTCTGGCCGTGTTCTACAAGAGGAAGCAATAACTTGACTTGCAGATACTAAAGATGCGGGTTTTCACCACCACTGGTAGAAAACGTCTGCATGTAATTTACTTTGATTTTTTTTTGTTTTGCAGAGAACCAGCAGAAAATCTCCAAGTAGCCCTTGGAAAGCAAAACCTCAAGAGGAGAGAGCACCAAGAGCAAATATTTGATGTGGAGAAGATTATCGTACATCACAGATACAGAGAGAAGGACGGTGTCCCACATAATGATATTGGTAAATCCCTTTTATTGAGTATTCATGTGGCCCATTTCCAACCTCAGTTGTTTGCAGTGCCTCTCTACAACTAAAATCAATATAAAATTCCCATTAGGAATATATTCTGGAAATAATTAGGCCAAGTTGTGGATTACACCCATTTGAGTCTTTGGTATGTGAATTGTGGTAGGCAGGCAGAAGCCACTGGTGAGTGCAGGTAAAAAAAATAAGGGCAGGTCCAGCGTGTAGTGTAAGTGGCACATGAGTTATATGCAGCTTTGCAGATTGATAATGACAGCTAGGGATTAAAATTAGCTATAATACTTTTTGTTGTTTCTTATCTTCTCTCCAGCACTACTTAAGTTGAAACCAGTTGATGGTCACTGTGCAGTGGAAACAAAGTATGTGAAAACAGCATGTCTACCTAACTTCTTCTTTCCTGTTGGGACTGAGTGCTTCATTTCTGGATGGGGCCTGACAGAGACAGGTATTTATGGGCTAGCTGGATTTTGGTGGGTACTTCCGTGGCAAAGTGGCCTGGTACTTTCAGCAGCAATTACCAGATCCAAACATGGACCTAAGCACTTAGTGAAATCAAGACATGGAATTAAAAAGTAAGGACAGCTAAACCCTGCCATGGAAATTATTCATTAGCAGAAATCTCCAACTGCTAGACCAACCAAACCTTTCAGAGTTCTGAAAAAATCCCCGACAAAATTTTTTGCTTGCCATCTAACACATCATGTCAGGTTTTCATCTGAAGACAGCGATAGAAGCAAGAAGGTATCAAGAGAAAAGCTATTGTATAGTTTGTGTTTCAAGACTGGACTAAGAAAGACGAGAACGTTCACATGGTTTTCCAGCCCATTGGGTCAAATAAAGCATTTCAGAAGCAGCATCTGGATCTTCAGGTGTGCTAAAAAATAATAAAAAATCCAAAGCTTTTCAAGTTCAACCAGCTCTATCCAAAACCTTTCTTGCCCACGGTAAATCCTAAGGGGAGAAATTACTATGCTTAAAAAAAGATAATGGCAATTTTCTGAAAAATGCATTTTCTCATGTTCTGATTGATGTGTTGCTGTAAAGCAGGAGAAGGAAAATGTGTCACTGAGGCTGCAGTAGGCGTCCTAGTGCTTTGTGACTGATACAGCCTCATACGATACATAGGACCAAATTCTCCCTTCTGATGTAAGTCTCATTGAAGTCCGCAAGAGACAAGCGTGTTCATTTGATCAGGATGCACCAATTGGACATTTTTTAAAAGTTCCAAATAAAAAGTTTCTCTTGAAAAAGGTATGGGGAAATTTTTTCTTTCCCCAAGAAAGAATATCAAGTACCCTGTACGTGTTCAAACTAGATGGCTCCTTCTTTGAGCCGAGCTATTATTAGCATTTCAGGAAATCACTGCAGAAATGGAATATTTCCTGAAACCCAAGCAGAACCAAACTTATAAACCACCTTTAATTATCTACAGATGTAGTGCTTTGGAACTCTGGCTATTGCCTTTAGATGTCAAGTTATGTCTTTAGATTCACTGTAATTAATCATTGCTCTTAAATATTGTATGATTTTTCAGTTTTCATCTGTTTCGTTAGCTTGTGTGTTAAAACATCTAATGGCACCAGCCTGAGAAGTGCTGAGCAGCTTGAAGTCCCATGGGGACCTGTGGGAGCTGCAGCCAACCAGCACCTTTGAAAAGCAGGATTACCCGGGTAGAGCTGATTGAAGCCAAATTCTGAATACTTGACTTTGCTTTTATTCAGGCAAAAACTCGGTGTCCTGAGTGAAGCTTCCAGGCTCCAGCTCTAACCCTTATCATTTCAGATGGATACTTCTTTTCTTCCCAGGCTAGCCCATGCACTCTCCCTGTTCTTCCCCCTTCCCATCCCAATGGCAAGCAAGCTCGTATTTTGAACAAAGACAACATGTAACAGGACTGGGAGGAATGTGACTGTTTTTTTGGTGCACATCCCACAGATGAAGAATCCCATAGGCTGTTAGATGCCAGTGTCAAGCTGATTTCGCAGACAAAATGCAATGAACCCAAAGCATACCATCAATTACTGGGCGAACACATGTTTTGTGCAGGAAATCTTCGGAGACCCAGAGCTGATTCTTGTCAGGTTTGTTGTTTTTTCTGTCTTTGAACGCTAATTTTTTCTGTAAATAGGCTGTGCAGAGTGATAGCTTTGGCAGGGTGCTGCATATGTATCTGTTTCTCCCATCAGTGCATTTCAACAGCCATTGTCTTTCTTTAGTACAGTTTGAGATGTATATCACTAGAGCTAATGTTGTCATTGTCAGCCACAGGCAGATCTATGGAAGCTAGAGACTAGCCTGGAACGTTTGGCTTCTGAGGAACATTGTCATAATAACCTGAAAACTTGCCTTTTTCTCTCAATTTTACTATGGTGTCTGCCATTTTGAGGGGCATGGGAGAGATCAAGTGTTTTTGTTTATGCCAAGGATCACATCTTTATCTTTCTGAGCTCAGGCCCTGAATGCCTGGTACTTCCGTGCCTGGGAAATCTCATGTGATACATCACAGGCTTGAACAAACAAAAACTTACATCCAAAAAGCTTGGTATCATTTCACTTGGTTCCAGAACTCAAGCCTACTTGGGAGTGGAGCAGCACCTGATGGTACATCTGACAGGAAAAAAGCCCAATTTACAGCTTCAAAGTCTTATGACGGAAGAGAAACATTCTTATTGTGGTTAACATTTTGCTTCGTGTTTTGAACATATGTGCTTTTTCTCATCAGGGAGACTCTGGAGGCCCACTGACTTGTGTAGAAAATGGCTCCTACTACGTATACGGCCTTGTGAGCTGGGGTGATGGTTGCGGGTTAAAAAACAAGCCAGGAGTTTACACCCAGGTGACAGCTTTTCTCAGCTGGATTAAATCCAAAATTCGGTCTGAGTCAAGGTCATTTCATTAGGAGGCAGCTTTGGAATGACAAATGGTAAGCTTCAGATACTTATTTATTTTTATAATTTCCCCAAATGCCTCCTCTTCAACCCAAAATGTTACTGATATTTTCTAAATGGGCTATGTGGGGCATCCGTCATCTCCATCTTGAAAATAGCCTTAGAGAGTTTGCTAGAATGCCAGGGACAGTTGAAATATGCCCATATTTTGTAGGTAAAACAGATCAGAAAGCAAGACAACTCTAGTCCTCCACCAAATCAATCAGAGCTGCAGTTGCCAATGTTTCCAGTTTTGCATTTCAAACCCTGAAAATACCGTGGCTCAGCTGCTGCCACCCCTTTCCTTCTTCCCCTCGCACCCCAGCTAAGGTGTTTCTTCTGCACTCATTGTACCCTCACACTTCAAAGCTATTGGTGTGTGCTTCTAAAGCCAGGGTTGTTTATCACATATATAAAATTCATCATGTGGCTGTGTTTGCATGACTGGGGCCAATGGAATAATCTGAGAAGGGAGGATCATCCAGGAGAATCTTTTTTAAAAGCATTTCTGTAGGGTAAATAACCATAAATTCCATCAGTGATACATTCCAGATTGAAAAAGAAAAAAAACAAAACAACCAACAAACCCACTATTAGAATTATCCACTTTATTCCCGATTAGAGGATAATTACTTATTAGGCTCCAGATCTACAATGGTATAGTATACATGTGCTTAACTTCAATTCATACCAGCGAGACCTACAGGATATCAAATCCCATTAAAAAAATGGGTCTAAGGCTATTGGATAATTCCTGGGTTTTCACAAGTCTTGCAAATTGAATTGTGTATTTTTTTGTCCAATGATTCTGCAACCCTGTACAGAAATTTGAAAACCGAGGAATTGGTATTAAATCAGGATATAAAGAACAGATGTTTGTGAAAAGTCAGTTTGTTGAAATAGTAATGGCTCTTTCATATGAATTTCAGGCTTTACAGCCTTCTCTAAGCAGCTACCAAATCTATCAACAGCTACCCCTACTGCCATAATTGCTAAAAAACTAATTCTGATTTTTTGCTTTGCAAGAGTTGAAAAAAACTGAAGAACTAAATGTCATTTGAATACATCCTGTTAATCCAGGACAAATTCTCTGATGTCCACTAAAAGACATGGCCTTTGTTAGTCAATGACAATTTTGCTTCCATTGGCCTTTGTCTTGTTCATCTGTTAAATCAACTGAACCATGTTTTTCATTTCTCTTAAGTCAGTGGTGCCAATAATCCAGAGACATAAAAATGTCCAAAGATTACAAGTATAGAATAAAATTCACCTGATTTATTAATTACAAATTATTTTATATTCTACCAATCAGGTTCATTCATCTGTAGTACAAAGCTGAGCCTAGTAATAATTTCATTTACAGCTTTAAATAAAAATCAGATTCTGTAATACATACAGTGATAAAATACCCACGCAAAAATAGAAAGATGTTATAAATTGCAATGTTTAAGTTGCTTTTTAAACAAAGTGTTCTTAGACACCATAGATTGTGCCTCCCAAAATACTGGAAAACTCCAGGATTTGCAAGACAAAGTGAAAATCTATTTGCATTATGTCATGTTTCTGTTTACTTCTGATACAGCTTCATTTTCCTTCTCTTTACTTGCAGAATTTCTGAAGCATCAGGGTTGACTGTGACCTGCTGAGATCCTTCTGTCTCCAATTGGTCCTGTAAAATCAAACCCAAGTAAAGTGTGGGGACAGTCAGTGGGCAGGAGAAAGTTTTAACAATTATTCCATAAAAATATATGTATATTAAAAATTACCTCATCTGGCAAACAAATGAGCAAAATCTGAATCACTGCTCTGCACTAAGAAAATCTCTACAATGGAAAAGTGCATAAAATGCAGCCACTGCTGTAGGTTAGATACTACACAGATTGAAGGACTGAATGTGCTCAAGACCTAATTCTGATTTGAGCCCTAAATAAAGAACAAACCCGCAGACACCCAAGTTCCAGGTGGATTTCCCACCTCTAGATTTTCCTGAGACCATCAGATCATCATATGTAAGACTTAAGAAGATACTGCCTGCAGTCCCCACTGCCTGCATTCCTCAACCACAGTTATAATTTATTTCCAGAGTAAATCTTCAGATGGGAATGTAAGTCATGGATATGTTCTGTTTCTCTTAGGCTGGCTTATTGTTTGACTTGTTGCCAAAGTTAAAACTTAAATAAAACAGTAGGGACTTTGCTCTCTTGTGCTGAGACACTGCAGATTGGGAGTCACCCGTGTGGAGGTGGGGAGAAGAAAAAATTGGAAGATGCCAGCTTGTAATTTCTTGCATCTTGGGGTGGATGGACATGGAGGAGGCTGGAGCATTACCCCTTTGCCCAAAGCCTCCCACAGCACACATGCTCTTAGGATTCTACACTGAGCCTCTCAATACAATTGCCAGTGCAGACTGTATGGCAACACAGACATCTCTTGCTGAAATTAGGAAAAGAGAAGGGAAGTTGTACAGGGAGTCCCTTCTACCTCTACTTCTGCTTTCCATGCAGGTACCAGGACATTTGGAGATCTGACAACACCCACAAGTTAAGGGAAACACATCCCATAGTACAAGTAAATCCTATCTCATGGCACTTCCTAGTCCCTATAGGAATTCCTTAGCCATGAAAATGCTGAAATCTCTTGAGAGGTTCCTACAAATTAAGGTGCAAACAAAGCCACAAAGCTTCATGAGGGAAGTATATATATTCTGTTCCAATAATGGGGAGAACTGTAGACCCCAGGGAGCAATCCAAAGCATGGAACAGGATGTGTGCCTTCTAGAGAGCAGAGCTGTTGGGATTTGTGAGAATGGTTTTACTTTACTTACAACTCCAGGTCCGCACTGAGCAGAAGCTCCCTGCAGTCCCATTTCCCGAAGGTATGCCAGCTCAGCAGCTCTTCTTGCCATTTCAACTTTGTGAGAACCTGGGGGTGTCCAACCAATGCCTCTGAGCCAATTCAAGTCAGACTTGTATTTTACCTGAGAGAATGAAACATACACCGGTGTGTATTATTTTGTTTGGCTCTAATCAAACCACATGCTCTGGGTATTTAAGTGAGGGCATATAAAGAGCAACAGGGTCAATAATAAACAAATGTTCATTTTCAGCAGACAGATTGTAGTTCTTTCAAGAACATGATTTTGTTGACAGGTAAGGTCTGTAAAGCACATTGCCACAAAGAGCTCCTAGCACTTGGAAGGACAGTGTTGCTCAGCTATACTTACATCACTCTGGAGCTTGTAGGCCTGCTTTGCATGCTTCACATTTAGCTGCTCAGGATCACAAGTGTACTGGTGCGAAGGCTGCCTGTAGTTAACATTGCTTGCAAGCTGCTGGCTTCTCTTAGCGTGGAGGAATCCTGGCTGGTTGAGGTGACTCCGGAACTGTGCCCTGTTTTGAGCATATCCACTCCTGTATTGGTTGTCACTCTGGAGTTTCCCCACTCTGAGAACATGCCTGATTTTAGGATCATCATTTGCACTGAGGAATCCAATCTGATGGCCTCTGTCCCTCAGGAAGGCTTCTCTGTATTTGTACTGCAGGAAGCACAGAAGACAATCTCATTTGTATATCCAGATTACCTTCACATTCTGTTATGAAATATGTTACACTCCCCTAGCTATCAATAACACTGCCTGTAGTTCACAAGGACCAAGGGTTTGCTGGATGTCAAAATATACTTTGTAATCTAACAAGAGAATTTAGAAGAATGCCCTTTGTGCTAATTTTTAAAGGAGTGGAAAGACTTAGGGAGCCCAAAATACCCATCTCTCAAAAGCAATCAAAGGTCCTCTTATTGTTGTACTCTTGGTTGCATCCAATACACAGCTCAAGAAATTAAGGTCCTCCATCTTCAGCTTTCTTGCCAACTGTGGTCTTCTGCATTCAAGATGACCCACTTTATTCTAGATCATGCTTTAACTATTCATAGCCTAGTACCTATTTTATTTAATTACATTATAATATGCCTCCTTCCCAAGAATAACTCTTTGAAGTGAAACAGAGCAGCCTGGTATTGGACATTATCAACAGGATGCCTTAGCTGGAAATCTTTGCACTTAACCAGCATCTGGTTTCACTGGGTCACCGATTTTCCCAAACCAGAACAAGGTTCACTTACGTCAGAATTCACCTATTTTTACAGAGTGGGGATGGTGTGGGAAGAGGGTTGGAAAGTGTTTGAAACAGAACAATTCTTACATCACTAGCAATCTCTCTTGAAGCTTTTGCTGTCTGGAATGGAATGGCGTCAATCCTAAAATCATAGCCAGATGCCCTTGTCTGTTCCCAAGATGTTCTATACAATTTCTGTGTTAAAAAGAAAAGAACAAAACAGTCATTTCCCCCTGCAGTTTCTTAAGTGCAGTCCCATAACTGCAATAATAAATGTTTTATCCTACTGGGCTTATTTGTATCAAGAGTCATCAGTACCATCTCCAAGGTTTTGATCCAGTTCTATAGCACTTCAACTTCTTTACTATTCACCATAATGATAAAATGCCTCATCTGAAAAGTGCCACCAGGGTTTCCTTTTGTACTTGAATGTGGTTGGTTTTGATGTGATTTAATTTCTATTAGAAACTCTGATGCATCAGTCACATCAATATTGCATTGATATTACCCTTATTCTCTCTTTTTATGGATCCACTTACAGTGTCTTGGGTTTCATTGCATCATAATTTCAATACCAGTTATTTCAAGATTTTCAAATGATCCCTGTCTATCCCCAGCCACATGTGGCTTCATGAACTCATATGGAATAACAGCTGGCTCTAACATATTTAATATGACTTTAAGGATGTGAAATACATTTACATCTTGAAGAGAAATCGCTCTAGATTTGTTTCTTTTTCCATTAGCAGCTTTCTTAAAATAGATTCCATACTGCAGGTCCTTCTACATGACCATGGCACCTTAGATGACACTTTTGGCTGTCCCTTTCTGATTTTATTCATTTGCTTTCTGTAAGTCTCTGATGAATCCTTTCTGGGGTTTGTGATCATTTGAAAACAAGCACAAAATCCACTTCACATTTCAAAAGACATTCTTCTGGTTTACTGGTGAATTTAGTGCTAGGTGGTGCTAAATTTGAAGGTAAACTGAGATGCCAGAAATCCTGCACAACAGCCTGGGTAGAAACAATACAAGCATTACCTGCTAACACATCTAGGGCTGACCTTTCATTCGAGTGCAATCACCCCTTTGCCTGTTTACCTATTCCCCTATAGCTTGAAACAATGTAAACCCTATTTGTTTCTTTCACCTATAGAGCACCTATCACCAAACAAAGAACCCAAAGCTGCTTACAAACTAAGGTTGCTCTGACCCTACAGTTAAGGACAACAGCTATTTAATCAGGGAACAGTAGATTAGGAATGGTCTGAGTGCCTCTGTCTGGAATTACATAGGAACAAAATTCCTTTAAACCAATATAGTTGCATCCAGGTTGATGACAACTGTGCCTAAGGGATCAGTTCATCACAGTGTTGCGGTTTCATGAAGGTAGATTATATAGACAAGGAAAGAGGATTTTCCCCCCTCCTCCACTCAAACACAAGTAAAATTATTTAAATTTGTAACTAACCATACCTATACTGAAGGACTGAAATCCTTAATTATAGTTTCCTGTCCTAGAAAGCAGAACCAATTCTCAAAAGAAAATCAACAGACTTTTCCTGATCACTGCAGCTCAGACCTACCAACATGTTGGCTGTCAACAGCCTCTGGCTCTTTCACTTTTGGTCAGGCTCAGAGAACCTGGCTTCTACATATACATGAAAGTTTTTCATTGCCAAGCAAGTTTGTTTTCCCTAATGAGAGTTACCAAGTCAACTCCCCAGAGTAAAAGGCATACTTACATCACTGATGTGAAGTGCATTCTGGCGGGCTCGGATAAAATCTGGATGATCAGGAGGCAGGGTGTACTTGTGCCTGGCTTCCGAGTCTCCAGCCTTGTAGAGTCTCTGCGAAGTCAAAAGTTATTGAATGCAACTGATACTGGAAGCAATGTTGAGATCAATTATTTTATGCATTACAGTACACAGAAAGCTAAGACCACTTGTAAAATGAAACCTACATCACTGCACTGGAGGTAGCTGTTTTTAGCATGGATCAAATCTGGAGAGTCAACCACAGCAGTGAACTTCAAACTTTCTGGTTTCTGACGGTACTTTATCTGCGAGGGGGAGGAGGCAACCAAAACAAACAAAGGAAAAAAAACACAAGATGTTTCTGTTAGTGATCAATTACAATTCCAAATATGTTAAAACTGGAATGAAACATAAAAACCACCTTCCTCAAGCCACAGTATTAAAAACATATTGTTCTGCTCTAGTCTCAGTTGCTCTTTCAGCTAGGGAATGGGGATAATGCTGTATCATTGCTGTGTGTGCAAGGAGGACTTCTTTATTTGTGTGTGTGCAAGGAGGACTTCCCAGTGGAAATTCACATGCAAAAAGCTTTTGAACACTACACTTCTGACAGCTCATAATTTTTCTCCATTAATGCATGATACTGAGCAGGCAAATGCCCCTTCAGTGTGGTTGTCAATGCTGTATCTTTCTATATCACTTCCATAACCACCTGCTTAGAATTTCATAATGGATTTTACTGAATTTATTTATTGCTAGTGTTTTGTTTATACTCTTGTGTTTCATTTGGAATGGAAAATATTCAGCAGGTGTCACACAGTGGACTTGCATCTCCCGTACTGCATCTTGGTAACTTACACCTTGTATAAACAGGCTCCCACATCAAAAGGAAATGATAAGCTACATTCGTAAGTGTCATGTAACAAGGAGCCTTGATGGTAAACAATTCCTACAGACGTGCTACCCCATGAAAGATTTATCAGTTACCTCGCTGATGAGCTCTCCAGCCTTCTTTACACTTTCTATCTGTGGAGATCTCAGAGCCATCCAACCAACTCCTTTCATGAAGTTCAGGTCTGATTTATAGCGATGCTGTTAAAAATGAAAATCATTAGCTATCAGTTTTGTATCCACAGCTATTAAGGTTTTTTAAAAAGCCTCCCTGATTCATATTAACATTTTGAGGTTTTTCATTTGCCAAGCACATATCACATCATAAAGCCAAACTGTTTGCATTTTTTCATTCCACTAGGAATTAAATAATGTATCATATGCAAGTTACAAGAGAAGGCCCCATGAGTGAATTAGTATGACTCAAAGCACTAAGTAATAACCTGTTTGTACTGGGCGTAAAAGAACCCCTTTTGAAGTCATTTTCTGAGGTAAGTTCAAGTTAGGAATACTAATTATTTTATCTGGTGCATGCTTCCTCATTAACCCTATTTCTAGGAGGACCTATTACTCTTTCTTTACTCACATTAAAGGCTCGGTCTACCTCCTAATCCAGTATAGAAAACAAGGCAGACTCAATAAAAAGTGAAAGCCAGTAAAGCACCCCCAATCCCAACAATTCTGACTTCTCCTTCAGAGTGGCAGTGGTTCACTGTGTGACTTTAATCCAATCATCCATTTTTTCAGGGTTTTTTTCCTTATATTCAAAAGGCCATAACAGCCAGCAAGCTCCTATCCTGTCCCTTCGCAGGCAAGCTCTCAAGTACATAGCTAGAATATCTGTTAATATCTGCTCATGAAATCTGACTAAATCCAACTAATGTTCCATCATTTTATCTCACAATAAAATCCAGCTCTCTAAAGAACTATGAAGAGTTAGCATGTCTTTCTGGACAACATTTTTCACTTCCTTGCTGAATCATTCAGTCTCTTTTCTTACAAAATAACCACCCCACTCCAAAGCTTCCTGCTACAGAGCAGCTAATAACACTGGATCCTGAATTGTCAAAGTACAGCCACCTGCATCCATGCAGATTTATACACACACTCAATATCAACATCTGTTTGAAAGCACATACAGACAATTGGCTTGTCACTGAACAAATGTACATGCTAAGGCAAAGTGAGCATGGATGGGGCCCATGCTGAGGTTCCATCATTTCTGTCATCAAAGTTTATCTGAACTTACATTTGCATGAGGAATTTCTGTGAACACGTCTGGGCAACTGGTTATTTGATATTACCATTTCTGTTTGCAAAATGACCTTCTGACATACCAGCCTCTGAGCATTTAACCTTCTGCTCAAAGACCTCTGCATGTAGAGCAGTGGCTGTCAAACCACTGACTGGCTGTGACCCAAGCAGGTCAGAGATGATTGTGTATATCCCTCAGCTCTAGAATAAGTGACATGGACCACAGTGATTTTTCCGTCAGGTTCATAACACAAGAACCCATGATTCACACATATTCCATAGATGAGGAGCAAACAGGTCTCTTGTTGCCACACATACATCAGTTTCAAAATGGTCTGTCTAAAAACACTGCCCAATGTCAACATACAATTTATGCCAGTCACTCAAAGTTTTGCTATTGCTAAATTCAATTTGCTATCAACAGAAGGAAAGTCTTTACCTCACTTTGTAGCATGTGGGCTCTCTTGGCCCACTTCATCTTCATGTCTTCTGGGAGAGCTGTAAATTCATGGAGCCTTTTTCTGTAATCTTGATCACTTGCTAAGGCCTGGGCTTTCCTGGCATGGACAAGATTCACCATGTCCATGGGCAGATGGTAGTGAGACCACACTTCTTGGGATCCCTTCTTATACTCCTGTTCACTCTGTAATTTGGCGGCATGCAAGCAATGCAGCAACCTGGTGTCATCCAGAACACTTCTGGCACCAATGTGCTTTCCTCTCTCCATCACAAAGTTGTGTTTATATTGGTACTACAAATAAAAAGGGGTAAAAGTGAAAAAGTGTCAAACTTAGGCTGGCTACTCTAGCTAACTGACTTGGGATAAGTCACTGAAACATCTATGCTTTCTGTAACAACAGCCTAGGTATGCAGCACTACAAAGTACCTGTTTGAATCTCCCATTGCTCTCAAATTTAAATACCACGGTAGTTGCAACATTAAAGTTAAGCACATCTCAATACATTCTCTGAATATGCCTAGAGCATTGATCATGTTTAACCTCAGATCATGTACTTTATTATATCTCTTAGAATTTTATTCCCATCTCTGGGAATGAGAACATAAGAGAAACAAACAAAGGACAGAAGAAAAAGTCTATACAAAAGAGAAACATCATGCACTCTGTAGCCCTCAAATTTGCAAATGCCACCCAGCTATTTTAAAGAGTAAATTCAGTTTTCCTGGATCAATAACTATGTTGAGAAGCCTAAGATGGTGTTCTGAGCACAAGAATAAGCACCAGAAAGCCCTTATTCTCATCTTAGCTGGGACTATGACTCTCCCTATGATCTTGCATTTATCCTCTCTGTGAAATAGTGATGATGATGATAATGATTATTTATACAGCATCAACAGGGTGCTTGGAACTTTAAAGGGAAGGCCTGGGCCCTAAAGAGTTCATAATGTAGTTGAAATGGGATAATAACACTTATGCACCACACAAGAGAGTTGAGGGGATTAAATTACAGTAGCTAATGTTTATAAAGTGCTTCCAAGATGAAGGGCCAAATTCAGATCTGTTGTAAGTGGATGTAATTCTATTATGGACTTGTACACTTTAGAGCAGATCTGAAGCTGTAACCAAAAGCACTCTGCAAAATATGGTGAAGTATACATTATAAATTACAGCTAGAAATAGTTGCTTCATAAAACAATACACATGAAATATGCTCATATTTTATCATATTACAGATAAAACATGCAACTAAATACTCCACAAAATGATGATGCTTTTTAACTACATTTAGCTTAATTGTCAGTTTTTCCTAGAATTTATTAAATTTCTTGTGAGGAAAGGATGAACTTAGGCTTTCTGAGAAATGGATACCACCACCTCTGAGTGTATTGCAAACAATCCAAATGAGAGGGTATTTTTAAGGGTAAGAAGATTCGTTTCTATTTCAGAAATTAAGGGGACACATATTTACAGGAGCATCCACTAATTTTCCCTTCCTAGCCAGATAGGCAGCTCCTGATTTTCAGAGGTTCAAAGAATGCTCAGCTGCTTCTGATTTCATTTCAACTGAGGAGCACTAAACACTTTCAAAAGTAATCTCAAAGCAGAGTGGACGGAATTAGTGGTCACTTTATAACATGGGGACCTGAAAGCCTGGAAAGGAGCTCATTTGCCTGTCTGCAAATACTTTAATTCACTATTTCCCACTGGAAGATGTTTAACCAAGCTTGGCTCCCGATTAGTAGCAACTCTTCCTCTTCTCTTTTTTTTTTTAATTCACACAAAGAATTTCATTCATGAGTAATATATTCTGTCTCACACTTGTCTCACACGGTTATGGAGTTGCTTTAATTCACTAAAGTCTGCTTTAGACATTGTTTTACATGAAGTTAACAGAAATTAGGCAAGAAGGAAGGTTGAATCATTCAACTCACATCACTGGCAATTTCTCTGGAGGCCCTTGCAGTCTGGAATGGAAGTGCTTCCATTGTCAGCTTGTAGCCTTGAGCACGTAGATTATGCCAAGATTCCCTGTATTTTGCCTAAAGTAGGAAAGGCACATGTAGATTGCTGTTTCACTTTTCAGTGCACAAAGGAACAAACAAAGGAACCTTCTTTCATTTGTTATTCTGTGTTACAGTCTCATTCTTCATAACCAAAAGATTTTTTTTTAAATTATCTTTGGGAAATCCTGCTAACTCAGACAAAACATATCTCGTTCTTTATGTAGATTTAATTTACTCACAATCATATACATGCTAATGAAGATAAATACCATTGTATTCAAATCAGGGAAAGCCTAAATAGAATAGATCTAAAAAGTCCTCTTCTTATCCATCTTTCTTACCACTGCACGATTCATCCTCCATCCCAAATCAGTATAAGAAATACAGAACAAATTCTTACATCACTGAGGTTGGCTGCATTTATCTTTGCCCGTGTGAACTCAGGCAGACCCAGTGTTGGTGTATAGTGATGCTGACTGTCCTCTCCCGCTGCTTTATACAGGCGCTAGGACACAGGACAAAAAAAGACAATTGCAATTAATTTCCTCTATTGTATCAGTAATATAACAACAGTAATTAAGTTGTTTATGATTCTGACAGCTATAAGCAGCCAACACAAAAACCAACTGAGAATATACCATTGTTATTGCAATTGCATGGGAGGGGTTTTTTTGGGCATCAAAAATGTCTACATTCTTTTTTATACGTGCATCATGATGCCAACCCATCACACCCTTAGTCTTGCATTGATATGTTCCCAGCAGGCCAAGAGAGGACCTGAGAACATTAAGGGCACCACTAATGTGTGCTAAATAAAAGGGCAGGCATTTCTGCTAAACTCTCCATATTTCCTACCTTGTATTTAGAGATGATTTTTATGATTTGCCTATGGGTTTTGTCTTGTTTTACAAAAATCAGAGAAGTGAATCTTTTTTTAGGAGAGCTTTAGAGTAGACCATACTATGCAAATAAGGTCCCTCAAGAACATCTCACAGAACTGATCTTTTAAGGCTTTGTTTCATGTAAAAAAACATAACAGAAGTGGATACTATTTAAGCTTTTTAAAAGAGATTGAATTGAAAATAGTATTAAATGTTTAGAAATAATAAAATGTGATCTAACTGTTAAAAAGCACAAACCAGTGATGCTTGCTTTCTTTTTGATGCATTTTGCTTTCAGAACAGGGTTTTCTCTTTCTTACTTCTCCATCCCTAACTTGCTGCATTTTGAAAAGCATATTTTCTGATTCACGTTAGGAGAGCCTACCTCATTAGCAATCATATTGCTGAATTTTGCATGAAGGAGGCCAGGAGAGTCTGTCACCGATGTGTACTTGAAGGAATGTGGCTGCTGACGATATTTACTCTGAGTTCACACACAAAGAAAAATGAACAGCATAACTAAATTGTCTTGTCAGGTAAGGGACTTTTTACAATGCCAGGGGTCTACTACTGCATCTTGTGTTTAAAACTCTACTTTGCCAAGGGTGTGTGTCTATTAACCATTAGACTAATTTCCCTTTTGTTTCTCTGAATTTGAATGCATTCCAGTCTCACGGGGGAAATTAAAAGTAAAAAAAGACTAAGGTGTAAAAACAAAAAAAAAAAGAAAAAAGGTGCTGCTATGCTGAATACAGTAATGAGGTTATTTCACTCTTTGGTGTCATTAACCCTGGTTAGTGGAATTACGATAAAGGCAATCCAATCCAGCGAGAAGGTCTGCACAAGACCACTGAACTTTTGTGTGAGAAAAATGAGATTCCACCTGGGCTGTGGTCCTATGTGAACAAAATAAATGCAAGATCACTGCAAGCAGGGATCCATTCACACAGCTAGGAAGAGCACTCTTATTTTTCTTAATTTCACATCCATGTGAATATGAGCAATAGATCCAAGATCTGAAACTAGGAGAGACTGTAAGAAGAGAACATGACAGAGAAACTAAAAATACAGATGGGGAAAAAGATTAGCACACAAAAGCATCAAGTGAAAAACAGACTAAGACTGTAAAGTCGGAGCAGATCAGAGCTGAGGACAGTGTAACATATTGGGTACTCCAATGACCTGTATTGGTCAGTCTAACTTTGGAGAAACAGGATACTTATTAGAGATAGGCATAGCTTTATTTTTTGTTGAAAAAGCCCATTTAAAATCTAAAATAAAGAACATAAAATAGCAATGTCCTGGGTCTGAAGCACGGGAGAAAATATATGTGAAAACAGATAAGCTTGAACTCTGTCAGGTTCAGCCATCTGCAGTTAGGACACAAATGGAATGATCAAACACAAGGGGAGGGAGCCTGGCATTATCCAGCGAGTCACTTTGCCAGCCCAGTTTAATAGAAAGACATCTGGCAAACTCTTGTTTGTAGTGGAGAAATCAAAACCCTCTTTTGTTACCTCGCTGATAAGTTCAGAAGCTTTCTTCTTTCCTTCAATCTCAAGGGCCCCTGGAGTAATACATCCAACTCCTCGCATAAAGTTCATGTCAGATCGGTATAAATTCTAAGGAAAAACCAAGCAGAAGTAATTATAAGTTTGCATTTGAGATGCCCTATATTTATTCATCCAAAAATACAGTAATGGTACTCAGATAAATCCATTAAAATTAGTGTCTATCACAGAGACAGACATTACCCCATGTTCTTGTGTTTATGTATGTGTCCATGTGCATATAGGACTGACAGATCTGCAGCACAGACACAAGATTCTGAGGAGTACTAAGTCTCATAAACATCGAATGATACTTGGGCTCCTAACTTCCATTTGTAACTTTGAAAAAACTTTTCCTAGATACATTAATTTTCTTTATATATAACACATAAATCATGTCTACATATTATTTATTTCTAAATATATATAAAATAAGACCAGTTTAGTAAAGTGTATGATAATATTTTCAAATAAGAGCTCATAACTTTTTAATAAGTGGAATTGCAGACAAAACAGCCTTGCTTTTAAACAGTTCCAAATGGTCATAATATAAGTAGGGAGCACTAAGGAAAAATAGCACTGTACAGATTTTGTTAAAATATTTTCCAGACCACCAAACCAGCAGTGACTCATTGTAAATATTACTTTTCCAGAAGGTACCAATAAGTTACTGGTAGATACATTATGACAAGTATTATTTCATTTAATGATGAGAAGAGTGAGGAGAAGAAGCATCTTATTCTTGCTTCAGAAGAGCTATAAAGAACAAACAATTGAAGTAAAGTACAGGTTTGCCTTCTGAGGTCTCCAGAGGCAACGTAATCTATTAAAAGCCCTTTGCTCAGTGCTGTGCCTACAGACAGTCTAACCTTGAATTTGTAAGGCATTGTACAGTTAATTTTACTAAAGATTATGTAGGGAGCTAAACTCATTCTTCTCAGAATTTCAATGGTTATATCTTGGGCCAAAGTTTACAAGTCTCTTACAAACATTTTTAGCAATAGGCATCTTTCTTGTGGAAGTACACCCAGCTGCAAACCAACTCAAATACCAGTTGGTAAACAGTTTGCATGGTTAGCAAGACCTTATAAAGAATATTTCACCACCATTGCAATCATCTCCACTTGTAAACACTTCTCTGCCCAAACACCAAAGACTACTTATTACACTTTATGTCTCGGCATGGTGTGATCACACAGATGGTACCACTGCCTAATAAGATAAAATGTCTCATTTCTTAATGTAATCAAGGGGAAACAGCTACTGTTTATCCCTCAGTTGATGCTCAAATGCATACCATCCGCTGTCATGGTTTGGAACAGAAGTATCTTGCATCAGATCCAACAGGATCTGTTTTGCAGTTACCTCACTCTGTAGTTTGTACGCATTCTTGGCACACCGCAATCTCACATCGTCAGTCAAAGAAGTGTACTGGTGTAACAACTGTCTGTATGCTTGTTCATTCACCAAAGACTGGGCTTTCCTGGCATGCACCAAGTTTATCATATCCAGTGGCAGGTGGAAGTGAGTTTTCGTATCTTCAAAACCTTGCTTATATTTCACCTGTCAAATTAAAAACAGATCACATGGATATCACAACATGATAATAAGAATTTAAGTTTTGATCAGAACAGACATTCTCCATGTTTCTCCCAATTTCCAGTATAAATTCTTCTTTTTAAATACACATTCCCTAAGTTATTTAACTATATTGTGAATGATCAACACTTAGAATATGTGGCAGCCTATTCTTCATCAAAATAGTAGCCATCTACCTTATATTCAATTAAGCTGAGATATTATTTATAATTTTAATTTTTGTTAAAATTGGATACATTGAATCTATAAAAATACCAAACTGATAAACTAATTCTTAATTCACTGCATTTCTAGAAAGCACAGCAAAAAGGTGAAGCTACTGCCTGAGGATAAAATGTAAATAGCTATATTTATATAAGAATTAGTACAAATCCTCACTCAAAATATTTGTTGGTCTCTATTGATTTGGCCAGTTTAATTTCATAGTTTTATATGTTATTTTTAACGTTGGATTTTTTTTTCACTATTTGTCCCTGTCCAGGAAAAGCAAGCCATAGAAACCTTCAAAGATTTTTTTCACATGACATTTCCCTAAGAGATTATGCAAATTTGAGATGTTCAGGCTGTTCATCCAGATAATGAACATGCAGAGTTATTGATGATCATCAAACTGACTTAGAGTAACCTGACAGATGGATGAATTCTTCAGACACTTATTGTTACCTGTATGTCTAATCATACCATCACACAATAAAGAATCCCAGCAAGCCCAGCACTCACTGAAATCCTTTAACAGTCTCCCATCTATATTCACAAACAGGCTTGCTATATATAGTTTTGGTAAGAAGATAAATAGTTCTTAGATTATTTATGTGCTTAAAGTCAGACAAATATTTCAGTGCTTTCTGGATCAAGCCACAGTGTTCAAAATGCACTGAAGAGTTACAATTCTTACAGACAATGAACAAATGATGTGATTCTTAGCATTTCCCAAGACCAAGTGCGAACCATTCCCCAACCAAAAAAGTCCAACTTGAAATCCCACAAACTCATTCATCCTTTAGTCTTTCAGGAAAATAGTAAACTGAAAATAATCACTGAATAACTTTGTATCTCTACCAAATTGAATTTACTTCTGTACAAAAACCACTTCCAGTTCTCAATTAGACCTACCCCTGAGTGATACTCTGAGAGTAAAATATTCTATGCTAGGCAACAGTGGTATGTAGCAGGGGATTGTGCAAGAATGCAGTGTCTTCTTGTATTGTCAAATTAATGTTACTGTAATCAATGTAAAAGAATGGTAAGAATATCATGATTGCATAATATCTGGAAAATGAGAGAGAAAGTCCTAAGTTTTAAGTAGGAAGCTAGTCCAGAGCTAAGTGCATCTTCCATGAGGAACTACTCATTGTTAGGAAACCAATTTCAAAATGCCCACATCTTCTGTCATGTACTTACATCACTCTGTAGTGATGTTGCATGGACTGAATGAGCAATATGAATATCACCATCCAGGCCATGAGAGCCAACCATCTGTCCTTTCATTTTCTGAAATGCTTCCTTATACTTGTGCTAAAAACAAAATAAGAGTAGAAATGTGAATAGAAGTGAAGTAAGTATTAGTCAAATTGTTAAAACCTGAATAAATGGGTTTTCACAATAAAGAAAGAGAGCTATGGACAATAAATGGTGGCTATACTCTATATGAAAATAAATCTGAATGAACCTTTAATGTATGCTAGGAAGACTTCACCTGTGCAAACATTTCAAGATTTTATCCTATTTAGAGAAAAACATACACAAAAAATACACCAATGAGCACTTACAAATAGCTTGGGTTAGTTATCTGCTATTACACAGGTGGTGGAAGACAAGGACTTGGTGAAGGTGCTCAGGATCAACCTCTAAGTAGCCTCTTTCCATCAGCTCTCTAGCAAAGTCAGGATAACTAGTGTCCTAGCTTGAAATTAATCTGTGTATCTCTACAATCTGTAAAGGACACCAAAAACAAACCCTGAAGGGTAGAATTTCCTTAATAAATTTTCTCTTTTGAAGTTTGCCTAGTTAGCAGTGATAAGCAGCTGCTTATCAATCCCTATGATTGCCCAGTCATTGCAGCAGGTAAGTAAGTTGGTTAACTTTGCTATTGGGTGTTCACTTTTGCAAACCTGCCTTTGCTTAGTTACTAACAACACTTTGTTGTGTCTGCACCTCCAAAAGCACAACTAACTAGACTGGGGCCAGATGTCTCCCAGATGTAGAGTTGGCTGGACATGGTGTTGCCAATCAAGAATCACTCAGCAGAGCAGAAACAGTCTGGAGTGACTGACATATCCTACTGGACAATATCAGCAGTAAGTTCACATACATCACTTATGATTTCACCCGAAGCCTTTGCTGCCTGGAAGGGAATGGCATCTAGTCTCAGTTGATAGCCACCATCTTTCATCTTTCCCCAGGACTCCTTATAGCGAATCTAGGAAACATGGAACAGGAATAAAGCAGAGTTGTTGTTCAGAGGGTTGACACTGCAGCATTATTGCTACCACATTCATTTCATTCTATTCTAACACAGGGCTAACATAAAGGAAACTATCAATACATGACAGGAATAAGCATTTGATAAATGTTCATTATAAAAATGTATTTGTTCATTCTTCATCTTTCTAATTTAGGAGAAGTTTGATAAGAAGTTTGATTTCTCATATTACTTCATAAACATTTAGACTATGGAATTACCATATACTGGGGAAAAGAAAGAAATTTAGTATGAATTCCCATGTAGGATAAATAGCAAAGCACTATCAATTTTTTAACTTTTCTTTAAAATATTAAAGGTCAGATTTATACCTCACTGATATTCATAGCATTTAATTTGGCCTGAAGGATTTCAGGAAGATCTGTTGTTGATGTATACTGATGCTTTACACTCTCTCCATGCTCCTTGTATAGCCTCTGAAAATAAGAGATGAATTTCAGTAGCAAGTACTTACTACACATTCAATCACTAATTCAAACAAAAACATTAACAAATAGGTTTATGGAGAGCAAAGACTTCAGAAAAGTGACAGCAGCATTAACAAATAGAGGCAATTGTATCAGTCAAAAACTATTCAAAAAACGTTGGGACTCTGATACATCTATCAGCTAGAGTATGCTAGAGAGGAACTCCTTGAAGTTTTGAATGTATAAATCAATGTATATGAAAATTCAGATATTTTAATATTAATTTGATAAGACTTCCAACATATGTGAATAGGGAGAGGGAGAATAAACAGCATTTATTAAGGATGTGCAGCCATGAGTGGCCCACCAACACTTTGGAATTCCACAGAAATCTGGGAGTTGAAGTTCCCCAAACATATCTTTCAAAGTTGTTCATTTTTAGCAAATAAATATGGTGGCATTTATCTGTGCAATTACTCCAAATTTATTTCCAGAGCTAGTTGCAAGGGAGTGCTCAACCCTCAATGGTCAGAGATTAAAAACACCTCAGAAGGTGTCTGATCCCATTGTAAAACAGGTGTCTATGGAGGCTACTCACACCAGTCCTTGGAGGAAGAATATAAGGTTGGCCCAGGGTAGCTAACATTCAGATGTCTGCAAACAGATAAGAGGAGTTCCATACAGTTAACTGGAACTCCCCCTACAATGGGTACGCAGAGGCCACCTCTTTCATATTATTTCTCTTTCCTAGTTTAATTTCCTCTTACATTGACACCAGAATTGTCAGATGAGTACAGATAGCCACCATTTTTTTTGGCCTTAGATATGACCCACACGACTTGCCTTTCCCAGGATATTATTTCTGTGTGAGGGTTTGAGACCCTCTAGATTAGAATGAACCTTTCCATTTCATCCTGCTGCCACTTTCTCTATCAAGTAGGTCCACTTGTATGGCAGCTCCATAAGAGGAAAATTAATGAGAACTCCATGTGTGAAGAAGTAGAACAGCAGACTGATTTTGACTGTGGCTCAGTGGAACAAAATGACTTATATTTATCCTGCTTTAGATGTAGCCTTTTGGATCTTATTAATTAAACCAAAGACATAGACATTAGAAGTATTACAATAGCATGTGTTTTACACAAAGTCTTTCATCTTCTTCTTCACTTTAAAAATATCTATTTTCACAATAAAACATCCTCTCATGTTTGAAACTTGTCTCTTTTGAGTGACTTTTGCTTAATATTCACTTCAGTATTATCCCAGTTAAGTCTACAATATTTTTAAATTGCTCTTCTATTAAAAATAAACATGTATAAACACCAAACAGCCTCAATTCTTCCTTCAAGGTTTCCGCTCCTGGATTTCTCTCTCAGCAGGATGACAGCTTGAAATAATTTATTTTTTCTTCCTTGTCATTCTGCCTTACATTTTTTTTCCAAAGAATATACAGAAACTGAAATTTGAAAGATCTGTTTGAAAAGGGGAAATCACCCCAAATGTGTTATTCCTCAATTAATCTCGAAAGGCCAAAAGTCTCTAAAGGTCAAAGGTCAGTCTTACTCCTAAATTTTACTTCTGAAAAAAAATTGGACAGAAAGCCCTTTTTTTGAACTCCCATTCAGTTCAGTGGGATCTCTATGATTTCTCATTCCAAGTTAGAAACATGGTCTTTGTGAGATGCACCCCACCAGAACACAGAAGTCTCATGGTTCCCAAGGATAATCTCAGAGAAAGAGAGAGAAAGCCAGTGCTTCAATCAGGTCGTTCAAAGAGGATACCACTCTTATAATCATAATGTATATACATTATAACTTACATCCACAGCCTGGTTATAACTAATTCTAGCCTGGATCATCTCAGGAGTGTCTTTAATACTGGTAAACTTCAAAGCATATGGATGCTGACGGTACTTCTTCTGTTGAGCAGAAAAAGATCAAAGCTGTGAATTTTGTGCTGCTCTTTCATGCTATTTGAAAGAGAAAAATCATAGGTTGCTGGAGATTAGAGTGAATTTGTGAACATAATTATTATTCCTCTTTCCTCATCTTTATGTCCTAGGTACTTTCAGATTAATATTTGTTTCAATTTAACAATAACCTTTTGCTGATTAATATTAAACTATTTCTTCCTAAGTATATGGAAAACATTCCAAAATCAGAGTCTGCCTATCTAAACACTCCAGAGGTCAGGATTTTAAAATTTTTCAGATTAATTCAAATATAATATGACTGATTATATTTTTTATTTATAGTTCCTTTAAGCAAGAAATTATATACAATTCTAGTGTGTTAATAATGGCAATCATTTAACTTACTGTTTCAGGGTTTAGGTTTCCTCCTAACACCTATAGCAAATCTGTGTATCCATTAACACTGTTGTTATGGTTTATGTTCTAGAAAATTACACTAATTCTGCCCATGGTAGCTTCTAAGAGATCTTGTTATAATAATAATTAAGATGAAGGCTGTTTAATGGCAAAATGACACTTGCTTCATATGGCCAGGTCACCAAAAGCTTCCCTTCCTGCATGAGTTGTCCTATACCCATTGATACTCTTATCTCTTCTCCAAACGGTGCATACTAAATTTTCCCAATGCCTGTGATGAGGTCCCAAGTCAATAAGCATGTTCATGGCTCTTCTGGAAATTGTTTATATCTCAGGGTTCAAGTTTAAAGTCATACTGTTCTCCTTTAAATTGAACTGTGATCCACAGAAGTTTATTTGAGGCAACATCTTGATTCTTTGGGGACTCAAAATATAGATGTAAAACACACTAACTCTTCTAAGGTATTACAAGGTTATGGGCAATGTTTTGGTTTCAGAAAGAAATCTCTTAAAAATGAGCAATCTCACCAAGTTTAAGTGGGGACAAAAGTGGTTTACACTTTGTTCTGATCAGCTGTAGAGGCAAATAAGAGTCGATTCATAAAATTCCTATTGTTGATACATAAAATTCCTGGAAATTATATTCTATCAATTGCTTTTAGCAATATTACAATGGCTGGTGTGTAAGAATGGAGGAGGCTCATAGCCACCTAAAATTATTTATTACTCAGAAAAATGTTGATATGAACAACCTAGCAGATCAAATTTCTATTAGTTTCTACAGTTTTCACTACTGCAACATCAAAGTGGTATACCTACACAGGCTCACAGTTACTATTTCAGCCAGCATTGCTGTACCAGCTTTTATGAAACTACCTTGCTTTACACTAGCTGAGGATCTAATTTATTGTGTCTAAAAAAATCATCCTTCTTCATTGTAGATGATTACACAGGAGAAAAATATTGCTAGCAATCAGGCAGATGTAAGGATGACTATACTTTTCTGAGACACTACACCAGTGGTTATGCTGTTACACTCATTGAGTGAACGGATAGATGATTCCTGCATCACCAGTGGTTATCTAAAAAGTCACAGGATTCATTCTCCTACTGCAGCAGATTTGGCCAGTAGGACTTCCTCTGAAATAACAGAAACAGAATACTATGAACCTTTTAACCATTTCCACCAGAACCTCCTTTGAAGGCTTAATGGGACTGGCATAAATGATTCTAGAGTTCACTATTTCCCACAAGCGATATTGGTTAATAGGGAGAAATAAGGGTGAAAACTACTTGGGCCTATAGATAGCTACAGACAGAGGTATCAAATGAATTGCAATAGCTAACATGACTGTATATGAAAAAGGAGCAAGAAGGAGCGTGTATCTGTTACAAAAGAGGGTTCTGGATCCAATGACTGCATCTTTTCATCATCTCTCCTGTTTTGCTTCATTAAAAAGGTAGGCTAGTGGGTAGCAATTGAGCACTGTTTGATTGCCATTATCATTCATAATATCATTTGTCACCTACTTTGTTTTTGAAAAGGCTATATGGACTCCTACTTGTGTGTGTTTGGTATCTGGTTTCCCTCTAATTACCAGTCCTATCCCTAGGTTTGAGGGCTTTCATGTGATATGCCTTTTTCTTTCCCCTTTGAGTGGAAATTATTTTAATTTTATACAGACATTTTGCACGCATTATGCAGCAAATTCTGTTACATGCTGTCATGAAATCTCACCTCACTAATGAGTTCTCCTGCCTTCTTAGCCTGCTCCACGTTTAATGACCCAGTGGCTATCCATCCAGCTCCTTTCATCCAGTTCAAATCTGCTCTGTATCGGTTCTGACAAAACAAAAAAAAAAAGTCCTACTGTAGGTGTTCATACATTTAAAATACCATTAAAGGATTCAGACATCTCAGGAACAACAACCAAGTCAAATTAGTGCCTGTTTTTGGTTTATTCACTATTGTACAGTTGCAAGGAAAGCAAAAAAAATTACAGAATGAAATAGAAGTACCAGGACTCACCAGCACTTGTGCAATATGCTTTGAAGGTAATTTTTAGAAGTGGTCTACACTTTATTGTGATTTCTAATTTTTACTCTAAAGTGGCAAAAACTTTGCGTTTATTGTACATAATGTTTAGAATCATGTTAGATGATTTACAATGATAAGAAAATTATAATTAGCTTTTCTCAATCCCTGTCCTTTTGTTATACTGTAGGGAAAGCATTTTGTTTTGTTTTTCTTCCATGTGTCTTTAAGGAGGAAGAGCACAGGAGTACTTCTCACTTTCCTCACAAAATCTCTCCTGCCAACGGTTTACTGAATTCCAAAAGTTTATACAAGTACTACAGCTGGTTTTGTCAAGAAGCCAGGAGGGTTTCAGCACCTATACCTCAACAAGACCTGTACACATATCTATCTTGGTCTCCTTAAAAAGTTCTGACTTAAAACCTCAGAATGGAAAGTTGGACTTAGAGTAACCATATACAGTGTCAGATAGTTCATCTTATGGTTACATCTGAGCATGTGGTTTCCATAAGGAATGTTATCACCAATTTTATCACCGTAAGTTATTTCATCTGCACATTAGGTAAAAAAAATAATAAATTGTACATAATATATGAATCCTAGTGTTCTATTAACATCTGAAGTAGGCTTTGAAAAAGCCATGCTCATAAATAGGATTAAAACTCCCTCCAAAAACATTACACACCTTCAATAAATCACTTGATCAAATAAGTAGTTAATATTTGAAATAGTTAATAGTTGAAAAATTAGGTGCATAAATACATCATGGCATTAAAAAGCATAAACATCTGAAGAAACTGAGTGCTAAGTGTCTGAAGGGATTGAATGAAAGGGTGCTGAAATACAGTAAGTTCTGGACTTACATCACTTTGCAATCCATAGGCCCACTTGGCCCATGCCACTTTCCTGTCAGTAGGCAGGACTGTGTAGTGATGGAGAGCTGTCTTGTATCCTATGTCTGTGGCCAAATTCTGAGCCTTTTTGGCATGGACAAGGTTAACCATATCCATGGAGACCCGGAACTGATTCTTTGTGTCCTCGAATGCCTTCTTGTACTCCAGACCACTGTGTAACTTTGACATTTGAAGGGAATGGGCCATCTGCGAATCTTCCTCCACAGCTTTTACTCCAATCAGCTTACCCTTCATCTTCTCATAACCTTCCTTATATTTAATCTGTGAAGAAAAAAACAGACCATAAGTAAATGATCTAAGATGCCAAACTGACAGCTCTGCTAGTAGTAATGCAATGTTCTATCAGTCTTGTGACATGCTTGGTCCTTGATACAAGCAATAAGTTCATTTGCAATAGATAACTGGAATGCCTTAGAAATTAATAAGTGTTTATAAAGAATAAAGCCTTTCTCAATGATAATGTGTTCATTAAAAGCTGTAAGAAATCTTTTCTTTTTGGTTGTCTCTAGGAAAAACCACATGTTTAAGCACTGAGATCAGAAGGGTCTTTCAGAAATTTTCTGGCCAGACATATATGTATTACGTTATGATGTTTCACAGGATGTTTCCATTTCATTTTGAGTTCTAAAATTCACCCTCAAGTCAAAATGGGAATAGGAAAACACAGTCAGCATGTGGGGGAAACTCTGAACTGCTCAGAGCAAACCTTCTGACTAATTACGGAATGCCAATCACTCAGACAACTCCTCTATTGCTCCTTAGCATGAATCAAGTGAGGGTGGCTCAGTGTACTGAGATATATGTAGCACATCCCCAGCCCTGGTAGCAACCTGGACTGTCAGCTGTTCTAAGAATAAAGAAAGCTGATGGAGTCCATACTCACATCACTTGCCAGATCCCTCTTTGCCTTAGCCGTCAAGAATGACAAAGCATCCAGACGAAGCACAAATCCTTTTTCCTTCTGCTTCTCCCAGCTACTCTTGTAGAGTTTCTAAAGAGATGACAATAACACAGTCACTTTATTACTATCAATATATTCCATTTGTTTTATAGTGACAATGAAAGCTCTCAAGTAACATCAGATCAGCGTATGCTCCATGCTCAGCCACCACACGTCTAAGGATCAGATCCTGGTGTCTTTGCTCACATACTGATACTGTGGATACTATAACCCCATTACCTCACTGGTTCCAGTGAAATTATCAATATGCCATTCACCTTGAAGCGTGTGGAAGATACACAGCTTCAAACCCGAAAAGTGACAAGTCTTCAGAACAGCAGATTTAACTAGTATTTAATTAAGAGCAAGTAACTAAATTTAGATATAAAGTTTTTACATCAAAAACATTCTGACCTTCTCAGAGAAGGAACCTAACTTTTACCTACATGACAATCACAGGAGTGAGGGAATCCAAACCTCTGTTTCACACAGTACCTCACTGATATTGGCAGCATTTGCTCTGGCCAGTATGAAGGCAGGATCATCTTTGCTGATGGTGTACTGATGGAGAAACTGCTCTTTTCCTGACCTGTAGGCAACCTGTCCACAAAAAGCAAAGCATGGTTAACAAGCAGTAGTCAGTGTTTAATGTTGAAAGTAATGATTAAAACACCACAAATATTCAAGGTTGTGGTAGGGTTGATTTATTTGGTGACTTAGTCTCTAGCATCATGGCTTTTTTTTGCCAAAAGCTGATCCACAGAGTCAGGTTGACCAAATTGCTCATGGTTAAATTTCAGGGAAGCAGTGAAACAACATACATGTCAGGATACTTTAATTCTCTTTCCTAAAGTTAGCTACTTAATTGGGTATAAAGCTGACGTTAATTCATACTCAGTACAAAAGGTATGCAATAATATACTTCATCCAATATTAAACTGCAGCTACATTTTTTACATATTACAGAAAAAGAAAAAAAATGCGTCCCTACTACAAAGCTCCAAATCCATGGTTACTATTCTGATTTTAACACACACACAGAAAGGCAGCGTTGTCCAGTACATAGGAGATACGTAATGGAAGTCAGATCAACATTCTCCTCTGATTCAAACTGGTGTCATCTTTGAGACACACAACGCTTATCCAAGTGAGTGCCAGGCTTTTACTGACACAGAAGAGCAAAAAAAGGAAACCTGGTAGTCTCCTGAAAAAGACCAATCAAGAAGCAATAATGCTTCACTCACGTAACAACTGAGAAGTTGACAGTATCTTCAGTTCAGTTCAGTGAATTGCTTTCAGTTAAATCCTGCCATGGAGTTCTGAAATACCTGTACCACCCACAAGTTTGTTGTCAAGACTGTCTTGCAGAAGTATCCCATTCTCTGCCTCTGGACTTCCTCATAATTTATGAGAAGCCTCAATTTTTATTTTTGTTGTTGTTCTAGTTCAGAGAATTCAATGAGAGAATTCATCAACTAACTAAATAAAACACCTTAGAAATAAATATCAAGAAATTTCATATATATTGACAGGTCTCATGACTAGGTTCTGTTCTACCACTACCTCAATGTAGGTATCTCAGGAATGACCACATTATAAGTAAGCTACTTGCAAAGAGACAAATTCAGCCAAGGACTCACATCACTCTGCAGCTCCTGGCTTTTCTTGGCATGCTTGATTTGAGAACTGTCAGCCACACTGGTGAACTTCAGAGCATCAGCCTTCTGTCTGTACTTTTTCTACATCAAATTAAAGCAGATTACACAAAAGTTTCAACAACACTTACCCTCCCCCAAAAATGTAGTGCTTTCAAAAAATACATGACTGATAGATGCAAAAGTAGCCCGTAAATTGCTAAGACAGTTTTAGCACAGGTATCAACAAAATGAGCTTTCAAATACTACCCAGTGCTAGCATTTTCTGCAGGGAGGACCCCAGTGGTGAGGGGGCTAGTACAAGAGTATGCCAAATGCATTACTGCTGACTCTGCAAGCATGGATACTCTTTGGTGCCACATGTATTAGCTACACATCTTACAAGATCTACATTGCACCCCAACCAATGAGTGTCTTTCACAAACTGAGTATCACTTAAGTCAAGGCCCAAGAGAACTCATAAGTTACACAGTCAATATTCCTATCCCATTTTCTTACATGAGACCTATCAAGCATATGCACATGTTGTTCAAATCACTGAACATATGCTACTGAGATATTTTTACATTACTAAGATATTTCTAAATTATCAATCAAATTAGAACAGGCAATTTCAGTGTTCTACAAGTAACTTAAATTCAAACTCTTCTCCATTATCACCCAGTTCTTTTCAAAGCAGAGCTCAACATAGACACTGCAGTCAAGCCTTTCTGGGAGCAACAGCTGTGAGAGCCTACCACAAGGCTCAAGTCTTGGGTGTGAGAAAAAACATCATGCTCCATTCATCCTCTGGTGCCAGTATTTATCTAAAATTTATTATAACTGACAAATCTGTGTAGAGTCTAAAATTCTAGTTTGCTAAATAAGACTGCCCTTACTTTTATTCCATCTTACTTTTTGTTTTACATCTGAAACACGCCAAAGTGAACAGAGAAGTTCCATTGACTTCATCAGGTTTGGGATTAGGTCTGTTTCAAATCAATGTCACTGCCTGAGCCTTTCGCATCACTTATTTAAGAGCAAGCTAAGCATCTCTTTCTATCTTTGAGACAGTACAAGGAAATGCAGCATCCTATTTCAAGACCACAGTATGACAGAGGAGACCAGCAAATACTTCTTGTACACTTTAGTTGAGTTCTTATTCTAACAGTTCAACCATGAAGCGGGGCATACCACCTAGCAAGGGTGTAAATGCATTTTTTCACTATCTAGCATTTCAGGAGAGAAATCCTTCCATTTGAACTGATAGGTGAACAGATCAGTTTACACTGTGTCTCTTCTAAAGGAACACAAAGTAGAAGTTAAACAAGCATGCAGCACTTCAAAGAGGTGCTCATCACTTTATTTTAGGAACCTGGAAGGGAGGGAGGCAGATTAAAACCAGCATGTTTTGTCACATTGCATGGAACACAATGTAGTGACATTTTGCAAAGAAAAAACAAAATGCCATGCTCTGTATGGCAATAGAGATGTCTAAAATAATATCCACCAGTCTCCAGTTCAAGTGACTGTCAGTTATTTCTTGGCCCTACATAGCACAGGAATAAAAAAGGCAGACAATTATGGATTAAATATTTGTGGAAGTGATTATTAGTACAGCATACCACAGCAGCAGGTGTCAGCCTGTCCCTAGCAAGACACTGGATCTGAGAGTAGCTGCTCTTTTGTTTCAAAAACTTATTTTCTTCCTCTTGCACGAGCAGTGAGAGCATGTCAGAGACCCAAGGTATTAGAGAATGTGATTTTCAGCAACTAGCTGGCTTCTGTTCTTTTCTCCAGCACTAAGTGTGATTTTACCCTTCTTATCTGTCCTCTAGTTTTCCCAGCACTGGTGAGACAACTCAATCATAGCTAAGCAGCTGAGGAAGTGTACCTCCCTAAGGTTAATCGCAGTGTGAAACCATGAATTAATCAAGGGAAAACAACAAAAAGCAGCACAAGCTGAAGTTGCCAGTACAGTCACAGCCTTACTTGCTGAAGAGCAAGGGAATTTCCAAATGTGGCTAACAAATATCTAATTTTTCAACACTGTTTCTTAAAACTCTATAGACTTCATGTAGTGTGTACCATAGGAATTTCTGATTCCTTTTAATGTTACTCTGCAAAATGAACAGGTGAATTAAAAGAGGTGGAAGCACAATTATAAGGATTTCTGCTTCACAAACTTGATAGAAATCAATAATCATATAATAGGAACATGTATTTTTAACCTCTAACCCAGGATTTCCTAAATTGTATAATAACTAAGCTACGTCAATCAGTTCCTCCGTTTGTCAGATTTTCTGTATTAGGAATTCCTTATCTATTCTGCATAATGTGGTAGAATAATTGTGAATAAGCCTCTGAATAAACAACAGACAGAAGCCTGAGTACTTTGCTTACCTCACTGACCAAATCTCCTGCCTTTTTGGCTTGTTGTATATTAAGACTTCCTTCTGTGATACACCCAGCTCCTTTCATCCACATCAGATCAGCCCTATATCGAAGCTGTGGAGGAAAATTACATATATTGGCATGGGGAACACAGGAACAATGTTTTCATGTGAACATGTGCACACTTTCCAGTTTCAAAGCCATTTTGAAGACATTTTAAAAAGCCATAGTGCAAATCAAAGAGCGTCCATATGGAATGAGAAATAATGTCAAACTGAAAAAGTCTACAAACACACTGCTTGTAACAGTAAGGTGAGTATATATCATCTTACATCACTCTGGAGACCATAGGCCTTCTTTGCCCATTTGGTCTTCATATCTTCTGGAACCATTGTGTACTCATGGAGTCTCTTTCTATAATCTAGGTCACTAGCAAGTGCCTGGGCCTTCTTAGCATGTCTCAGGTTTACCATATCCATAGGCAGATGGAAACGGGTCTTGCTCTCCTCAAAATCTTTTTTGTAGGCAATCTAGAAATAGAAGGAATGAAAATAACTTGTCTGTTATCAGTGTGCTAAAAAGCCAAAACTATCTTATATCTCCACTCTTGTTTGGGTCCTTATGCAGATCAGGCAAAAAACACATACAGGAATCAGTTCCTGTAAAAAACACATAGAGGGCTGAATTTTGTAGACTCTAGAGACATCTCCTCTATTACAGTACCTCTTACTTTTAAATGTACTTTTATCTGTTTGAAAGTTGTATGTAGAAGTGTTTATATCGGGGTTTTAATAGGACATGGTTCTCCTGCCCCAAAATAAGGACATCATCAATGCAAAATCCCCTATGAGAAGAAAAATACTGTGCAATCATTGCAGATTAACAGACTGATGAAGGAAACCAATTTTTGTTAAACACTTCCAAGAATTTCTTCCAATGAAAGCAGTAACAGTGGTAGATCGCATACTGTTGCCTAAAGATTAATTATGAAAAACACCTTCTGAGTAAGAGAAATAAATAATTTACCTCACTGCTCATCTTTGCCACCTGCAGAGAGTGCAAAAGTCTTGAATCTTTGGCTGCAATTGCTTTCCCTTTTGTTTTTTCATATTCTTCTTTATATTTGACCTGTGAAAAAATAGTTTAAGTCAAAGAACATTTATGACTACCCAAGAGATAAGCAATATGTTTTTCACTGGTGATTTGGATGGTCAAAATTTACAAGGGCTTAGTCTGATTCTCACTTTGTCATTTCAGATTTCCCAGATTTTCTCAGAAATTCCCAAAGGTGCAAGGTTGGTTACATTTCTGTTAACCTTAACCTCATTCTTTAAGGCTCACTCTTCTGAGGTGGATATGCTCATAAACTTAAAGTCTTCTGATTAGCTAAATTATCTGGCTCTTAAAGCAAAAGATAAGAAATCACTCATGTAAAAACCAAGTACGGAATTCCAGATTTGATTTTTTAATGAATCACCACCATTACTGAACACTTTACAGCTATGGAAAAAATTGCTTCTTTTTCTACCTCTCCATAGGTAAAGAATTATGAGATAAGTTGTTTAAAAAGAGTTTGTTTGGAATTTTTTTTTATATACATGTATTAATGTTAAACAAACAGACTAAAGAAAGATGCAAAGATTCTCTTTGCAGTGTATGATTACAGCATTTTTGAAGCTATAAACAATTTACAACACTGAATTTTACTATGGGAGGATTGAGTCATTGTTATTTTGCAGATTTTGATTCCTTCAGTACACTTGTATGTAAAAAAATAATTTCCAGAGAGTGAAATTTCATAGCAGAGTCTGAGAAAGTTTCCAGCTGTTCATCAGCCATCGAGAAAGATGAATAGGCAAATGCAGGACTTAAAAATCCAGATGAAGTGAGCTAAGCTTCATTTCCCTGTGCTATAGCGACTTATATAAAGAATAATTCCTAGGTAATTAAATATAACATACATCACTGGCAAGATCCCTTGAAGCTTTGGCAGCAAGTAAAGGCAGAGAATCAAGTTTCATTTCAAAGCCCTGGCCCTTACTCTTCTCCCAGCCTTCTTTGTACTTAATCTGAGAAAGAAAAGACAGTAACATGTCACTAACACATAAACCCACAAGATCTTCAAATGACCACGAAAATTACAAGGAGCAAAACAGAAGTATAAACATGCTCAGTCCACAAACTGGAACCTTCTTAAGTCACAGTGAATTATCATTTTGAGCTAACTAATTGGTCAGGATTGAGTAAAAAATTTTATTCTTGGAGTTTACAGGCACTTTAAATCCCAGAACACGCACCAATAGCTCTCAATTTCAAACAGGCGTGGGGGAGGGAAGGTTTTTCAAAAGTTCCTGTGGTTATGCCTACATACGCAAATACTGTAGATCAATAGGAGCTGATCTATAGGGCAGAACAGCTGGTGCTCAGAATCAGACATCACACTACTCATTTCAGGATTTTTCTTCCCCCCCGTCAAACTAGAGTTAGTCAGGTCCCACCCACTGAATGTCTATTTGTAGCTGCAGTTCTTTGTGTGAGCTGCTGGAGAGCATCTTTCAGTTTGGCTTCATTCAAAAGGAATCCAGCTCTGTGCTCTCAGACCACCCCACAATGTAAAGCAAAGCTCAGTGAAGCAACCCTTATGATCAGGAGATTTGCTTCAAAAGCACACTCATGAGCCACACTATGTCACAAATGCAGATGAAATGCATGAGAATCACATGCTTACCCTCTGAAAGTTAATGGAAGTTAAAGTACTAGTTGTTTAAGCTTTTTCAAGGTTCCAGATGAAATTCTGTTAGAGCAGGCTCCAGTATACCTTCATGCACACTATATGTGCACCTAATAGAAGTATCCAGAAGACCCAATTTCTGGATTTGGCTTTTTGTATGTTTATATTTTACTAGCATCTAACAATGGGAATGCATCCCAACACATTATAGCCACACACAACGCTTCACCAAGGCAACTCAAATAAAACTTAGGGAAAGAATACAGGCTATGAATATGCCAGGAAAAACTTGCAGTAATGCTAACTCAAAACCATGAAAAATTATGAAACTAGCTCAAAAATAACAGTCACAGCAGTAATAAGTCTGGAGTATTTTTCTGGGCTTGAATTTATTTGTCCTGTTGGGCTTTCTTCCCTCCAAAACCATCTACAACGGAGGCCTGGAAAATAATCTAAAAGTTAAATAAAAATTAAACTTTTCCTGCAAGTGCTTGATTTAATCACCCAACTCTCTAGGTAAATCACTACATATTGTGGTGAATTATGAATGGCAGCATCAGTGGGCTTGATCCAAGTCACTGTGTTTCTTTCCATTGACTTCAGTGGGCTTTTAATTATTAGAACTGTTCAAATGTTGATTCTTTATACAAATACCACCTCAGAAGCAGTGAATTTTGAAAGTGAACATCGATTTACAAAACAAATTCAAGAAATCTAAAAAAGGTCTTAAAAAAAACTCTGGCGGTTTCACTGTACTTGAGAGTGTATCCCTATCTATTCTGGTTACCATACCTCATGCTGCTTAGTGAAGCCTGATGATAAACGCTGAATGCTTAAAGAAACACTGTCATCATCTTTACACTCATTTCTATTAACAGTATCATGAATACCAATATTTCCACATCATCTGACTTACCTCGCTGTATAACTCAGCATTGGCTTTTGCCTTGACAAACTGAGGTACGTCCTGAGGTAGAGTGTAATTTGTTTTTGTCTTCTCATACTGGGCTCGGTAGTTCAGCTGTGGTATGTTGAAAAAGTCAACAACAAACTCAGTTATTTTTAACTCACTAAAAATATGACTGCTACACTGATTGACTGTTGTTGAATTTCAGGCTATTAGTGCCTCATGTTACAGATACACTCATAGTTATGGCTGGCATAAGTATGAGGCGATAAAGCAATAATAGCTTTTACCTAGGTACTAGAAAGCAGAATAATTATTCTATAAACAGAATAGCTACTGATTGTCTAAACATAGAAAATGTATTGATAAATACACAGAAAGTAAGTCCCTAAAAAAGCACACTAATACAACTCTTAAAAATAGAGAAAAATATTAAATCTACTGGTATGTTTGCCACTTTGTTGGAAGTGATTTCATTCAATTTATATTCTTGTTTTGGACATAAATCTGCTGATGAACTATCAACAATAAAGACAGTTAAGTGCTACAAATGCTATGAAATCAAATTATCTCATGATTCTAATAAACAATAATGACTAATGATGACAAAACTTACATCACTGAGCTGCTGCGCGTTTATTTTGGCTTGAGCAATTTGTGGAGTGCTGGCAACAGAGCTGTACTTGAGCTTGTCTATGCTTTGCCTGTAGTTTACCTAATTTAAAATAAAAAAAAATATTTCATAATAGAAGAAATGTGCAGACTGGAAAATCAGAGATCGTGTAGACAAAGTTTTGTTAACTAGTACTCTCACTATAGCATTACTTAAACATTAGTAAATTGAGATGAGTAAAAACACCAGGATCTCTTGGATGAGTTTTGTGTCAAGGCTCTGAACATTTCCTACTCTGAGGTCACAGTTTTTATTCCACTCTGAAAATGAACTTCACCCCTTCCCCTCAAAACCACAAATTCTTAAAAATATGCAGTTTCAGCTGGTCCCCAAAGCATTTCTATCAAACTGATATCAGCCACCACTCAGATTGGTTTTATCTTTATCAGACCATCTCTATAAAGGAACATTGTTACTGTCTGTTAAGACGCCTGCCCTGCCCACTGTAACGCTGTGCAGAACAAATGAATTCTCTCACAATTTGTCTACTGAGTTTTAACGTATTAATTAATCACAGAATTTCCCTGAGTGGTAAAAGTTCTGTGTGGATGATGCAGGAAGAAAAATATATATTTCTGGTACCAAAAAAAAGACATTCTAATGCCAACAATTGATAGGATTGGAGCTCACTAAATTCCTAACACATTAACATTGTAGCAGGAATAATCAGCTATAAAATAAACATCTTAAATCCCCAAATTGTGCAAGAATAAAAATCACAAAGGAGCTTTCTTTCAAACCTGTTGCTGTCTAAGGACTCAGTGCTACACTGCAGAACACAATTATTATTCAGTGTAGGCCTTAATTAATACTCAGTGTAGTTAATCACCACTTTGCAAACATTGCAAATGACATTGCTTGAAACCAGTTTCTTAAGAACATTTCTTTCCAGTAAAATGGAGGATATTTCTAGAGACTTTGAGTTACTGAAACCATTTTAATGTAAACCTTCTTATCTCAGGTATCCTCACATAAACTTTGTGCTTTCTGACATAATGACAAAAACTAGGAAACAAGGTCTGAATTATCTCACAGGCCCAAACTGATCAAAGTACTTTAACCAGTTCATTTACTTCTTTACAGAGACAGAGGGAATTTTACTTCCACAGAAAGGGATCATTTCTTTTTTACTGAAACTGTGCTACTTGTGGTTGCTTAGCTTGTGAGAGAGTTGTGTTCTTTAAGAGTTCAAAGTAAGCCTGGTGGTTATCAGTGGGCAGGAGCCCTGGGACTGTTTCAAACTACCAGATGATGATATGACTAGTGCAACTGAGTCTCTGTGGCCAACTGACTTACATGCTCCAAAACCAGATGCTGACTATGAACCACTTTAAGCCTCCCTGTCCTTTCAGCGCTTGATACTGCTGTTGAAGCTGCCCAGGATGATGAGATGTTTTGCAACACAGACTGGGGATGGGGCAAAACTCACTAATTTCACATCACTGTACAACCTGTGCTGAATGGAAGCCACAGGCGGTGGCAGCACTTTCTATTCCTCTGAGCCCTCTTGACTCCCTGCACTTTTTTGTTTTAACTTTGTTATCACTAGCCATTTGCTCCCATGATTAAATCATCATTTGACACATGCAATCTATCACAATCACTTCTACAGAGAGACGATGAGCCTTGCAACTCAGAAAAAAAATCATAAAATTATTTACATCTTTCAAAGGGACCAACTTCCTTGTTGTTTGATATGAAGGAGTGAGAGTAGCTGGGTAATTGTAGTCAACACCATCATGTTTGTAATCAGATTTATAGGCTATCTGAAACACAGGGAGAACAAAAAAAATCATTCTTTTTTTTAAAGCTGTCATTTGTTTGAATAATTATCAGTCAAGAGGAAAGGAGAAACAATAATATTAATATTAAATGCAGGAAACAAAGTAAGTTCAATGTCATGAGTGACAAAGAAAATGAAATTATTTGCATAGTTTAGCCACTAATTGATTCTTTTTCAGCTCCTCAATTAATCCAGTGCCAACAGTGGGAGCATTAACTTAACTTCCACCTATGACACATCTCTTTTATCTTTCTGCTTAGTTCTCAAGCTTCTTACAGATTTGTAAATAATGTACTTGAAGGAATAGTATGTAATGAAATAGCTTCTTGACTAACCCAGTAAATTAAGTTGGAATCCAGAAATCTTCATTAAAGACTGTTTTTTCAGCAAAAGTCTGACCCTGGGGGTGGTGGCAAGCAACCTTCAGCATCCTACTGATGTCAAAGAAAACTGAAGGAGCTCAGTATGCTGCCAGATCACTGAATTTGCTTATTTTAACCTCTTCCACACAGTGAGCTATAAATCAGTACAAAAGGGTTTCCAGAACTTCCCCTCTTCTCAACATATCTGTCCTTAGAAGTGTGATTAAAAAAGACTTACATTGCTTGCCAAGCTGCCAACTTTCATAGCATGTAGCATTCGCTTGTCCATACCAACACCTACATAATGACCTTTCATCTCATTCTGGTAGGTTTCTTTGTATTTAAGCTGTTCAAAAAAGCAAAAATACTCTCAGAAAATGTGTTTAGTTTTTCTGTGAGTTTCCATATGTTAAAGCAGTGAGACAAATTATTACAGCTGTGGTCTACTGGTGTTGTACCACTACAGAAACTCAGGAGTCCACAACAACCTTGATACTATAAAAAATATAAACTAAAACACTCTGTGAGTTCCCTACTTTAAAAGATGTCATTTACATATTCTTCAGATCACCTGGATGCCACATAAAGGAGATACTTCCACATTCTTTTGCTGCATATTATTTTCATCACAAATACATATTAGAATGAAGTTGCAGGGAAGCATTATTTGTACATTAACAAATGAACACATAATCATCTAACAGAATTGGACTGGTTTGGTGCAGCTTTCACCAAGAAGGTGGCAAAAGGTTTACTCTTCCTGAATTTTAGAGAATGATAACAAGCAGTATAAAGCAAAATTATACTTCAATATCATGAGATACAAGCAGTATCGTTATTACTATGGATTACTTTCCTGCAGTAAACATGTTCCTCTCTGACATTAACTCTGATAAAGTATTTTCTGCCTACCTTTCCAGTCAGGACATGGACACACACAATGAAATAAGTAACAATTATGACAGATAACAGTAACGGATGGCTTCTGTGTAGATTAGCAGTCCATTGTAAGTAACCTCTCTTCTATTTATCATTATATTTCTTTTCATAATCCTATATAAAATGAGCCCCACTGATCTGTAGGGACAGTCTAGGATAGGTGCTGTACAGACATGGGTTAAAATCAGTTATAATCAAATTCCCAGCACATGCTTCTCTAAAACACACATACAGATGACCTGTGATTCCAGCAGCTACCAGGTTAAGCAAGCCACATGTGAAGTACTGTGAACTTACATCACTGGTGAATTTTGAGATCTTGCTCACATTCTTGAATTGTGGAGTATCACAGTAGTTCATGCTGTAGCCTCTGTTGTTTTCAAGACCCTTCTTATACTCCACCTTAGAGACAAAATACACAAAAGAAAGATATGATAAAATCTTCACCTGTTCTGTCAAGTTCCTCCACACACTTTTTACTAGTCAGACCCATCATTCAGAGATTTTGATACTTGGCTTTCGTCAGATGTCATATGATGAAAATTAATATGAAGATGATTTTCATATACTCAGTTCTAGTTCTATAGGCAAAATAAATGCAATCAATTTCATCCATTTGGACCTCAGCAAGTGTATGAGAAAATTATTTAAAAAACCCAAGAATCTGCAAAGGAATTTTAAGGTGAGTGTGAAGCAAATGAAAGCAGAGAAAGCAATGGTTGTTTTTAACAGGGAGGATTGAACAGGGGAAAGTTCATCAACAGAATTCTTCAGAGTAAATTTAAGTGCAGAGCTGCTTTAGTATTTTCCTTAAGTACCTTTGCTCTGAAGTAGAAATGTTGGGGGTGTTATTAAAAGGGAAACTAAAAATGGAACTAAATTCAGCAATGGAGAGGTTAATATACATAGGGAGTAGTAATTTCAGCTATAAGAGCTCATCACCTGGAAAGGCTAAGGAAGAGAAACCTGTTCATATGTAGGCTGACCACAGAAAGATCATGAGATGCCAAAATAACACAGCCATGAAAAAGACAAATGCAGTCCAAGGTAGGAGCATGAGGAGACTTTTGAGCAGGCACTGGGAAGTGTGTGTGCTATGTACCAGGTTCCAGCAGGATCTCATTGAGAACTTATGTACTTTTACAGTCATTCCTGTTTAAGGAACATGCACTCAGCCTGTAACAGCTGCAGTGAAAGACTGTGAGAGATGAGAAGAATTTGGTTTGCTTAGTCTCGGGAAACAAAGGCAGAGAGATTAAAATTATATCCATTTGTAAACATCTCAGAACAGTCATCATACAGGGAGAAGTTTTTAAACTAAAGGGCATTGTTGGCACAAAACACAATCATAATAAAGTGGACAGGAATAAATGTAGGCTAGAAATTAGAAGAGGATTATATGATACTGTGCCGAAACAGCAGGAGTCAGGAACCATTGGCCCAGGAGGCCCCTTCCAGTCCTACTTCCAGGGGTTTTTCATTATTGAAGGTTTTATACTTTGACATCTCAAGAGTATAAGTTTTTAAACTGCCATGGGGAAGCTCTAGAAACTCACATTTATTAATAGCTTTATAGCTGATATGACACTATAAATAAATTAATAATTCAGAATCTACTGAGAATTCCTTAGCAATCTTCCCTTGCCAAGCAGAAGAAGAATGCATTATCAGTAGCTCACAATCTTTCACATGATGGAAGAAAACAGAAACCTGTATTAACAGAATGGTACAAATTTTGGCTCTGTTGGTGTTATTTTTTAATTATCAGTAGAATTTTATTTGAAACTTTCTAAGGTACACACCCAAGTTATCCTAAAGCATTTATGTTTATAAATTCACAACACATTAACAGCACAATTCAGGGGTCTTGTTTACATTTCTATTCTTCATATGGCCAGAATCAGAATTATTCTTCTGGGGTTAATTTCCCATAATTTCATACAGATCATCAAAATTGCTGGATAACAGCACCTGAAGATCTGTTCTTGCACCTTTGTCTCCAGCTACTCTGCTACGCAGAGATCATTTTTGTTACATATGGGGAGAACAATGGGTTTTTATATTTGTAGTCCTTACCCCTCAGACACAAATGTTTGTATGAGCTACTCTCAAACTTGTTAACAGATTGATTCAACCTCTTACCTCACTGACTAGCTTGTTAACACTCTGGGCTCGCTTAAGGACTAAGTTGTCTTCAGCTGTTAGGGAGTGAAAGTGAGCTGCACCTTTCATCTTGGAAAGATCTTTCTTGTATTTTATCTGAAAAGAAGTAGAGAAAATTATAAAATAGAGGTCTACCTTTCACCATAAGACTGGCTTCAGGAGTTGGAATAAGATTTTTCCTATTCTTTTTTTGATAAGCAAATTGAACTTGCAAAGTTGAAACACTGCAAGTTATTTCCTGAAATAAACAGCATACACAATCACAGGCCTAACAATCCCTGCCAAGCCACTTCACTAGGCAGCATTTTTTAAATCTATTTTCTACATAGATTGAACAGCACTGGTTGTTGTTCTTAGCTTGAACAGATAACTAGCAGATTCTTGGCTAATGACAGGTTGGAGCTTTTGTGCTCTTCTATTACAGAAGTTAATTCTGAGTATTTTAATTTTAGGCTCCTGATCATGGAATTAAAGATAGTCATCAACTGCTCTGCAAACCTTTCCTTTTGTAGGAACCTGTTCTTTGAGGAAGCTATTTCTTTTTGCAGTTAAAATGTTTTAAGACAATTATATTTCTCTACCACGTCAATGCTGAAATATGGAATGTGTTAATTTAATTTAGACATTAGGTTATTGACTTAAATTGAGCTAGGATGGGTGAATAAAAGTAACACTTATATCGGCCTTTTGCCAAACTTTGTCTGGAAAAAAACCTGATGGAAATACATTTCAATATTTCTTGCATACAGGAAGACACTTAAATTCTTCATCTTACATTACTGCTTTAAAAATGAGATTCACAATATAAAAAAAATATTTTAAATGTGCTGAAGTGCAAAGTATTTTCTATTTTATTTTCCAAGTCTGCACACAATTGCTCAGGCTTTAAAGGGGTGAAGCAGCTTGATAAGTACTTTAGTGTGTTAAGGTTACTGCCATGAACCAACGCTGTACAAGCTGAAAGACTCAACCATCAGTTAGCTCTTCAGAAAACAGACTGAGCCCATCAGCTCAGATAGCCCCATGGGGGACTGGTGTCCACACTACAAAGGTTGTCACTCACAGGAACCCTTCACAGCAGCCACAGGGTAGTAACCTACAGACTGACCCATTTTTTTGTCACTACTAGAAATGGTCTACTCACATAGGACTGAGGCTCTTTAATCAATGGGCTGCATGCAAGAATCACAGATCACCATCTTTTTTGCCAATTCTTTAGCTTACCACCCAAAACTAAAAATCCCCAGCCCTAAAATAAGCTCAGTCTTGTGAAGTGACAGTGTCATACTCTCTGGTTGCTTTTCCTCCATATGACTTGCTTTGTGCTAGAGTCATGATACATCAAAATATCAAAACCAGTTCAGCTCATTCATCCTCCATTTATTCACTACTGGGAATACCACAGTAGTCCACAGGATGATTAAGGCAGTTGAAGGTTTCATTAATAATACAGGGGCAGATTTGCCAGGAGGGTTAACCTAACAGTAGGGATCCCCATTAATTACTACATCCATCTCCTCCCTCATGCAAGTTGGAGCTGTGTCCCCTTCTATTAATGGATATTATTAATCCCCTGAGCCATCCAGTTCCCAGCAATGCAGTGAAATGTCATTGTTGTTTACTTCTCAAGTGTAATTTTAGAATTCTCCTCCCAGGCACTGCTCTGACAAACTGCTGTTTTTAATTGTTTATGAATTGTATTGATTCAGGTTTCATACTTACATCACTTGCTAATTCATTTGCTTTCTTGGCATTTTGATAAGCTGGAGTGATCATAGCAGGAAAGCTTCCTTTCCCTCTGCGTTCTTCATACTCATCCATATAATCCTGAAGAAAATTCAGAGTGTTTACTCATCATACATGAGCAGGTGGGGCCTTGGGTGATTTCACAAAGACCCATAGTCCTTGTTAGTAGGGAAGTTCATTGATTCATTGTACTTTTTTTTATGAAAAAGAGAATAAAATGATCAACTGTAAGAATAAAATCAACCATTAAATTAACTGTGCCTGTAAAATCACTTGTGCTGCATTGCAAGAGAAATTTAGGTAGCGATTAGTCACGGTCAAGATAGCATTCAAGTGTACATTGATATATATCCTTCTAATCTCACCTCAGTTCTTACAGAGATGATATCTCCTAGCCCCTCTCTTTGTCAATATATGTCTCCCTGGAAAACTATAAAATCTAATGGTTTGGGCAGCCAGGAGATTTGCTTAAACTTTCCAAGTTCAGCATAGGGTCAGCCTTCCTCTGTGGCATGACAGAAGTCTCTTGATCTCTCCATGGCCATTTCTCACATCCTAACTGACCAAAGATGATACTTCTCTAGTGCAGTGATGTATTTTTAAGAGTGACCCATTAATGAAGCAGAAATATCTAGATATTAAAATTGTCATCTCCTTAGGGAACAAAAATCACAAAATCCCATTTGCTTGATTTAAAAAAACGATTATTGCAGAATTAATACTCTCAAATTTATTTATAGATAATTTTATGTGTAAATGTTTGACAATTTGAAAAATTTTGTTAATTTAATAAGAAAATAGTGGAGGGTTTTTTTAAAAAAAATGGGAATACACAACGACCATCCCAAAGATTTCTACAGCAAGATCTGGGCAGAATATGGTAGTAAAAAACCAAGTAGGATACAGTGTAATATGTCTTGTCTGTAATATTTTGTAAATCCTTTGTAATAAAAAGCCAGTTTAAATGAAAAAAGAATGTGTGGCATGTCAAGAATGTCATGGAGAGCACAGACAGAAAGGACTATAAATATCCAGATTATCTCATGACTTCTCAATGCAAAACAATCCATTGCAGGTCATTTTGTGCACCATCAATGTCACATAAGATGGTCCATATCATAAATTTGTGAACAATGTAATGTAGTTAAAGTTCTTGCGTCTAAATTATTCTATAAGCAGGCACAGAAAATAAAAAATTAGCTGTTAGTTTTTTAAAATGCCATTCAAGAGTCTAAATTCTTCAGACTAACTTGCCATTTTCTTTTTTCTTCTTTCTCAAATACATTTTTATATAATTTCTAATATTGCTCATATTACAAAATAGTATTTTCAAAGTTCCAGATAATTCACTTTAGCTACTTCTAGGATTTTTAAACATGAACAAAACAGGTGTTCAGCACACAGGAATTTTTCAGTAAGATTCCTTTAATTGTCTATGTTATATCTATATATATCTGTATGATGTATACTCATGATGTCGAACAGTTAAAAATCTAATCCCTTTATCCATGTTAAGTCATGTTTCACTCAGAAAGATCCATTAATTTCAGTGGCTCTGTTTTATTTGAACAAAAATATCATAATCTAATCTATGAAGATTAAAACTAAAATTAAATTTGAAGTCTGTGACTGAAGTTTCAAAGATACTTTCAAAGAAAAAAAAACTTAAATTCATTCTAAAGATAACAGCATTACAATGCTTGAAAATGCAATTAGTGCTTTTTCCAATCTGTTTTATTTGTTTATTCTTACTAAAACTTGCAGTAGTTCGAAAGACAGAAACTAATTGAAGGCTTCATTGCTACATATTCTAAACTCATATTCTTCAAGGAAGGTTTCTTTTCACACATTACAAGACGTAGGTTTGGACAGAAGTGAAGAAACTTAAAACTCCCAAACGTCTTAGGACAATATATTTCCTGTTCCTTCATTTCTCCAAAGTATATGGGTCTCAAGAGAACTAGGATAAAAAACCTAAGACTAACCATAGAGTTTTGTTTATACAAAACTACTATTTAATTCCTTTCAAATTCCCTTTAGCTGTATTCTGTTCTATTTAGCTGTACTATTTCTCTAACTTAATTGGAATAGAACTTTGGATACATTTTGGTGTACCACAAAAATAATTGCATTCCCTTTAAAAATGAAATAAAAGCAAAACGAATGTCCCAGACCAAAAGAGAACTAAAGCCTATTTGGTTCCAGAAATGCAAAACTACAACTTGTCAAGCTTACAATACCACTTCTGTAGAAGAGCTGAAATCTAAGAGATCATGTATGATCTTCAGTGTCACTTGCACTGCAAAGCTACTAGGATTTCTAAAATACTGTCAGGGAAAAGATGCTTAACTATCTACTAGCTTTCTACCATTTCACAGCCCTTTCACTTTTTCTCCTAACTGAATTTATATTTTCTTTCTGATGGAATGGGAACCTTTCACAAGTAAACACATTTCAGTATGATACGTAACAACAGCACAATAGAAATGTATAGTGCATACACATACACCGATAAAATTTGCCATGGTAAGGCTTAGCTTTTGGAATGACCCTATCATAAGGATCACACAGTGACAGTGCGCTCACCTTGTAAGTGCCAATGCCAAATATATTACACATTTAGAGCATTGTGCTGTTCCACCCATGTTTTTCTTTGAGACCTTGCTTTCTCATACAGCAAAGCAAAGTGAAAACAGGTGTCATTGCAGTTTGTAAAGTCTTGAGCAATCAGCCATAGTAATGATCAACATCAGCATGGGTATCTCTTGGATGTTGCATACCTGGCCATATTGATCGACATTTTCTCTTGCAAAAGTAACATCTGTTGCAGCTGTATGGCTGGCTTTTCCCTTGATCTCTTTTTCATATCTTTGATGATACTTTACCTAACAGGATAAAAAGAAAAGGAAAAGAATCATCTGTATGAGTTTAGTCTGGTAAACAGACTCTGTATAATAAATAACAATCAATGACATGCACATTGACAATAAAAGATTGTCAAAATTCCCATTGCCACCAGTCTACAGAAGTCAAATATGCCACTTGGAGACATAAAACAAAATAGTAGTGTACTTTTTAATAATCCACTAGGAACATGGGACTTGCCAGTCCAACGGTTATCACGGAGCACTTTTTTAACCACAGGGTCATCTGAACACCATTAATAAATGGGCTTGTTTCTGATATACGCTGATATCCCCATTGAACAAGGGAATTTTAGGCAATCAAGCTTAAAGTTTAAACCAAGATTTATACTCCCTTTGCTGAAGTCAAAATAATGCCTAAAATCTCATGCTGCCCTTTAATCACCATGTGTATTTGATGGTTTTCCACAGATCAAAAGTAAACAAAAACATTTAAATGTTCTAGAGCCAGTTGCTTTTGCCTTCAAAATCTGTTCTTATTTTCCTCAATGACTCTTCACAGTGTTTTAAATTCACTTCCATTGAGTTAGCACAATATGTTCTCTTCTCCAACAAAAAGACCTTTCCTTTCAGTCTCCAGTGACAAAAGACAATTAACTGCATATTTTGAAGCAATACTGATGCCCTGTTACAATGCTTTTCAAAGAACACAGAGGTGTTGTGGTTTTGTTATGTTTGGAGAGGAACAGAAAGCCAGTAAAAATCAGTACATCGAGGAGTTTAAAAAAAAACCCAAAGAACAGTAAAGAGAGTAAAATGAGTGGAATAGAAAGCTATATTTTATAAATCCATATCTATGTCAAATATATGCATGTGTTAGTGTGTGTATGTATAGAAATTATATATATAATTGTAATTCAATAAAATATGCTTTCATAAAAGCTTCATCTTGCAACAGCACAGAAGCAAGGATAGGAGAATGAACTGTAAGAACCCACTGGAAGCATGGAAAGTCATGGCAAAGCAGAGCTCTGCAAACACAGCCCTCCCCTGATACAAGGTCACCCAGAAATATTGTGGCTGTGTAAATTAGAGCTTCACTTCAGCCCCTCTAACTCATACTGGGTTGGGCAGAATGAAATCAAAGACCTCCAGCTGACTGCTTATTGTCTTGCTTCTCAGTCATATGCAACAGGAGGCTGGGTAAAGGGGACACTTTTGACCACAAAAATCCACAGTGATGATTCACAAATAAAACATCTAATTTTCTTTGTGCATAAAACTCAATTTTGTCCCTGAAAAAGGCAATCACTTGAAAATCTGTATGAAGTGCACTGCTACCACAACTCCACAATGCTCATGGAATTTCTGCCCATAAACATTTTAATCTAAAATTTGTGTGAGAATTAATTCCTTTCTTCCCAAGAAGAGACTTTGCTTTGGATACTTACATCACTGGCTAATTCATTTGCTCTCTTAGCTATTTGATAAGCTGGGGTGATCATAGCAGGAAAGCTGCCTTTCCCTTTCCGTTCTTCAAAGTCTTCTGTGTATTTCAGCTGTAAAAATCCAAGACAATTCAGCAGCAATTAGATCAAACTGTATCTTAATTACATACACAATCAATTCTTAAAGTCAGGTGTTCGATGGTAGTTATCTGTCAAAAGGAAAACAAACCATGAAGTCTGAATCTACCACCTTTGTGTGTATGCTTTACAATATTAATTTTTTACTTTTCTTTATGTTCATATTTTAAGCGATTTATAAGAGTCCTAAGAGCCACTTGTGGAGTCAAAAACAGGTCAACCTATTTTGCTTCACTTACATCACTTGAAAGCTGTCCTCCAGCCTTTGCATGAAGTATATCTGGAGTGTCTACAACAGAGGTGAACTTCGAAACTCTCTCTTCGTGCCCTCGCTTATATTCTACCTGAGAGAGGAAACACACAAAATACATAGTACAAACAATAAACAGCAAATATGCATTTTCTATCAGAAGGCCTCAAGAGAAAATAAGCAACAGCAGTCATGACATTCTACTGAACAGTCAAGCTATCAGTATATTAAAGGCTCAATTTCCTTAAAGTGAATGCCAGAAAGAGACAGAAATGGACTCCAATAATCAATTTGTCAATTTATACTAGATGTATGTGAGCCATACATTTGATTAAAATATTATGAGAATAGTCATTAATGGCCCAAAACAGTAAGATCATACTGCAATGACAGTGCAGATAGTGTTTGCAGAAAACAATGCAATACTTTAAGATCATTTCTACAGGATTTATTTTTACTTGATCATTTTCAGTTGAATTATTCTTTTTATAAATAATCAGTTTTCTGTGCATATATTTGAAGTAGCTTGTACATTAATTAAACTCAATAGTATAGTATTTTTATTCAATATTATGGTATTTAACTTCAAATAATAAAAAAGTGGAAAACAACAGATGTAAACAAATAAATAAAGCCATAAAGTGAAAACAAAGGCAATTAATTAAATAAACACTGTAGGATGATTCACAGTCTCTGTCAGATATTGATAAATTACAGCATAAGTTTCTACATCTTTCAGTAAATATCTATATTGCCATTTATCCTATATAATTGTCTTCCCAAGCTAAGTAGTTTGCTAACCCTGTTTCCTGCATCATGTTACATTTTCTAACTTTGTGGAATTAACAGTACAAAAAATATTCATCATAGAGTCTACTGTCTAAAGTGAATGGCCTAAACCCAGGATTCTCCAAATTCAAAAGTCTAACATCCAATTGAAAAAACTATGACTTACATTACTGCTTAGTTGGGTGGCTCTCTTAGCAACCTGATAACCTGGAGTGATCATTGCAGGAAAGCTGCCTTTGCCTCTCTGCGGCTCATATTCTTCTGTATATTGAAACTAGAAAAACGAACATTTTTGGTTTTGTTGTTACAGAACAACCCACTGTAGTTTATTACAATAATATTGTATTATTATCTTTTAATGCCTGTTTCCTAAAGGTATGAATCAATTTATTTAAAAGTAAGCAAATTAAAGAACTTACATGTTTGTTAGGTAAAATACCTCCTACATAAAACAGAAAACATTCCCTATTCCTATCAGTTATCTGCTGTTAATTGGCTATGTTGACTGAGTCACTAACCCATTGTATGAGCTCAGACAATCAGTCATAATTCAGAAGTGATTTTCATCAGTCATGGAAATACAGTCAATGAGAAGTCTACTCTATGAAAAATAACACACATTTCCCATAAGTTCTGCTCTACTGAGGGAAACACCACGGCCTGCCAGAGCAATATATAAACAAGGTCACCTCAGATATCATTGGTCAGTGAGTTGAAGTGCTTCTCAATTACATAAATATATAAATGTATGATTTTGGGGATGAGCAATAGCATTGTTATGTGACTTTAATCACTTACATAGTTAAATACTGTTATTGACAGAAGTAAACATGTCAGTCTCTCCTTTGGTAACTTCTTACCAAAGGTTGGCTTTGAAGTACTGGTAAGTCTTCAGAATATGATAGCCCATCAAAATAAAGCTATTCCAAACATTATTGTACTTACATCACTCAGAGCATTCTGTGCCTGTGTTATCCTGACCATCTCAGGATCTGGGATGGTTCCCGCGTACCACGATTTTCCCTCCTCATAGGCAGCATAGTAAGCATTCTATAAAACAAAATTAAATAACTACCTATCTTCACCCATGTTTTAACACACAAGCATCTGATCTAACAGAAAAAAAGGAAACACACAGTGCTGTGGAAGTAAAATTTAGTCTCTGCAGATGTAGAGCACAAGGCCTCCACTCCACATAACTTCAGAGTACCAGGGCAGAGCTTTTATAACAAAGAACCAATATCAAGATGTCAGGATCTAGGATCCCAAGTGGCACTCAAATAATTCCCCTGGGAATCAGACCACTTGTCATGACGCTTCAGTGTCAGTAGAAAGAAGATGTGTTGAGTATGGCTATACATGAAGCAGTCCAAACAGCTGACTGTACCCACACACTCTTCCTTTTTCATCTCGTGATTCTTGCACCCTAAGCTATAATCAAGCCATGCTGCTTTGAAAAGTTTAGCCAAATGAGAAGCAGTGGCTCTTTTAGCACCAAAATGATGTCAGTAAAAGTCTAACAATTGGGACAGCCAAGGCCAGTCCTTGGTGTTCTGCAGGCTAGTGGCTTGGAGACTTAAGGGATATTTCTTACCTGGGTGGCCAATTGCTGGGCTTTATAGGCAGCTTCAATTTCTCTGGACCTTACATCCCATTGAAAGACTGATTTGTATTGTTCAGCCTCTTCTCGATATTTTATCTTAAAAAAAAATAATTAACTTGATATTACTAGTTTGTTACTAGCATCCCCCCTTAGGAGAAGAACAAGAAGGGAGACAAACAAGGTGAACACAGCCTCTTTGTCCACAGTGATATGGAGTCTACATGAAATGCAGCACCAAAAGGAGATGAATGCAAGACAAGACAACAAAAACAGTGCAATTCCCACCATAACAAATCCACGTCAGTGCCTGCTAGTTTTAGCTGCACATTAAACAAATCTAAAGGAAGGCTACTTCCAAAAACACCTCTGGCCCTAAAAGTTGACCCTTCTTCTTGTCTCTCACACACTGACACCATCAGACAGGCAGCTGTTGGGGAAATTGGATCAGGGAATTAGTACGTAGTATTTGCTGCATTAGCTTTCATCTGTCTCACTGCAAAAATCATCAATACCAACACAAGAGAAGCAGAGGAACAATGTGACTGCACAGAACTAATTCTCTGGGTGGCAGCATCAACACAGCTCAGTTTAAGACCATTTATTCTAGTCATAATGTTTACCTGTGTCTATCTGTTAGATCTCCAGTTGCTACTGTGTGTTAGATCTCCAGCCTAGTTTTCAGTGCCAACTAATAATTTCACCCTGAAGACACATTTATACATGATATGAGTGCAGAAACCAAGGGACAATGACAAGCACACCTGACCCACTGAATCTCCCCAGCCCACAAGAAAATACCATCCAAGAGCTTGCAAAACTCTCCATCTTTTCCTCCTTCTCCTTTTTCAACATCACTTACACCCTGCTTATGTACCAAAAGGCCACATAGTCTGTAGCTCTACACCATGTAAAGACTACATAAGTACTCGCCCCATGCCACCCATTCTTGGCAAATGAGTTTTCAAGAAAGCGAAGATTGCATTTAGCCCTAAAGTCAAAACTCTACTCTCTAATCCACACCCAGATTCTGCATAAGATTTCTGCTATTATTGGAGCTGCATATCTGTAAAGGAGTAGCATATTAGGCGCAAAATATTGCATGAAGTTCTGAAAGAATAATTTTGGTTTTAGATAATATTTTTGGGGGAAATAATCTACAAGCATGGAAATCCCTAAGAAATTTCAAGCAGAACGTATCAATGCAGCATGAAAGAAATATTACCTGATGGGCAATATTCAAGTCTCCTATTTCCCTGCACGGTGTCCATGAAGTATGACGGCTGTGTAAATGTAAATTACTGCTATATTTAGTCTTGGGTCATCATTTTCCTACTGTTACTTTTATCATGACACCATACAGAAATCCAACTAAAATCACTGCTCTGTTATACCAATCACTCTACATATACAGAAAATAACAGTCCCTGTCCTGAAGAATGCAAAATCTAAACTGACTGGACAGAAAAACCACTGAGCATGTGTACCACTATTCCCATTTTATATATAAAGCACAGAGGTACAGAGAGATGAATGATTTGTCTGCTCACATAGAAATTCTGTGTAGAGGGAGTGAGCTGATTTTTTTCCTTTGCATTTGAGGCAGTGTCTCAACATAAGACTTATGTGAGAGCATCATGTTAGGACTGAAGAAACATGCCACATTTTCTGCATAAGAAACAGTCCTACTTAAAAACCCTCAACAAACTACAGTAGCAATTGAAACCTTTTCCCAAGTTAGCATTATTTTATACATTTACCAATGAAAAAGTTTTCCTGCACTCAAAATTTCTACAGAAGTACTCCCTTTGAGTAAGTACTGCAGAATCAGCTTCTTTACTACCCTTAGCAATTTTCTCTCTGGAGCAGAAGCTCATTATGTGATTGAAAAGGACAGAAGGAGCTTTAGGTGTAAAAAACAAGGGAAAGTGATCTTTGAGCTAGAATTTGTCTGGCCTGTATATTCACATGCACTGGAAGTATCAGAGTCTCATATCACTGCCTAAAACCAGAAATAGAACCTGCAGTAATTCCAAACTCATTCCTGACCAGATCTGTCACACAGAGTCTAAAGTAAGTGTGATAGTCACTGCTGAAATAGTTACTGCCTATGATATTGCAAAAACTGATGTATAAGAATACTGCACAGGAATGATAAAAGATACAGTGTCTGATAAAGGCTATTAAGGTACATCAAACTTTGTACAGCTAATACAGGACATCAGAATGAAATTAATACACTAGAATCTAAGAAATATAATTTCTTTCTTTTAATGATGGCTAATCACACTGAAACACAATGGTTTACTTACTAAATATAGTCATGCAATGAAGAGTACTATTTTAAAGTATTAAAAGACATGACATTCCAGAAAATAGTATTACACACAGAAGTGAGACAACTATCAATTATTGGCTGTTTCTGTGTTTCTCATTTAATGACATTCTTAGAAATGCAAGTTTGAAACAAATGTATCTGGAGGAAAACAATGCAAGACAGAAAAGAATGGCATTTGAACAGAAAGAAGACTTGGAGCACCCCTAGAGGCTTGCCGGGGCACAGCAGCGTTTTAGAAGACATACCGTTAGAACGGCAGGGAAAACTCGCCCATCCTGAACGTTTTAGCGAAGCATTTTCAGCAAAACCATGCAAAGTCCCCTGGACTCCGTGTTTTCTCACAAAAGGGAAATATCACCTCAGATGTGTCAGAAATACTTGACACAGTATTTATGAGAACTTCTGCCTATATCTTACTGAGGTAGAATTTGTTTTTTGTTTTGTGCCCTTTGGTATCAGTTTCAGAAGATACCACAAAGCAAATAGGTCATTCCTGTTTCAACTGGCTGTGTAAGCCCCCATGATTTAGTTACTAAGTTTACATAGCTCTGGGCAGTACCCCCCAAAGTTTATGTGAACAATGATTCTATGTAGGTTATCAGACATGGCAGGTGAGAAACTGCTATCCACTTCTCTTTCTGAAAATAGAAGCAAATTCAGATCTAACCTTTGTTTCTTTTGAGTGAATGCATTTTTACAGTTATGCTTCAAACCCAGGCTGAGACCTTACTGCTCTAAAAGAACACAGAAGGGTAAGTAAAGAAGACACAAATATGATATCAAAATGCAAAACAAAGCTAAATACATTTGGCCCTCAAGCTTCTTACCTCACTTACCACCTCCGACAGTTTTTTTGCGTTTATATTTATTGGTGTGTCAAATACACTTGTGAACGCATTGTTTTTTGGATTATGCCTAAAAAAAAGGAAGTGTAAAAGGATATTAGGAATGTAGCAGACAGCCCATCATAAAGGTTCTCTTTGAGCACTCAAAAACACAATACCAGCCTCCACCCCTCTATATATAACTTTTCCCCCACTCACACACATCTCAGATTACATTTAAGTTATTATTGTATGGAGTAGGTGCCTGGAGCAAAATTAATTTTAATGATCATCATATCAATGCTGTGTTTCTAATAACAAAAGAGAATAATAGAATAAAAAATAACTGTCATCTCTCCTTTTTCTGCTGGCAAATTTGACAGGAATTGATCATAATAAAATAAAAACTTCCTAGAACAAACCAACTCCAAAATCTGCATTTTACACATTTTCCTGATGATTAGATCAACCTTGTTAACTCTTAACCACTGATTTGGAAAGCACTGGATTTTATGGTTGCTTTTATTTTCTTCCCACAGTACTGAAATAGAACTTAATTTGGTATCTTTTAACACACTGGACAAATGAGGAAGCTTTATATACAGCAACAAGGGTTTCCCATCATTTGTGACTCATGTAAATCCAAAGATAAGCACAAAGGCACTAACATTTCACATTTCACATTATGCAGAGCACCAGGCTAGGTCCAAATGGTGATCTTTTATTACATTAAAATTGCTTGGCATTTTAAATCTTTACTTTAAAAAAAGAAAAGGAAACACACTTACGCTTGGCAGTAAGGCTTTTTCTCATGGCTAACAAAGTTGTTTACTGTTAACATCATCTTGCATACTTCGCAGTGAAAACAGGCTTTATGCCATGTCTGGAAATACCACAAAACAGAAACCAAACGTATGATTTGTATTTCATTATTATTCACTTGACTTTTAAATATCAGTATGGATCCTTCACATTCATTTCATGAATTTGAAGAACCCTTCTTCAAAAATATGCTTATTATTACCTCATTTCAATTCTGAACCCAGTTATGAGTACAGAATTTTTGGAACGAAGAGATTTATACTGTGTTAAAAGTGCCAATCTATACATTTATTAAAGTCCAAAATAATAAAGAAAGAGCACTGACCTGATCTATACAGTTAATCTTCTCAGCAGGGTAAACCCCATAGCCACATCTAGCACACGGCTGCACATTCATCTTGAAATCCACAGAGTGAAAAATATATAGGTTTATATAAAAGGTTCAAAGAGTATAAAAGTGACTTTTTGGCCCGTGCAAAGCACACTCTAGACACTCCAGTCAGGGCCTTTTGCTGTGGTCAATGGCTCCCATTAAAGCTCTGAATTGAAGTCTGTTGCTCCGTTTGCTGACCTTCTGTTTCAAAGTCAGCTGCAGGCTGGCTTTTAAAGCTGCCAGTTAGTAAGAGCAGTTATTTTGGCAACTGTGTCAGTGCGTAAGGGAGAGTAGCAATATCTTTCTCTAAATAGAGGAATGAACTCACAGAAACAAATCATGCCCATGTGAACATTAGCGTCTGATCATTTAGTATTTCAGTTTTGCTGTAAAGCCAGTTGTCATGAAAGGCCAAAAAGTATTTACAGCAGCAATTTATCAGTCTCTCCTCACCCTGATATGCAGCAAGTGACCTCAGGGAGGACTACTTTGTGTTCAGGAACAGCCTCATATTAAAAGGAGGTACCACCACAGACACAGGCCAGAAATGGATTTGGAGCTTCCTGGCCTTTTGTTGGATCTAGAAGAGGTACACTGCCATGGTCCCAGCCAAGTCATTATTTGTTTCCCTTGGTGCCAACTCAGCTTCACCTTGTGTGTTATGGTCGGCAGAGCAGAGCACACTCATTTCTCATGTCCTTCTGTTTCATGGACCTACCGCTCCATCTCCAGGTGTAGGAGGACACATAGTTAAATTGACAGAGCCTCTTATCTCAGAGTTCTAAATATTATGGATACAAACTCAAACACCTATCTCCTACAGGAAAAACTACAGAAAGGAACCATTTACTTTTGAATAGAATGAACAAAGCAGCTATTTAACAATGTTCACAAAGAGTAGGCTGGCATAGATCAAAATATAAAAATTTCTTAGCCAAATAATGATAAGGAATTATTATGCCTGATATTAGGATTCAAGCAAGTTATTAGGGTTGTGAAATCTGCTCTGAACAAAAGCTATTAAATTATATCAGCTACAAATGGTCAGGATTTGAGATTTACACCTCGCCTAATCAAAATACCTCCAGCTACAGGGCTCCATAACCCTGGGACACAGCTAAGAGTTATCTCAATCCAAGTAAAAGTCTACTTAGTCATCCACACATCTGCACCACTTCCCATGCCTGCAGCAGTCCTGGGATATTGCTAAGCACTTTCCTTTTGCGTAAATCACAAACAATTCAATCAAAATAATTTCTGGCTAAACCTTCTGGGTATGCTTGGAGAGCCTCCTATCCATCTCTCTGTGGAGATACACAGTTCTGCTTAACTTATTATTACTACTTTTACTGAATGCTGACAATGTACTGACACAATGTAACGTCAGCAACTGGTGTGCTGAAAATAGAGTCTCTAATCTGAAGAGCAATGGGTATGGCACAAAGTCCTGAAAACACTTGAGACCTTTCAAAATAAGTAATTAATATCAGTATATAAACAGTCGTATTTTCATTTAAAAAAAATGTTCACAGAACACAACTTTGTGTATTAAAATAACTGCTGAGCTACCTCACATTATTCCTTTTGGTATCAGAACTGATTTTATGTTGACCAAGTTACATCACAATAATATTTATCATGCTCATACCTGTGAACCAAAATAATTTGGAAGCCTTCCAGTTCCTTTCTTGCACAGCTTTTCATCTTGTCCCAGATTGCCATTCTGTTTATGTAAGTGATCTATATCAGGGTCACAGTGGCCAAGCTGTCCCCTCCTTATTTAGCCCTGGGCACACTACCAGCTGCTGTCTCTTTGCGTTCATCTTCTCCAAGAGTAATCATATTGTATATTTTCTAGATAGTTCTAGCTGCCTTCATGCTGCCTGAATCCATGCTAGAGGCCTTGTCTCACACTTTCGCAAGAAAAAAGATGCATGTCTTGCTCCTGTCCCAGCACAGACCATACATTGCTTAAGGCCTTCCTGAAATGAGTTCTGAAAGGTGCTGAAAGCAGGACAACCCTGAATCACACAAAAACATAAAGACTTGGCAACTGCAGAACAAATCATTCATCCAAGAGTCACCTGAACACTGACGATCTGGACAGGACTCCAGCCTGGGACATCAGCCTATACAGCCCATATGCACTGTGCACTCAGAGAGCATACTAGAGGTCCCTAAGAGGACCATGTGTTCCTTCCAAGAAGCCTGTCAGGACAGCTCGAAGCCCTTAATTTCACAGATAAAACTTACTTCATTTCAAGACATACAAAGCCTGCTTGTTTTTTTTCACAGCAACACATATTATCGGATTGGCTGGAAGCAAGCAAACACATTTTCCAAGTTCTCCTGCTTCTCCCAACTTACAGCATGTTCAAGAAGAGAAGCACAGTAAGACACAATGCCCTGCATGGCTGCTGTCTTTCCCTGACATGCTACTTCCCTCACATCCATTATGTGCCAGTTCTGCTGGAATCTATTTCCCCATTTCCGAGCACCTCAAAACCATCCTGTTGCATGGTCTGTTCTTCACCATCCTGGATTAAAACTGAGTTGCTAACAGAAAAGAGAGTTTATTTAAAAACATGCATTGTATGGTCTCATTACAGAGTGTGCACTGCATTTTGATCATGCAAGGAATTAAATCACAAAACCAGTGCAAGTTTGTTATCTTGACAAATCTTAGCAAGACATTCTCTCTTCAGTTAAAAGCTCATTGTGGCTTTTTTCCTCTTTTAGTGAGGCCTCATAGAGGCTCTTTGATATCAATGAAAATCTTAAAAGGCTTTACTTAACAGTAGAACCTTAATCAATGTGATTTAAAAGTACTGCAGTTACATGTAAAGTACAAGGAGTCAGTACCTTGAAAGTGCAAATTAGTAGGAAGAAACATTGTTACCTCTCCAACCCCCTTAAATTCATTGAATTAACTGCATAGAAAATGTAGAGCATCCTGAATCTGAATCTAAGAAGCACACATTAGTTACACAAAGTAACCTCCTAACAGACATTCAAGTCAGGGCCGCCTTCTCTGTCACTCCTGAATAGCAGCTGTGCCCTTCCAGCCACATGAACAGCAGGAAACCAGACACCACAACCTTCCCTCTGTTAGTGAAAAAAAAAGGTGCCGTTTCACCACTCAAACTGGGGGGGTTATCCACTGTTAAAAGCTGCCTGCAAACGTTCAAACACTGGCCCAGCATCATCATCCCTTTCTCTGACCCACATGGCAAATTAGTTACCTGGGCTCAGGTGTTTTGTTTCATAAAGCCTCCCCATGCTAATCAAATTTAGCATAGCAGCAAATCCAGCTTGCAAAAACATTGAAAGAAAGCTGGAAAAGATTTATAAACACCAGGATCTCCCAAGACTTCAAGAAAAACCTCTAAGGGATTGCCTTCCAAACTTGTATAGTAGTTTTTTATATTTTTGTTGTTTTGGAAACCCATTGACTGTTTACATTTCCTGACTAAAAGGATTTGTGCTTACACTTTTCCTTTGTTGCCAGTGTCAGGAAAACTTGAGAGTGTGGGGATTTTGCAAATGCTTCTAATAGAGCAAGAGAAATCAAGGGAGGGAAAGGGGAGAAATGGAAAAAAGAACCAACCAAAGAAGGCATCACTGTTACAAAGCAGAGAAAGAACTGGTGAGGATGTGCTACAATTTAAGCTGAAAGTTTGAAGAAATGTGTGCAAAGCATGTGTAGCACAGCCCACGTGCATAAAGACCTCCAGTGTCCAAATGTTCCCATTTATCATGTAGCATAACCTAAAAATGACCCAGGTTTCAAACTCTTAAAACATGGCATGTGCAACAGACCATCCCTACCTGAATAGAGAGAAATCCTACCCAAACATGTACACCAAGCTGACTGAGATGCTATGGAATTTCATAATTCTATGGAATTTCATAAAGTTGTGGTGTGCCAAATCACACCACACAGTCCCCATATTCCCCACAGCGTACCAAAACCATCCATCCTTTCTTGCAGAACACGTAAAATTCTAACAGCTGTTACTTAGGGGATACCTTGCAAGTTGCTCCAATCCTCCCACCCTGAAAGTATCCCCACACCTGCCTCCCAGGTCTCAGCAAAGCCCTATCCTTGTCCTCACAGGTGTTGTGCAGAACACAGCACACAGTTATTATTCCAGACAGGTACTATTTAGTTGCCTCAAGCCTTGTAGTTTGTACCTGCCACCCACCTTTCAATTTCCCAAAGGCACGCTCCATTGTCACCCTGCATCTGCTTAGGTGGTAGTTAAACTCTCATTTTCTACAATGCAAATATCCAGCCCAAGGCTTCATGATTAATGTTTTTAGGGAGTAGAGTGAGTCTCCGGGGACAAGAAAGGAATGTTGATGCTATAGCTATCATACTGGTGGCTCTTCCCCCTGCCCAGTAATGCACATGGCCAGCTGTGCAATGTTATACATGAAAAACCTTTTCCTTCCTGATCCTTACCCAGGTAGCAATCACTCCATGCCCTGAAGCAAAAAACTTTATTCTACTATATTTTTAATTTCTTCCTTACTCATTACTGAAAACAAGCAAGATTTCCTGAAAAATCTAGCACCTTATGCTGCATTAAAGCTGGTTAATCTAACGAGTAGTTAAGAAAGGTACTGCAGCACGCTGAGGAACCAAACTTTCTCTTTGTGAATGCCAGCAGCTGACATGAAAATAAAATAGAAAAAGGGGTTTCATCAACAGTTTGAGTCAGAAATTCCCCATACACAAATCTATTAGTAATCTCTTGAAAACTGGTAAGCATTATCAGATACAATAACACTTTTTCAATAGCAATACCATGACTTTTAGAACAAAGCCTTTTCTAGGTCTGCTAATTCAGCTGTGGGGACCAGGTGGCAATTGATGAACATTTTCAACAAGATATAGAAAGTCACAGCTGGCAAACAGCTCCTGGATTTCCTAGGTAACCCCCATACATGTCACCAGGAAAGCACATTTGTACGTCCTGAAGTTCAGGTGCACTGCCAGTCATTGCTGCTGACAGCACAGCCTCCCTCATCTCCTCTCCATGCATTTAGGTTGGAGATTAGGAAGAAGTTCTTTACTGAGAGGGTGGTTGGGCACGGGAATGGGCTGCCCAGGGAGGTGGTGGAGTCACTGTCCCTGGGGGTGTTCAAAAAACGGGTTGATGAGGCACTTGAGGCCATGGTCTAATGGTCTAATGGTTAGGAATATGATGGGATAAAGGTTGGACTTGATGACCCTGGAGGTCCCTTCCAACCATAATGATTCTGTGATTCTATGGTGCCGCGGGACAGCGCAGGGAGCAGGGATGCAGCACACCGAGTCCCTGGGGAGATGGGGAAATGCACTGAAGTTTACACAAGGGAAAAATGTCCTTAGATCCAGACCATCTCGTGTCACCATGAAACTTCAGGCTCCTCTGCCTCGCGGTGTGAGGGCAATTAACGAGCGCTAATTGCTGTTCTTTGCTGTGAGGAAGCCGTCATTGCCAGGGAAGCACCCGAGCCCCTCTGCCGGGGGGTCCGGCTGGGAGGGGGAC
>VZRW01005387.1:246669-319988 GCA_013398125.1 Aegotheles bennettii
TGCCCGCCCCATCCCGCCCCGCGGGCCACCGCCACCCCGCCGCTTTCGCTTTCCCTTCTGCCTCGCCGGAGCCCAGCACCAAGGCAAGCCCCGACCCCTTCTCAGCCCCCTGTCCTCCCTCCCCTCGGGGGGTCGCTCCTCTCCCTCCCCTCCGCCCCCAGCCCTGCCCGCCGCTTCCCCGCATCCCGCTCTCCGCTCAGCCGGCCGCCGTCCCCTCTCCCGTCCCCTCTGCGCGGCAGCCCTGGGGCCGAGCCCGCTGCTCGGGAGGCGGAGGGGCGGGAGGCAGCGGCTCTCGCCCAGCACCGGACACCCGGGGAGGGCAGGAGCGGGGTGTGCGGTGCCGGCTCCCTCCTTCCCCGGGGCAGCCGCCTCGCTGCCCGCTCGCCTGCTCCGTTACTTCGTTTTTAAAAAATGCTCTTAAAACCTGTTTGTTTGCTATAGCCAAGCGCAGACGGCAGCGCTGGGAGCTGCTGTCTCACTCGGGGAGCTCAGACACCTCAGCCGGTGGCCGGGCCCCGGTGCAGCCCCTGAGCTGCTGCGAGGTCACCAGGCTGGATGTAAACAGTACTCTCCCCAGAAAATGTGTAAAAGAAAGTTTAATCTGGCTAAATATGGGGAAAAGGCAGGAACGAGTGCTGCTTTTCCTTATAAAAACCTGGAGCCGGGGTTGGACAAGGTGGGGGTCCTGCGCTGGTGTCTCCCCTGCCCGTCCCACCCAGCATGGGACTGGTGCAGGTCCTGGCACTGCCAGAAAAATGACCCCTTTCTTGTACTTTTCTGCTGGCTTAATAATATAAGTAAACTTTCCGAGTGGGCAGCTCAGTGTGTGGAAGAGGAGAAAGAGCCCATGTTTTTCCATCAGGACAAAGTCCTTAGATCAGCTCGGCCTGGTTGTCTGGCAGAGCCCTGTGTGGCTTTTGTGATGAGTAACAAAAAAAAATACTGGCTGGAATACAGGGATTTGTGCAAGAGGCTGCTTTATGTGATCAAAATACCTTTTTAATTTCCAGGAAACACTTCGCAGCTGTTCCTTCCCCTAACAACTGTGCACGTGTATTAGTTAATAATGAGAAGAATATAAAATTTGTATTAAGTGTTGATACAGACAAAACAGAGAAATGAAATCCTAAGATCCCCTCTGTGAAAGATAATACAGGGTTTTTTCTCTTACGCACATTTCACTGTGTATGTGAGAGAAAAACACAGGAGCTCTCAGGGTGTCTCAGTACTGGATAGGATTGCAGTTATGTATATTTCAATGTTAGTTGTCATTGCTTTCTTCCCAACATACTTCTTTCCAGACCATGAAAAAATTTCTGGGAAATAGCCCTAAGATCTTTCAACATATAATGTTTTTTACTTTTGGTCTTATCTGCATTTTTGAGAGTGGTGTTAGACCTAAGTCACCTTTGGTAACTGCCACAAGGTAACACAGGTGGTTGGGCGTGTGCAATGTCATGTTAATTCAGGGCCAGAAATCTGTAGCCACTCTTACTTGGCAAGTTATTATACAGTTTGGGGGACTAAATCCTCACATGTATCTGGTTTAACAGTTTCATTCACAGAAGTATTTCTAAAATGATAGCGTTCATTGGGGGACACTCACATTCTGGTGCTTTTATTTGTAGATGTCAGGAGATCAGCATGGTGAGCGCTCTACTCAAGAGAGTAGTGATGAAGATCACAGTGATGTAGTTGATGCAAAGCCAGACAGAAGCAGCAGATTCTCACTGTTTGAAAAGTAAGTTCAATCATAGAATACCAGGTTGAAAAGGACTTCAAGGATGATGTAAATCTAGCCTTTCTTGGAAAAAGCACGGTCTAGACAAGATGGCCCAGGACCCTGTCCAGCTGAACCTTAAAAGTGTCCAATGTTGGGAAATCCACCACCTCCCTGGGGAGATTATTTCAATGGCTGATTGTTCTCCCTGTGAAAAATTTTCCTCTTAGGTCCAATTGGAACCTCTCCAGGATTAACTCATACCCATTACCTCTCATCTTTTCCATGTGACTCCTTGTAAAAAGGAAGTCTTCATCTTCTTTGTAGACACCCTTTAAGTACTGGAACATGGTGATGAGGTCTTCCCTAAGCCTTCTTTTCTCAAGGCTGAACAAACTGAATTCTCTCAGCTTTTCCTCATACGGCAAGCTTCCCAGTCCTTTGATCATCTTCATGGCCCTTGTCTGGACCCTCTCCAGCCTGACCACATCTTTTTTTGTATAGTGGGCAGCAAAACTGAACACAGGTGTGGCCTGACAAGCACTGAGTGGGATAATGACTTCTTTATCTCTGCTGGTAATGCTCTTGTTGATGCAACCCAGCATCCTGTTGGCTTTCTTTGCTCCTGCAGCAGCACACAATGTTCACTCATATTGAGCTTGTTGTCCACCAAGACCCCCCAGGTCCCTTTCCACAGAGCTGCTTTTCAGCCAGGTGGATCCCAGTCTGTGCTGCACTCCTGGATTAGGTTTTCCCAAGTGCAAGACCTTACACTTGTCCTTGCTGAACTTTGTAAGGTTCTTGTTAGCCCACTCTTTCAGCATATCCGGGTAAGTTACTACTTTTGCTCCTGTTACTGTTGTATCAGCTGTTATACTGCCCTTCTAATGGGATTTTGGTGTTCAGTTTGCCATGTCCACAATGTCACAGATGGTCTGGATAGGGAGATGTTTGTGTTGTATAGATTTAATGTATCTGGTCTGTACCTTGATGCATCTCTCTATAGTATCTCGCTATAGGGAAACCTATAGTATCTCCCATAAGCTTTATCTGGTAGTCCAGAGGCTGCTAAGTTCATTTAGCATCAATTATAGTCCCTCCTCTTAAGCATTGCCCTTTGGTGGAACTGGGAATTAAATATGTCGTTAATTATCTATTTTACTGCATTCAGCTAATCTCCTGCATCATTGGAAACCCTTGCTGACTATTTAAGTTAGTTTGAAGCCTGGATGTGCCATATAGGACAAAGAAGCCTCACTGAATCTAGAGATGTAAGCCATTACAGCCTAAATTAAAAGCCTTTCATTTTAAAACAAAGTAGTCTCACTGAAGCATAAGCTTACTTTCATTAAATGTGTAGGAAGCAAGAACTATGTACTGCTTGTATGTACTCCTGAAAACAATAAATGTGACTGAAAATGAAGAATATGAAAAATGAACATGCAAAATTTACAAATACTATAGAATGTCAGCAAATAGCTACTTCACACTGTGAACTTCGTGGATTTAGAGGTGTTTATTACAAAGGCTATTGTATCTACAGAGGGGTTTTGATTTTTTTTCTGCTATTGGACATTCACATTCAAATGAACAGTAAATTCAGAGAAAGTACATGGAGAATATAATTTTATTTTTGCTGCTTATATGAGTCCAATGAGGGTAACAAATCTGTGAAAGAAGTGAAGATGCTTTGGTCTTAGAAGTCTTAGAAGACTTGATGTGCTGTTGAGGAAATCACTTTACTTTCTCTGTGTCATTTTACCATTCCTCAAATATGTTTTATGAAGTGTACTAATAATTTTAACAGAATCACATTGTGCAAAACAGACACTGTAACATTTGTTTCTAAATCCTGCCAACATTTTTCGAAAGTTTCTTTTAAACTTTATAAGATGTGTGCTTTAATATCTGAATTGGTCTTCTTTATAAGAGAATATATGCTAATACTATTATTAAATTATGCAACTCAAAATTAATAATTCCTGAAGGAAAGGCAATAATCAACATTTCTATCCCTTTCTTCTATAAGAATTTTTCAAAGAATTTGTCTATGCGTCAGTTTGAGGCATTCATCTTTTGGGAACTCCTTGAAGATAAAATTTGAAACATTTTTCTTTAGAAGTAAAAAATTGCTCAGAAAAAATATGAGTTATTTGAGAAGATTCATTTTAGACATTATAGAAAAATAGTGTCTGAGAAATCTGTCAGTGTTTCTCCCAGAAGGTGTTGATTGCCTAAGGAGGAACAAGCTGAGTGACAGTGAAGGTCTTAAAAATCCAAGCACAGTGGATCTTTGCCTTATAGAAATTAAAACTCTTTGGCCTGAAGGAGGATAGAAGAGCAATGTGAGAGGATAAAAGAAGATGATGTATGATCTAAAATCGTGACTGTAATGGAGGAGAAGGTGAATAGAGAATGGTTGTTCCTTGTGCCTCACTGGAAATCTGGGGGACATCCAATGAGAAGTTCATGCAGTAGGGTTAAAACAACTGTTAAGATGTAATTGTCACATAGTGCAGAATGCAATTGTAGAACTCAAAGTCAAAAGATAAGCAGATGTCAAGATCTTAGATGAAGAGTTTAGAAGAGATTAGGTGTATTTGTGGAAGAACAGTCCAGTGGGAATATTGATGTTAAAATCTTTGGGGGAAGGTGTTCCAAAGTCGGGCTTCTGTGAGAATATATAGTCAGTACCAGATACTAGGCTAGATGTACTTTAGTTGGAACCAGCATGGTTCTGTGTCTTGTTTGCCAAGGCTTCGTTTTGGCAACATGAAATTAATATCTGTAAAATAAGATGTCTATAAAGCTTTAGGCTGACTTCGATTTTATGGTCCCTTGTTTCTTTATAGCAATCCAGTTTTTATTACCTGTGTAGTACTTTCAATGATATTCTGTGTTGTATTCCATTTATTATTGCTTAAAATACATAAGCTCTATAGGAAAACAAGGAGCTTGTATTGTTAAATAAGCACATTCATTTTGATGTAAGAGAACAGAGCTGTGAGAAACTGAATTCAAAAGAATTTGAAAAGCTGCAGAAAGACCAGCTGTTTCCAGTAGCTTCACAGCTCCAATTCACCATTCTCCTACTGTGACTGGAGATATATCTAGCAAGAGCAGTAAACAGAAGTGAAAATCTTACTCACTACAGCATATTTCTCTCCGAGAAGTCTCTGCCTTACCATGGAGGCCACGAGGCTCTGAGCAAGCCTCAAAGTGGGCAGGTTCTTCTGGCTGCACCACAGTTTAGGGGAATCATCTCTTACGTATTTCCTTTTCTTTGAAAAAGTACTAGTACTTAGTTAAGGTTGGTGGGGAAAAGAGTTGAAAGAAGTAAGCTTTGAATTGCCATTTGCCGGTGGTTGGTTTAGGGGTTTGTTAGCCACTAGATGGCAGGAGGGGATCAATTTTGTTTGCTGTGAAAATGTGGACAAAAATTAGGGAGAGGTGCAGTTGAGCAAAAAATCCTGTTTCAGAAAGCAGAAAGAGCAGGATACACTTTGGCAGGCCTGTGCACAAGAAAATTTTAAAACATGGTTAAACAAAGATTGAGCTGAGGATTTCAAGTGCATATTTTAATTCTTTATGTGATAGTTAGACATGAATAGAATTTTTCCTATAGAAATTTTTCTTTCCTATGCTCCTGTATGTGCTCCTGTTACACTTCTGGTGCTTTAAAAATAGTCTCAATTCTCCACAGGATGACTTAATATCTTCATTTGCTATTTTTGTCTTTTATTGGCAGCTTTTTATGGGCAACTCTGTTAGGGAGATTGATAGTAGCAAAACTATTTTATTATTCAGGAAACATAATGTAACATGAAACTGAATAAAATTGTGGGTCCACTGCGTTAAGTAGAGCTAAGATTTCTCTTACTTCTACTGAAAGCTGGTTTTTTTAAGGAGCTGCATCTGAAAATTCCCAAGGCTTGGCAGACTGGCACTTGCACTGTCAATAATCATGACTGTTTACAGGCTTCAGTGAAGAAGCAAAATGCAGAAGAGGGTGGTTGTTAGTAGTATCTAGGTACCAGTTTTATTCTAATTTAATTGCATGGAACCATTTGTCCTCTGGTTACTTTTATCTGCTCCAGCCCTGCTGCCTTGTTTTACAGTCATTATTCTCCTTCTCATCTGGAAACAGAAAACAAAATTAAAATATATATTTAAGAATTCTTACAAATACCTAGTTACAAATGAAACTGTGTGATTCTGTAGTGCCCTTAGTGCAGAAACGTGAAATATAGCATAAGAAAATCACACTGAGGAATTTGAGAAGCTTGAGGGGTACAATGGCATACAGTCACCAAGAGTACTTCAGCTGTTTAACACTGCAAACTCAAAATATCTGTAAGGTGTTTGTTTCTGCCAATTCATCCCACGATAAAGTTTGAGACTTTTCAGTTTGATTAATTTGAAAGTTTGCAGTGTGTATCTTGCCTTCTGTAGTTCAATAGTTATGACAGTTACATGGTTATGGTATCTACCAATCTACCATGTTTGTAAGCTAGTATTTAGATCAGAAAGTTTCATGGATATATAGGTTTTCTTTTCATTTGTATTTCATTGTGTTTGTTTGGGTGATGGAGCATCAAAGTGGGAAAGCACAGATGTTACTAAATTTGTCTGTTTTCACTTCATACTCTTGTCTCAGTATGGCCATATTTCTCAAAATAAATAGCCTCATCCTCCAAATAATAATTATTCATTTTTGAGATTCAGCCCCAGCTGAACATCAGCAGTGCGGCTGTAACAGGTGTGGAAAGCTGTCTGTGTTTCAGCTTTGCTCTTCTGTTGTTCTGTCTTTTGGGGAACTGTTTTCCATCCACTTTTGATTACCAACAGCTTATTTTATTTGGTTTGTAAGACGCTGCTTTGCAGGTAGGACCTTATGAAGAACAGTTTCACAGTGATGAGGATGCATATGTTTTCCATAGTTGCCCATTTTGTATTATTTGGGCCATTTGAAAACACTGGGCCTGATCTTATAAATTAATTGCTTGCTTTGTGGAAAAAATACTAGTGCTAGCACCACATGCTTATGAAGGAACTGTATTGGCCTCCACTCCATAAATGTCAGCTGTTCCTCCCTTGAAATTAATGTGTTCACATCCAGATGATGCTTTGAATGATACTTCATCTTTTTTATCATAACTTTTACAGGTTTTAAAATTGAAAATGCAGTTCTTTTACAGGTTTTTCAGTAATAGAATATTACAGACCTTTCAAAACTAAATATTGCTAAGAAAAGTATCTCTCTTATCCTTAGAATAAATTAGCAAATTACTTTAAAACAAATAGCCGATGAATCATTATCTGAAATTATGCTCTGAGCTGCAACTCAGAGGTCTGAACTGAACTCTTGGTTCAGTCTCATGTTTTCTTTGTGCCTCTAAGCAGATCACTCTGTGCCTTGGTCTATCCTCCAAATGGGTGATGGTCTTTCCTTTTACTATCCTAACTCCAAAGTCTAGCACAATATATTTTTAACTGTGTTTGGAGTTTGTGGATTCTGCTTTGCACAAGCTAAATATCAGTGTATTTACCCCCAAAGTGCTGGACATAAAATCTCAGAAGCAATAGGTTCTAGCATCTATAGTCCTTTAAAGTTAATTCCTACAAAGAGAGGTAAATAGATTTCAACACAGAGCAACACGGATGTTTCAGTTTTATAACTCTCTTTTAAGCCAGAGGTGGGGGGTTTTATTTTTTGTTATTGCAGTTTTTGTTAGATCTGGAACTCAACTTCTGGAGAGCACTGCAGGGTATTTTAACAATTAGTGAAAATTGTGGTCAGTGCTTGTCACTTGGATGCTTACTGGATATACCATATAGGAAATGCACAAATATCTTGAAAAGGTATCTAGTCTAAAATGTAAGAACTCATTAATTCACCATCACTGTTTGTTTCCAGTCTCCTTAGAGACTTTATCTGGTAAAGCACAGCAAATACTGGGTTATCCCTGAACTGTATCTGTAGCAATCACAACGGTGAGTCAAGTATCCTAATTCCTTTTTAGTGTAGTAGTTTATTTCCTTCATTACAGCAAACCCTGGGCTGTCATCATACAAAATTTGGAGGAAAGCTATTATGTAATGTCATTTTTAAGCTTTCAAAGGAATCAAAAACAAATTAAGTCAGATTAATTATAAACCAAAATTGTTTAAGGGTAAATATATAGGAAATCGTTCTATGAATTAGAATACAAAGATGTTTTGTAAACTGTGCGTGTTAATTTGCTTTGTTTTATTAGAAATATTCATTGTGTAAATATTGTAGTAATGATGGATGAGGTTTTGAGAGAAGGAAGTAAGACATATTACAAAGTGAAGCGTGCTGTCCCACCTCCACCTCAAGATCTGTGTTTTCCTACACTCTTACACAGGAACAGTGATAGAATCAGAGCAATGGGAGCATGTTTTCCGCTTGTCAGCAAAGGTGGATCAGGCCTGCATGACCTCAGCTTGCAGGGTGATAGCTATGAGGGTTTGAATAGCCCCATAGAAAAGTCCAGCGTGACCCACTGCTGACACATGCGAATCCTTGGGCCTGAACACAGAGAGAGCATCCTGTTTCACTCTCCAATGTAACCCCGAGCATGGTGGGTTCCTAGCATTAGCAGAGAACATTAGACTTGCTCTTGAGGACAAGCTGAAGCTGTTTTCAGATGCAGTGTGGAGTACCATTTGATGATGAGCCAAGGTACTGTAGAATGTTATTTCTCTCCTTCTCTGCCACCTGTTTGGAAATCTCATGAATGAATACCCTAAAAGAGTTTAGTTTCAGTGCTTATATCCAGCTTATTATAACTCTGCTGGCATTTTGCAATTGCTAATCCTAGCCAGAGTGTTCTTAGAGAAATAGAATTGGGGGGGGAGGGGGTTCCTTTATTTTGAGTCATTTTCCAAGCACTCCATATAGCAATATATGCAGCTGTTAATTGTTCTTAATACCTATGATAGATAAGAGAGGCTTTATCTTTTTTTTTTTCATATAATTGGCAGTTGCCTATATACATTATACTACGTAGGATATGATCATGCAAGATTTCAATTTCCAGAACACCCATGGAAGGTACATACGTGCAGGTTCTCTGGAAATGAGCAGAAAGCCTTTCAGCAAGCAATATTATTTATTTGTAAAATTTTACCTTTTGATTGTTATTATGTTGCATACAATATTGTGTGGCCTACACAGCAGATACCATGCAGCTAGTTAGGAAGCTGAAGATGAATTGCTAATTGATGGTTGAGAGTTTAGAACTTGCTCTGGTTTGGTCCTCTCTGCTGCAGGCAATCCCATTGTTTACCTAACTCCTTTCTTTCAAGACTGCTGCAGCAATATTTTCCTTTCAAAATGAGTGTGCTTACAGTTGTAAGGAGGGCTCGGGTTTCCAGAGACACAAGAGGTACTGTCTCCATTAGCTTTATTCAAGCAAAAGGCTTTGCTTCTGGTGGCTTTTAAACTGGCTTTGTTTAGTCAGCTGACAATCCAATTTCAAAGGTGTCCTTAGGAAGTCATGAACTAATTGGCAGTTGAAAATGAAACTGGAGGCTAAATAAATACTATGGCCCTGAGCTTGAGAAGAGTTACAAACAAGCATTATTCTACTGTCTGACTTGTCCTGGTGCTTTTAGTAGGCTTGCTCCCAGCAGGAAGGTGGGGTGCATTCATTATGGGCTGTGTTGCTCAAGTAAGCACACTTTCCATTTCCTTATTGCACCCCTTCCCAGAAATGACTTTTCAAGGTTTAGGCACTTCAGCAGAGTGGTTTATGAAGATGCAAGGGTTGCACAGAATTCATTTGTCATTGATAAATGTGAACTTTAGATTCTAGTATTATCAGTTTGGCATGCTTCACCATGATTTAAAATTTCTTTAACAGAAAAAACAAGACTATCAGAGGCAACAGAAATCTAGGACTGTTTGACTGGTTTTTGTGTTGTGATGTTCTGGGGGTGTTTTTGTTTTGTGTTGTTTATGTTTGCTATTCTGAATTGCAGCTGTCAGTTTTCACGCCTTTTGTGCAAGACATCTTGCCATAGTAAGCAATATAGGTGAAATAATGTTTAGACAATTTTGGGGGAACTTTTATGGTCATAGAATCATAGAATCATTATGGTTGGAAGGGACCTCCAGGGTCATCAAGTCCAACCTTTATCCCATCATATTCCTAACCATTGGACCATTAGACCATGGCCTCAAGTGCCTCATCAACCCATTTTTTGAACACTCCCAGGGACGGTGACTCCACCACCTCCCTGGGCAGCCCATTCCAGTGCCCAACCACCCTCTCAGTAAAGAACTTCTGCCTAATATCCAACCTAAACTTCCCCTGACGTAACTTGAGGCCATTTCCTCTCGTCCTGTGATTTTTTTAAAATTTTCTTTTGCCACATATCTGGAGTATATTTAAAAATATCAAAGTCAGCAGTCATTTGCTAATAACTTTCAGTGAGGAAATGGAAAGTACGCAATATTTACTTGAACTTCCTCCTGTATAATTAATATTGCCCCTTTTTTCTCAGGAGGTTCTTGTTTCAACTATCAAACTGTTCTACAGTGTATCTACTGGCACATAATTTGAAAGCCTGAATAACCCTTGTTTCAAAAAAAAAAAAAAAAGATTGTAAGGGAGGGATAGTATTTATTTTCTTGATTTACAATTATATTTAACCCCTTTCAAAACAATCCTTGGTAAGGTGTTACCTGTCTGAAAAGAGAGAGATGCAAATTGCACCTGCCATTGGAGTATATTTGGAAGAAGAGGTTTGTGAGCCCTAAGCATGTGGCAGTCAGGTTGAAAAAAGAATTGACATCTCCCAAATGCCAATGGCTTCTGCAGTGGCTTCTGTTAGTGTTTATCACAGGCTTCATTTAGTATTCTAGCATGCTGCCTTCATAGAGTGTGACCCAGGATCACACCATCAAATGCAGTGTAATACAGTTTTAGTATTTATGGATAATGCTTAGTCCTTATCCCATATAACTTATGCTTTCTGATTTTTTTAACAGTAAAGGAATATTCATTTTTATAAAAGACTTTTAAAGTAGTTACACGTTCTTCTTGTCCAGATACGTTGCTGCTCTGCCAACCTGATGCAATATTAATGGGAAAAGGCAACAGGATAATCTATTATTTGCATGCAGATCTAAATCCGCATGACACTTTATCAAAATGGATCTGACAAAGAACAAAGAGTCTGCCTTAAAGAACTTAAGATCTAAAAAGCTCTAGTTAGGTTTAACAAGTGTCTTTTGCTTGTTATTGCCAATAGGTTTCAAGAAAAAAAAATCAAAGAAGGGAAAGTGTACAGTAATTAGTAACTAAACATGGTGAAATTAGGCTGGATAAAAGCTGGCAGTTTGGAGAGAAGGTTATGTAGGAGTAAGACATATTAATGCATGATCATCAGAAAGTATCAGACATGAATAGACCACTAATTATTGAGACTAAAGTAGAAATATAAAACAAAACAGTGAACCTTGGTTTGTCTAATTTATGAATTCTGTTTTCTGTTCACTTCTTTTGGAAGAATAACTCTGAACTGGTCCCCAGCACACTCAGTTTTACTATGCGTAGCTTGTTGATGCTTTGTGAATTCAAACACAACCCTCTTTGCATTTTCATTGTTTCCTATCTATCCTTTAACTACCTATTCAAAAAAATATAAACCCAATCCAGGATTTTCCTCCTGGATAGCAAACGTAGTGCTTGTGATGAGCAGTACTAGCAAACATCATTTATACTGTGGATGCAGTAATGGAAGGAGTGGGGATATTAGACAGAAAGAGCAGCATAGAACCATACAAACTGCAATATAGGCTATGTAATTTTCTTCAGAGGCCTTAAAATTAATGTATTGTCCCCTACACTTACTCCACAATATTATAACTCAATGGGGAATTTTGTCAAATAAAGCCTTTAAAGAGGACCCCAAATGTCCTCTTTAAAAAGTTAAGAGGGAGTCATCTCAGCTGTAACAGGATAAAGAGTAACAGGATAAAGAGCATTTCAGTGTTAAGATACGTTGCATCCCACAACATTAAATGTATGAAAGTTCTGGTGGATGTTGATGGATTACCTGAGCAGATTTGTACTATCGACTTTGTCACTGTACCACTGCCAAAATCTCCTTGCCTGGACTCAACAGAAAGGCTGAAGATGGGGCAGAAACTGGAATAAAACTATTCTCCAATGCTAAAAAGCATGGGGACTCCAGAATGGATCCTGAGATAGTGTATTCTGTGGAGACGGCATGGTTTTTAAGGCAAATTTTCTTAACATAAATTTGTTATCAGTCATTCAAAAATTATATATGATTGCACATTGTATTAGAGAAACAGGTAGTAAAAACTATCACAATGTTATGTGATATTCCAGATCAAGTAAAGCCCAAATTTACTGAACTTCATAGAGCAAGAATAAGACAGAGTTCTCTTCTTTTGTATGTGTGTACTTCAAATAGAAATTAATGTAATCAGTTTAGCCTTTTCCACCCACCTCTGAATGTCAACTTCCTTAAATTGGATAGTATTGTAATTGTAGATTTTTTAATCTGCTTACATTTCTCAGTACAGCAACAAAAGTCCCTAACTTTCTTGTGAGAAAAAGGGACTACAGCTGTTTCCAAAGCCTGGATATTCCTCTGTAATACTATTTTTAGAGTTCACTTTGATTAACACATTAATTTCCTCTTAGAAAAGCAATCAAACAGGACAAAACCAGAAAACTCCTCCCATAGAATCACAGAATGGTTTGGGTTGGAACGGACCTCAAAGATCATCCAGTTCCACCCCCCCTGCCACGGGCAGAGACACCTCCCACCAGACCAGGTTTCTCTAAGCCTCATCTAACCTGGCCTTGAACACTTCCAGGGAGGGGCAGCCACAGCTTCTCTAGGCAACCTGTTCCAGTGTCTCAACACCCTCACAGGAAATAATTTCTTCCTAGTATCTAATCTAAATCTCCCCTCTTTCAGTTTGAAACCATTCCTCATCATCCTATCACTATATGCCCTTGCCAAAAGTCCTTCTTCAGCTTTCCTGTAGCCCCTTCAGGTACTGGAAGGCTGCTCTAAGGTCTCCCTGGAGCCTTCCCTTCTCCAGGCTGAACAACCCCAACTCTCTCAGCCTCTCTTCGTAGGAGCGGTGCTCCAGCCCCCTGAGCATCATTGTGGTCCGCCTCTGGACTCTCCAACAGCTCCATGTCCTTCTTATGTTGGGGGCCCCAGAACTGGACACAGTGCTCCAGGTGGAGTCTCACAAGAGCAGAGTACAGGGGGAGAATCCCCTCCCTTGGCCTGCTCATCACAATTCTTTAGATGTAGCCCAGGGTACTGTTGGCTTTCTGGGCTGCAAGTGCACATTGCCAGTTCGTATGAGCTTTTCATCAAGCAATATCCTCAAGTCCTTGGCTGAGCTGCTCTCAATCCATTCTCCACCCAGCCTGTATTTGTGTTTCCCAAGCCACCCGTGACTGGGAAGTGACAGTTGTGCAATTTGTGTTTATTCACAGCCCTTAAGACTGTTCAAATGACTGTTCTTTTCCAAGGAGAGCTGTTTCTGCTGTGTGCTAAGTGTCACATTGTTTTTAAGGCCAAGCAGTTCGTGTTTTCAGAAGAGCTCTATGGTGTGTCGGTTACTATCATCCTCTTTTTAGTCATTGTTAATGCTGAGGTTTAGGAAATGGATTGGTGTAACAGTTTCTACCCTACTTTCTTTTTAATGTTTCCCTTTCATCCACTTTTCTCTTGAGAATTTCCCTGCATTATGCTGGTACTGTTCCAAGGGGAGTCCATGCAGTTACAGCAGTCCAGCTTGCTTAGAGCAGAAGGTTTTTTTACAGTCACTGGCTTCTATACCTTGCACAAAGGTTGGGAATACCAGATGACACAGCTGCCATTAATTATGTAATGGGATGGAAAATGAAGACCCTTGCTATGGAAATATATCACAGTACACTCGAAGTTGAGCAGCTGATTCTCACTGAAGCACTTGTTACTCTGGAGGACTGGCAGACCTGAGCCCAAGAGCTTGGCTGTAAAGTGTGGGAGAGATGGTGAGAGACTGGGACACTCAAGGAAGCCATTCTCCTGCACGTGGATTCTTAGTATGTTGACATGTCAAGTAGCAAAGAAAGTGCAGGAAGATGCCAGTAGAAAGGAAGCCAAAGGAGAGTAAATCTCAGCTGCTAAGAGACACTGCTTTCAGTAAAGTTGTTATTGAAAATAATCTTTAGGTGTAGCTAAATGTTAAAAGTGGTATTTTTATCCTTGAATCTTGATATCCATACATATGGAAATAATAATTTACCCAAAGTTTAATAGAAAAGAAAGTTTGTTGTGGTAAGTAGCAGTACTGTAGACAATCTGTAGACAAGCAAGTTTACTACAGGTGGAAGTGATGTATCTCCATTGACTTTGACAGAATTTTAGCCCTTCATAGTAATAAGAAATTTGGCCTTTACTGTTTAGAAGTTCAATAACAAAATGATAAATGGTATGGGTAACTTTAATTTTATATTTGAAAAGTAGGAAGTTGATAATAATGATTTTCTCAGGGTTGACAATGATTGAGTCCAGACTTGGTGAAATCACATCCCCAGACATACTGTTGTCAGGCCTAAGGCCTGGACTTAGAGACACAGTAAGGGTGAAAATGTGCAAGCTACATGAGGGTGCCAGAGTGGAATTTCAGTTTTGCTGAACTCTTAACTGAAGGGAGAGAATATTAAATATGTGAGGGCACTAATAGGAAGAATATTTCTGTCTAAGGGAAGGATCAGTGACCATTAGCAGAGTGAGGAGTTAAGCCCAGTTGTTACAAAGGTGGAGAAAGTTTCTATTTAGTCTGGGCAAGTCTGAATCCCAAAAGAGGGAAATTGAGGACACTGGATGTCAGAGAAGCAGAATGAAATAAAACTGAGGGCAAATAGTTTACAACATTTTATAACAGCACATAAGCAGCTTGTGGAAACCCTTTCAGAAAATAAGGTGATTAGAAATCTTAGTAAGAACAGCAGCAGCAAACGTTTGTATTAACGTGTGTCCAGTTCAAAACTTAGAAAATAAAATTTCAGCTGGAAAGCTTTAGGCTTTCAGCTATAAGCCAGCCTATCACTGACAGAGCATTTCCCTTAAGGACTGATTATTACACATCTATTACTTTATTAGTCATTATTACATTCAGTTTGATTTAGCTTGTGGAAACTGAAAGGTTGGACATTATAACTGTCGGTTAAGTCCAGTCAGACAATATCCCTATTGAGCTATGTTGGCACAGAAAACAGAATCTTCAAAACACAATTTCCCTCTGGACTGCAAGCCCAGGATATGTATACTCCACAACCTTTGCTTCCTTATTTGTTCAGTTTGGACAAATACCGAAAGATTTCTGGAACTTTTTGTTGTCTGCCAGTAAAGGAATAATAGGCGTAACCCTACAAAGCACGCTGTGGTTGCTTAGTGCCTGTTCAGCTTGGAAGGAGTCATTAAAACAAAACCATGCTGTCCTCTGTAAAGGAATTGGGAAATGATGGAGTTTTGTGATACCACTCTGATGAGGTTTGACTGTGACATTTGGCATTGACCAGCGTAGAGCTTCTGGCATACTTCTGGGAATACCAGCAATAGTAGCTACAACTCTTAAACGCCCAAGTATTTCTGCATGAATGAGTGCAAACTATTGACCTCGGAATTGAAGTGGTTTCAGAGAAGTTGTGTGGCTGTGTTATGCCACTTAAGCCCAGCTGCTATTTTAGGTGAGGCTTTCTGTGGGGTAACATGGCTGTATGAGTTCTGGACTAGAATTAGATCACTTCCAGCATTTTAGGAGAGAACAGACAGTGCAAACATGGTACCCTACTGCTCATGTGGATCTGTTCACAACTGTTCATGGGTTGGACAGAAACAGAAATCAAAATATCCTATCGTGTGTAACAGCCACTGTTAGTCATACAGCTTTTTCAGGAACTCAGTGAAGCTGGATAAATCTGTAGAAACCGGAATCAGTGTGGAATGAGGAAATGAGGCTCTTCATTGACCGGAGTGGTTATCTGTTGTTTTGAAATTTCTTTTTCTCTCTTTGCCAGAGAGCTGTGTAGTGATGCAGGACCAGAAGGAATTTTAGGCTAAAATAAGAATCCAAGATCTCTTTGAAAATCAAATGTAATATTAACATCATGCAGCTGTGGATAATTCTTTAAAATGGTTAAAATCTTTTCTTGAGGCAAAGCATATGTAATTATTGCTCTCAGAGCCCTCGAGAAGCAGTATGCAAGGAGAATACCAATACTTGCAATTTGCCAGAAAAAACTCTGCTTACAGAGTATCAGACAAAATCCTCAAGTAGACACAATTCAGTATCTTGTTTTGTAGTCTCTAAGAGGAGTCTAAGAGAAGAGATGATACTAGGATGGTCACATGTAAAAAAGAGTACAGAGAAGGTCTGTCAGGTGCAGCTATTTAATTTGGCCCTTTATAACAGAACATGAAGATGTTCAGAGATAGAAAGAAGCTGTTTCAAAATTGAATTGCAGTAGCATTTAAACATGATGAATCATCTAGGAAGGTTTGTTATAGTTTCCAATTAATTTTGTCATTTAATAATAAAAAAAGAGGACACTTAAAGCTAAAAGGACAACAATTGTCAAATCAGGAGGGTAAGAAAGTAGACTACCTAAACAACATTTAATCAGTTCGCAGCAATCTCATGTCTACAGGCTATTATTGAAGCAAATAGCTTAGTTAATAATTCTTTAGAAAGATGTCAGAGTGAGAATACTGAAAGTACTTAAATTAATTGAGATTACAGGAAAAATCTAATTCTGTGAAAGCCAAACTGTATTACACAGTTATTTATGCTGCAAAAGTAGGTTATGTTTTCCTCTCAGACATCAGCAGTAAATACTATTGGAAGCAGGATGCTGAACCAAATAAATAAAAGAGGTGCTGATAACTTCCTCTGCCCTTTCGTGAGCATTGTTTCTAATTGGGCTTGCTCCAAAGCTTGTTTGTAGTTCCGAGGTTGAATCAGACCCTTTATAGGCTCTCACTGGCTTCAGTTTTGCTTGAGGAGATCTTACCAACACCTGAAGCCACCTGCTTGGACCAAAAAGTCCACCTCTTAAAGCAAGTACTACCAAGTTCCTCGTGCTTGTACTTCAGGTGTGCATGCTGGCTGTAATTGTTGTTTTTAGTACTTAATTTGGAATAAATTGGTGAGTAATGTCTGTGCTATCCCTTTGCATCTCTTCCTACTCCAGCCTAAGACTCCTGCACATAGCAGAAAGGTCAGTTCATAATCACATTAACAGAGAACACTTACATATAATTTTGTTTTGTTTTGTTTTTAAGTGAGGTTTAGGTGTTGCTGATTACACTAAAATGCGCTTAGTTTTTTGTATAGGTTCAAACTGCTGTTTGGCAGACCAAATTAACACATAACCCGTTCACATCTGTAACCTTTGTCAGGAGAAACTACCTACTGCTCGGTCTTAATCTTCAGAGAATTTAGGGATGATGGTGTTTCAATAAACAAATCCTATCATGCCATTGGGTAAACTGCACGTCTTCTTGTGTTTGGAATAGTTATTAAGGGAAATCCACCTGTCCCCTCCATTAATTATTTATAGTAAAAGTGAAATATGTCCAGAACTATAGTTTGTGGAAGGCTACTGCCAGCCTGACTTCACAAGTAGGCCATTTATTTTATCTGTGTCAGGATCTGTGTATGCTATTGTTGGCTGTAGTTCACCCTAGTTGTTTTACCATCATCAGAATCCAATTGCATACAATCACTTCATGGAAATCACAAGTTCGTTATGCCTCAATCTGAAATATGAAGAAAGAAAACAAATGTTAGAGAAGAAAAACATTGGGTAGGGCTGCTGGAATGGTTTGACTTAAAATAAATAGGCACACTGCATGTGACTCGCCACTAACAATAATTTCATTTGGTTCACCTAGAAAAAAGAAAAATGGAGAAGAAGAACAGCCAAAGTCCTCTCTCAGTAATCAGTACCGAATTGTTACACCCACATTCCAATATAATATGGACTACAAGAAAGTTGGCAAATGTATTATTATAAACAACAAAAATTTTGAAGACAAAACAGGTAATGTTCTTCCTTTGATGATACACTTTACGGACTTCACAATTCTTATATTTTCATTAATCCATGAGCATTTTAGTTTTAGGACATGGAATTTTAGTGAATATATTTATCTTTTTTGAGAAATAGTTGTTCCTACAATTTAATCCTGTTCTATAACACTGATATTAGAGTGGCTCTTCAGGGCTTCTTTGCAGTATATGTTTCAAAGAGTGTGTCACCTTCAACTATGTCAACCAGGTCACTTCAAACTAAACCTTTGTGCCAGAGTTTAAGGCTGTGTTGTTAAAATTTGATCTTTGGCATCTACAGCCGATGTTATAACTTCTCTGTCCCTGAACTACAACTATGAGCTACAAAAGCTAATAGCTGTAGCTGTGCTCTATTCATGTTTCTGCATTTAACTTTTCAGGCCATGTACAGTTCCAAAGCAGACAGATACTTGTGTTATAGTCAACTTTATAGGTGTTTTCCTGTACACTTGGCAAATACACTAAATTGTGTTTACTCAAAAGAACTTACATCAGTTTCTTTTATGTGAGTATCTTGGGGACTCTTCAGCTTTTCCTTGGGGTGCTTTATGCATATGATATACTGCATAACCAAAAGGAGGTATAGCCATCCATAGAGGTCCTATGTTGCAAGGTGCTGGAGGCATGCCAACATTTTTCAGGATAAGATATGTGTTGACATTGGACCTTGCATTATTTTGCCTTAAAACAAGTCTGACAATTTGTTCTCAATGCTGAGAATCCTGCTAGAGGATTGTTTTTAAATCATGTCACCATGACACTGTTTAGATTTATTAATTATATACCTAAAAATTTACCTTTGAACACGTGAATTATTTTGAATTGTGTAATGTGCAATCAACCATGCTCTTTGTTTTCTGGCAGGAATGGGTACACGCAATGGCACTGATAAAGATGCTGGAGACCTAGCTAGGAGTTTTAAAAGCTTGGGCTTTGATGTTTACACATACAAGGACCGAAGCCGTAATGATATGGAAAAATTACTGAAGCAAGGTAAGAATTGAAAATAATTGAGTAATTTAGGGTGGAAAAGACCTCTGGAAGTCACAAACCCTACCTCCTGCTCAAAGTATGCCAAATTAGAACAGATTCCTTAGGCCCCACTACATGCAATTTTCTATATAGAAGGACTTGGATTTCGAATGAATTGGTCTTAATTCCCCCCCCTTCCTCCAATATCAGTTCAGATGTTCATCAGTTCCCTTAGGTGAAGCGCCTGGTCTGTGTATTAGCTGAGGAGTCTTGTCATATTAGATAGAGCCCAGCCTGCTGACCACAGTGGGCTAGACTTGGAGCTAGGTGAAGGATCATTCATGTATTCAAGGTGCTTGTCACCTTACTAAAAAGTGTGTTGTGTCATCTTTATCCACTCCTTCTTATGCCTTCCAGTAGAGGCCCAATGTATGGTTAGTCTCAGAAAAAGATGTATTTGCTAAATATGATTTTCATTTAAAATATTGCTTCCTCTTGGCTAAAAAAGTATTTGATTTGTAGCTGCTGAGGAGAATCACAGTGATGCTGCTTGTTTTGCCTGTATCCTTCTAAGCCATGGGGAAGAAGGCCTCATCTATGGCACTGATGGACCCATGGCTATCAAGAGTCTGACCGCGCTATTCAGAGGAGACAAGTGTAAAAGCCTTATAGGCAAACCCAAATTATTTTTCATTCAGGTAATAGCCCTAAGGTAAATATAATATCCTACTGCTGCAGTGGGAAAACATGACTGTGTTGGCTGTCTGCTCTAGAAGAACCCTTTAAGTTATGTTACTGAATTTCACTGGAGGTTTTCTGAAGAAATGTGTTGAGAGAACCTGACTATGGGTGACTTGTATTGTTTGGTTTTAAAAGATAACTTATATACAAGATTCACAGATGTAAAGAACTTATTGTCATTGTAATTTTGTACATGATTTCTCTCTGTGCTTGGTAATATATAACTTCAAAGCAGAAAGATGAACTCAGTCTTGTGCAGACAGAGCTGAGGACAGAGAGTGGTTATCAATAGGAATAATACTGTCCAGGTCTCTTTGAATAAAGGCTGTCTCTACAAATTACTGCATTCTGCTAAAAGAAGTATTTTTTTCTTTTCCTCAGTAGCCTACAAATTTATATTGCATTAGCATATGATTAATTGTATATTACTTAAGCTTTTACAGACAGCTATTTCAAACAGTATTAATTGATATACCATGCATCCAGATTCTCTTTTTTATCATAGTATTATGTACGTATGGGAGTTGCAGCAGATGCGGTTTTTCCCTAGGCTGTTCCATCAACCTCAAAGTGAAAACTGTGTCTATTTTAGACTCTTTATATTACTAAAGTGATGTTTCTTTTAATTACAAGTTTGGAATGGGTACGTTGTTGGCTTTAAAATTATCTTAATGAAGGCAACCAAGTCATGTTATGTAAGGCCATCAGGCTGCAATTTTTTTGCAAGAGCTGTCAGTCAAAGCTACTGATCAAGAGCTGAAACCACATGATTAAGAGGAAATAGAATAAAAAGAATAAAAAAGAGAAATGGAAAAATACTAAAAATGCAATATATTTGAAATGGGTGGTCAAACACTGGAACAGGTTGCCCACATTTGCGGAGTCTCCATCTGTGGGGATACTCCAAACTCAATGGGACACAGTCCTGGACATCTGCTGTAGCTGTCCCTGCTTGAGAAGGGGGATCAGCCTAGATGATCTCAGGATGTGATTTTGTTACTCTGTGAAACGCAGCACTATAGCAATGCATGTCAGGAACCAAAGACATTGTGTAGTCCACTGTAAAGAAAATGTCTGGAAGTCACATTGCACAAGACATTACGTAGTAATTGAGTGCTGAGGGTGACTCTAGACTAGTAAAATTAATCGTGGTGAGCATAAGCTAATGCTGACTTGGCGCTTTGACAACCCACTGAGATCCACAGCCTGCAACACCATTACCTCCCTTTACTGTATGGGATGTATATTTTAACATGGGTAAGCTAGGAACTCTATCACTGAACAATTAGATATCCCCCAGAATTGCATTTCTGCTTCTAATACATGCAAAGTACTGCTTAAAACTGTATCCACTTAAAAATATTAATGTGTAATTATTTTTATAACACCTTCTTTCTCATTATGGGACAAGTTCTCTCTGTCTTCACTGCTTTCAGGCATGCAGAGGCTCTGAATTTGATGAAGGTATACAAACTGACTCTGGACCTGCAAACGACACTCTCGAAACAGATGCCAACCCGAGATACAAACTCCCAGTAGAAGCAGATTTTCTGTTTGCATATTCCACAGTGCCAGGTAAAGAAAAGAGGATCAGGGTGGGGATAGAAGCCTAAAAATTTATCACCCACATTGACTTGATTGTAGACTAACCCTTATCGATGATACATTGTACATTGACAAACAAAACACTACGGCCCAGTGTGTGTTGGGCTGGTGTGTTTTATCCACCCCTTTTACACTGGCTATAGCAGAAGGAGAAAGCCCAGATTTGTCAGGTGAAAAGACAGGCATTACAGGTGGCAAAAGCAGTACTGTTTTCTGGGAATCCTGTTCTTCCATGTCCCAGTTTAGTGAGTATGTTGAATGTGTGATCAAAGCAGGAAGAGGAACGGTTACAGCGTGCAACTTGCTTCTAGAGAGACAAAACATGAAATCTTTCTTCTTGCAGTTTCCCAAATGCAAAAATACAGAATGGTCCTTTAGTAGTGTGGCACTCTTTAGTAGTGTGAGGTTTCTCCACTTTAATGAAGTAGGATAAGTGACATGAGTGGTAAGAATTCATCTTTCTGTGCATTGTTACTCTTTGCCCAGAATCTTTCACACAAATTAGAACATATATCTCTGTCATTCTGTCCTTCAGCACAAGATAATAAGAAAAAAGAGAAAAAAATAACCCCATGTACTTCCTTATCTGTCTTTCCTGTAAGGTTATTACTCCTGGAGGAATCCTGGAAGAGGCTCCTGGTTTGTGCAATCTCTGTGCTCTGTGCTCAACGAGCATGGAAAACAACTTGAGATCATGCAGATCCTCACACGGGTCAACTATGTGGTTGCCACAAACTTTGAATCACAGTCTGATGATCCACGCTTCAGTGAGAAGAAGCAGATTCCCTGCGTGGTCTCTATGCTCACTAAGGAACTTTACTTCTGAAACTGTATTTTAATGCAGCCAGTGATGAAAGATCAGGGTATGGTTTTGGGTGGAGATTTGATTATGAACTGGCGTAACACATTTTTAATAACAGAACTGTAATTACACTAGATTTTTATATTGTATAATTTGGAGTATCTGATGGATGGACAATATGCAAGATTTTAAAGAAGAAATAAATGCTGTGGGCCAACCTGGCAGCTAATACTAAATACTGTATCTTGATTCCCCTTAGTGTGGCTGTCATGATTTATTGCTACTGAAGAGCCATATGTTCTGAGAGTCAGCTACCTGATCTATAAAGGTTTATTCCAGAAAACAGATTGTAAGTTAGGAACAAAAAAATTGGATCATAAGACTCCATCTTGTCTTTCACTGCTAGTTCATGGAACCATAAATTCCTCGGAAATTTCCAAAGACCATCATATTATAGGTATGTCTAGTGATGAAACAGTTTGTAGCTATTTAAAAGGGTGTTTCTTAGTCTAATATATTCATTTCCATTATATGAACATTATTAATGGAGACTAATGGTTGCTGTCTGCTTAATCCGGAAGTCAATTTACTTGGTTATCACTCTAGCAGAAGATGGATAAACAAAAAAATCAATATTTGTAGGTGATTTAGTGAATGGTATGGAAATGTAACAAATAGAAAAATCAAAATTAAAATCTTCAAGATTGGCAAACTGTAATTGGATGAAGCCTTATGAAAGCACCATTGTAACAATTTCTGCCTTGCAAATGACAATTAACTGACAGAACGGCCTGAAACAGTGGTATTGCAGTTCTGCTTGCAGAAATGAAAGTGACTGCTTGTTGTTTCAGAGGTTTTGAACCAACAGAAAGTTAATGCCAAAACTTTGTTATAAAAAATTAAAATTTAATGTTGAAATTATAGAACTATATGTGCCAGTAACAAATATATGTTCAGGTGTAGGTTCCATGTGTGAGGAATTTTGCCAAGACTGGATATACTTACTTGAATCAGAAACAGAAGTGCCTTTTTAGTTACTGTACAGTCTTGATTTTGTACTCTGGAGTTATGTTGGTGATGTTTACATCCCTATTTCTTATATTCTCTTTAAAATTGGTAGCTAAATTAAAAAAGTAAGTTTAATGATTTGGTTAAACGGTTGAGTGATTAGTTGTTCACTCTTTTCCTAGTTAATGTACTCCAGACTCTTTTGAAATCTTCTAAGAAAATAAGTGCATATTATTAAAGCCAAGTTACCGAATTAATTTTATTTTCTTACAAATACTGTGGCAATAGTGAGGCATATATTTTTTTCATAAGTCAAATTTGTAGTTGTTTGAATTAAATAAATGATTGTTTTATGGACGTCTTGAGCATGAAATCAATAAAAAACTTTTTTTAAATTTCCTATGAATATCTGCCTGGTGAAGTGAGACCCAACCAAAATACATCCCAGAACCTTCCTCAGCCAAGAATGCAGATGGTCTTTAGCATCTTTGTCAGGATGAGGTTTGCAGTGTCAGTTGAGAGAGAGTTTAGAAGAGTAAGCTGGCATTGGGTGACTCGGATTAGGCAGGCCACATCCTCTCTTAGAGTAAACCAGAATTACTGAAAATAATTTAGTGTCAGTACCTGACCTACCCACATGTAATCTTGCCCTGTGTATAAAATGTCTTTATACAGTAAACTGTACAGTGATATAACAGCTCATATGAAAGTGTTCTTCTTATAATTTCTGGCTAATAGCTCCATCTTAAAATATTTTCTGGCATTAGAGATATTCCTGTTTTATGATGAGAAATGTGTCCAGTCAACATTAAGTATTCGTTACATCTCTGGAAGCTCTTTCATGTCTTAATAGTTCCTTAGTGTTTATTTGCTTAAGGTTTAGCCTGTTTTTAAGTTTCTTTTAACAATGTTCCTTTGTCTCCAAAACTGTCCTTTTATTCAGATACGTTATAGCTCTGAAGCCAAAGAGCCTTGGGGAAAACTGAGGCGCAGGTAGGGGCTCTGAAACAGGTCATTTAAGTTGTGTAAGTAATACCAAGGAATGTAGCAGCATAATGGATAAGGACACATGTCCTCTTGTGTATGGCTTTTATCTTAAAGGTTCTTTAAGAATGATATTTTATTTTAAAAAAAGCTATAGCAAATTTATCTTTGCTTAGGAGCATTGGGAAAATACAAAAATTACTACAAGTAGCCTCTGGTCCAGCCCACAGGGGACAGCTGGAAAAGAATCAGAGGAGTTAATATGAGTGAGTTTCCTCTATGTTTAGGAAAGGCTGTTAGCCCTGTTGGATATAATGCCTAAAAAAAAAAAAAAAAGGGGTAGGAAGAGCAAGTCTTTGTCAGTTTTTGTTGTACATTTACCATGACAGACACTAAATAAGGACAGCTTGGGAATTTCTAGCTAATGGGTGAAATGGTAGCTGTCTTGCTAAAAAAAAGGGCAAAGCAGTAATGATATTTGAAGGTCTCCATGCTGTAATGTGGAAAGCCAACAAGGCATTCTCTTCATTTGCAAGAGGTCTCCTGGTAGACCAAAGATTTCCTGGAAAAAGATGATAGTGTGGCACAAAGGAGCACAGCAATTCTACCTGCTGAATTACAGCGAAAGGAAGAAGTTGAGGCTGAATCTTAAACAACCTTTGGGCCAGTTCTGGTATGTGGAATACACAAAGATCAGCATAAAATACCTGAGGACACTACCAGAGTGGAAAGCAACTTGGAAAACATAGTAGTGAAAGAAAGAGAGGAAAAGATTCCCTTGTGTAGGGACCAGTGTTTCTGCTAGATGGATCATGTCCAAAAAACATTAATATTATTTAAGAAGAAAATTTCTCACCAACAGACGTCACATCTGACTGGTGATGTTTACAGGCTGAGGGTTGTGCCAGCCCAAGAGCCTGAAGGAACCCATTCTGAATAAGGAAGCCTGACTCTTTCACTTGAGCAAGGCCGGGTAGCTGAATAGACACTTACAAGCTGTAGGGCATTTTAGCACATTTCCTGAACAAATTTGTAACTCTTTTTCTGTCTAAAAGCAATTCCCTTGCTATCTGCAGGGTTAGCTGAATGGTTTAGTACATAACATCATTATCATTACTGATATGCTGGATGTTTCTGGAGACAATCCAAAAAATTCACCTATAACCAAGACAGACACTGACCCTTCAATTGTAGGGGAATTAAAGGGGTTGTTCAGAAAGCTGAACCAACACAAACAAACCATCTCCAGACTTTTTTCTGCATGGGAGACATTTACAACTGCCTTAAATGTGCATATTTTTCCATTGCTTGTAAGTGAATATTAATCTTCTGGATTTCCCCTTTCAGAACAGTCTTTGATTTGCTTCCCGTAGCAGAAACAGGAATTTTTTTGGAGTCGTATTTCAGGATGTTTGTGTTTATACATGGACTATAAGAAGGCAGTCACATTGCAGGGGAAGGACTCATCGTGTTTTGCTGCAGGAGGCAATACAGGGAGTCTGGAAATACTTAAAGGTGTGTTTCTCTAAAACCTTCTACACCATAAAGACATTTTGCCTGTAAGTATTAACACAGTTTGTTTTCCTTATCTTGGTATTGCATATTTTAAGCTTTATAATAGCGTACATCTCAATCATTTGCAGCTTTTTATTTGCATTTTGACTGAAGTGCCTCATCACACTTCAAAAGGTTGAAAGCAAATCAAATCTCTTAATGCTGGGCATACAAAAATCTGGGGGGGTATAATCATGGAATTGGCATTGGGTCTGTTCTGCATTAGACATAACCTGTTTGAAACATTGCTTTGTTGAAGAGAAAAAACAATCAAACACAACAATTAAAACCTTTCTCCCAAAATGCAGAGTGAGATAGCACAACTGTAAATCTCACAGGCTTTTGTCTTCCCACCTGCAAATTTTGACTTTTACTGAAACCTGGAAGAGACTTCTATCCTGTCAGAGACTCTTGAAACACTGCTTTGCACGAGGTGCATCTTTTGCCACTTGCAGTGACTCTGTCAGTCACACTGACAGGAATATTGCATTGCCTTTCATTGCAACCCCAGGCCTGTGTCCCTACTATTGACATAAACAATTTGACTTCAGGTGCAGTGCTTTTTAGTTTTGGAAATAGCTTTTTTTTGTCCTTTTTTTTTTGGCAGGCAATAGATGAAAACCCTAGCAATAAATTTTATAACAGTCTGTCACAGCGTTTGTACAACAAATCTTTCTCTAAAAAGGGCAAAATTGCAAAGTTTTCTCAAAAAAACCCCAACAAACCAAAAAACCCCAAAACAAAAAAAAAAACAACAAAGGTACAGGTAGGAATGCTGTGCAGATTTCTCCAGTGGACCTAAGTTTTTGGTGGATCATTCTTATTTACAGCATGGTATTGCCTGGAACAGGAGGTGTGGAAGTCTCTAGCTGTAGTTGGGTGTCAGAGGTAAATTTTTGTTTGTAAGCATTTCTGACCACCACTCCCGACCATACCATGTTTACTTCTGGCACCGTGGAGTAGATCACTGAAGAAACAGAAGCAAAGGAAACTCCTTTAACCTCTCAGTGCAGCCAGGGAGCTCAGCAAAGAACTAGAGGACAGCACTTGCAATACTTCTGATTTTCCCAGAAGAGGCTCTGCAGCTTCAGTGGCACACATGTTGGAGACTGTGTAACATCCTTGTAGCTGACAACTTCAAGCCAAGTTACTAAAAGGAAAGGATTTGATTTTGCAAGGAATGAGAACTTCGGGGGTAATGCAAAGGGACACATTTGAAAATATTCCTAAATGATGCTACAAAAAGACGTGATATTAAAAATTGGAAATATAAATAAATGAGAGAAACTGGATGTGATTTTAAACAAAGAAGAAAGTAATTGTGAGATAATAAAAAACTGTCCAGTGAGCAACATGTAGTGCAATCAGTTCGCAGGAGCACAGAGCTCATATATGAATTTCAGTACAATGGAGTTCTGGCTCTTTTATCTTGATACTCAAACAGTGTTCTCCTCAAAGAGAAGCACCAAAAGGCAAATTAGCTCAAAAAAACAATCAAAGCCCACTAGCCAAACCCACCTGTTACCTTCTAAATGCTCCATCTCTGTGTTTCTGCCCTTACCAAATCCCACAAACCACACTCTGCATGTTTTGTTAAAGGGTTCAGAGAAGTCCATGGAAATACAACAGTGCATTCTGCCTTCCTGCCAGCCTCTGTTCCCATCACTGATACAGCCTGGCTATGCCAACCAGCAGGTTGTTTAACTTCTCAGGTTTACAGTGAGTTTCCCACTTCCCTGGTAATATTCCAGGAGACACTGCAAAAACAAGCTGACATAAGGAAAAACAGACACTCTCTACCCCTCTGAAAAATCATAATACTAATCCATCTCTTGGAAAGCTGTGAGGTTTATTTCATCACTGTTTGTAAATTGCTCTGAGGGCATTGTAAGAATATTGCTACAGACTTGCAAATTATTGTAATTACCATAGCATTATGACTAGATTTTCTAAATATCTTTAGGTTTTAAGCTCTTTAGGCCAAGCTATGACTATTTTATACAGGGCTGATCACACTACTAAGGCAATGTCAGAAACATAGATGAGATGCAATGTTGCCAGATTACAGGTGTTGTGCTTAGTGCAAAGGGAGGGGCAAAATGGTCTATATGTTTTTTATCATTCATAATTTTATAATTATGATGTATGATTTACTTTTTAATATGAAATATGATGTATAATAGTATGCTTAAGTGAATACTAAATATAATTATATAGTTTATTATAGATTTTTCTGTGTTTATTTTTATATAGTTCAATCATCACTATGAAAATAAACACTGGTGCAATATTTGTTATTTTCTCAGGCAACCGTGTGTGCAGTGAAATGCTGCTCAGCAGCAAGCAGGGTGAAGGGAATTAGCTTCAAGATTTTTGCTGTCTTTACTATCTGGGTGGAAGAAACAGTCAGGATGGCTTCTACAAGTAAAAGAAATTCTGCAGGTACAAAACTTCATTTACTAAGATTTGTCACTAGTAAGGTTGAATCAGATTTCAATCCATTCTTATCAATATACGATAGTATTCTCTTTGCCTTCCACCTGTCAAAAATTTTGTGGCAAATAATAGGTGAAAAACAGGAGAAAAGAGCATACTGAAAAATGTGGAGACCTCATCTGGACTTACACTGTGTGTTAATTCTGCCCCTCTGCTTCCTTCCTTAAAGAATCTATCCTAAATGCAATGTTCCCCTTTATAGCAGAATTTTTCTTGTCCCTGACACAGAGAGACTGGCATTTGTAAAAAACATTAGAATCCTTAAAAATTAACTGGGAACTGGAAGATACAGCCAGTATCTCCAAGGCAGTGATGATGAAGCCTTACCACCACTGAAATCAGTGATAAATAGGATTTCAGAACCAAGCGTTTCTTGACCAAAAAGTTTGGTCATGTTATATTCCCCAGAACTTATGTATATTCTTTACTGTCCCTTACAGGAAGATCCAAGATGAGGTTGACTGTGTTGCTTTTGGTAACTGGATTCTTGGAAAATCTTAATTTCCCATACATGGTTTATAGCTTAAAAATGGAATGAGATTGCCACTCCTTTCATTGGGTGTTAAAGTGCATTAATAAAACAGATTTTGATCAGAAATCCACCAATGATTAGAAAATGTGAATCCTAGACTACAGCTATAGAATCTTAAACCACAACTGGCCACAGGGTATGCAGGGTCATGAATAAATGCATTCAGGTATTTTCCTCCAAAGGTTTTAGCTCATATTTTACTTGTAAGACTTTCCTGTTGTCACTTCATGATTCACAGTATAAGATTATCTGTCCTCAGCTGTGTTTGCAACCCATCCAAATCAAATGCTATCTACAAATTTCATTAGGGGGCTGTTTACTGGCTTTCAGATCACTAATTAGGAAGCTAAATAAGACCAGACTCCAGAAGTTAAATAAGACCAGTTAAACAAGACAGAGGCTCAGTTTATCTTCCGAGCAGCCCACATTGTCACTGCCATTTGTTTGCAGTTTGGGCTAGTTGTCAGCAGTAACATTGACATCAGGGAAGCATAGCCTGGTCCTATATTTTATAGCCTTGATTTGTGTTTGCCATCTCTAATTATAATGTGTTTCATGGCCTTTTAAGCACAGAAACCCAGTGCTCGACAACGGTTTCCAGTTCAAGAAGGTCTTTGTAAGAGATTAATTGGCAACAAATTGAGTAATGGTGCCGTTCATTTCTCTTTGATCAGTGACAACTCAAAATACGTTTTGCCCTGAAGGAGGAGTCTTCAAGCATGGATTCCTCATCAAATCACCACCTCTTCAACTTTTTGGCTCACAGGTATACTAGCACAAATTAGTCATATTCCAGCAATCCCTCAAGAAGCATCTGCTATTTCTGCTACCCTGAGTTTTAATGAGAGACAAATTACTTTCTCTTCGGCAGAATTCCTGGAAAAGACGTTTTTTCATCCTGACCAAATCCAGCGAGGGCAATTACATCCTGAAGTATCTAAAAGGCCAGAATGTAAAAGGCTCCATAGCTGTTGATCAGTATGTAACTCAAATGCATCACCTTTTTATTTTAAATTATGTATTAACAGTTAAATGGCCACTGATTTTCTTACTATAATTTCTTTTCAAGATTCTTTTTCAGACACACAGCCCCTTTTTTCAGAAATGAGAATCCAAAATCTGAACACGAGTCTTTGCAAAAGTTGATTTTATTTTTTGGTTGAAAGGTTTTTTTCATTGAAAGACCATCTGTTTTGAATGTGTGCACTTATTTTGTTGAGACTTTTTTCTGTGGAAAAATGTTAACTTTTTCCTGGGCTTAAAGTAAAATACACACATATGTATGTGTTTATGTATGTATGTATGGTTATATAGGATGTTTCATGCGGTTATCTTAACAGAATCATAAATATCGAAGTTGGCATAAGCAAGTCGGAAGTTATGGAAATGGTGAGGAAGATGTTCAAATGCCTTCCTGAACAGGTGATGTCCATCAGTACTGGACACCGATGTTATTACCTCATTGGGAGCAGCAGGTAGGCACAGAAAGATGTGCAAATGCAATATGACATTACGGTTAAGCTAATGTAACACAAGGCAAGGTTTCACTCCTTCCCAGTCACTCCCATCCCTTCCTGTGTCTCAGCTACTGATTTCACAGCTCTGGGATGAAAAGAATCATCTGGTTGATCCAGTGGGAAACTGCTCTTTTCTATGTCAGTTTTTTCCCCCGTGGCAGGGTTAATTTTTTGTTGGTTCAGGCAGGTGAGGTAACCTCCCCCTGCAGCCACACTGTTAGAGCATCCAACAGTGAAAGTATTGGGAGCACATGGCATGGGGATGGCAACAGCAGCACCTCAGCGTGGCGGTGCCATGTCAGACTGTACTGGGTCAAGGAAGAGCAGAGAGCTTTGACTTCTCACCCAGTAGCTCCTGGAAGTTAGGAAAGCTTCTGCTCCTTATGGATAAATCACAGGAAATAACTGCGTGCTGGAAAGTAGGTTGTTAATCTAGAGAAGCAGATTAAAGGGGAAAATTCCCCCCAGGGAAAACAGATCCCAGAAGGAATGACTGGGGCCTCTAGTGCAGCAGGTTAGTGCACTCCCTGCTCTCACAGGCTGCAGTGCAGTCCTCAGAAACTGCTGCTGTTGAGGTGATCAGCCAGAGCTCAGTTGGGTTAGGGAGGACATTTGGCACAGTGCTCTTCTGTTGCTGCTTCCCAGCTTTTCCTCTTCAGTTTCCCAGCCACAAGCATGTTGGGGGTTTTTCTGCCTTTATGCAGACAAGCAGCTGATGTGTGGAATGCTGATAAGCACAGAAGAAAAACACATACCTGTGTGTTACTTGAGCGTGCCACCCCATGCCTTCCACCTGGCACTGCTCTCACAGCCCACACTTGGTAGGAAGCATTCCAAACTTAATCCAACTAAATCCACCACGAGCTTGAAGCAGGGTTTCAGGAGTCCTTGCGTGGCCTGTTTCTGTCCTGCTCACCCAAACGCGTTCTCAAGCCTTGTTAGCTGTCTCTATGGCAGGACTCAGCAGAGCAGCATTAAACACAGAAAATGAAGCAGAAAGCACTGTCCCACATCTCCTCCTCTCTCCCTGTCACTGTCACACCTGCATAGCTTTTATCTCCCAGGCCTGGGCTGCACTTATCTGAGGTCAAATTTTCCCGTCTGTGTATGGCCACCTGAGCACTCTCTCTTGAAAGGAAGGTGCAGATTTTCCCTGTTTATTTCAGGAAGGGTTATTTTGGGCCCCATATGAAGAAGTGGGTAAGCAAATGGGTTTTCCTTGTGTTTTACCTGTGAGTAGGTTTTCATTTCTGTTGTTCCAACCTACAGGCAGGAAACAGAGGACTGGGTCACTGTGATATCTTCAGTCTTCAGGGAGGTCAGAAGAGGTGGATGTTGCCCTCAGGTGACATGTTACTGCACTTGATTTTAGAAAAAGAAGTTTGTAATTTCATTAGAAACCTGGGCAAATATAATTTTCCTGATTTTGGCCTTGCAATTTGGTTCTTGCCTTGATCAATCAGAAATTCATTTTCCATATAAATCCTGTACCCTGACTTTATGCATTAAGCAGGCATTGCATGGTCTGTCTGCGCTGGGATTGATTTTACATTGAAGGAGTCTCTTTGAAGAGTAAACCACATGGAAATTAGGAGATGATTGACATTATGCTTCAGTGAATCGCAGCTTTGATTGGTCAGAATGAAACTCGTGTGTAATTCTTACCATGTGTTTTTTGGTTATATTTACATACTGTTTTACAAACCAATCCACGTCTAGTCTGCCAATGTTATGAACCAGCTGGAAGCCCTGTTAGTTCAAGCTCAGGCCCAAGTTTCTGCAGCTTATCAGCCAGACAGACCTGCTAGTTCAGACTCAGCACTAAGTAACTTACATCCCTGCAGCTTCCAGTCAGCCCAAAGTGCAAGCAGGGCAAACTTACATCTGCCTGAAAAATGCCATGTAGACAACCTCTCTGAGACATCAGAAGTAAAATTTGGAGTAATGGGATGCATTGGTACATTGTAGACCATGCCCATCTGGTATCTGTCTTCTTACACTGCTGTTACCTTATTTTTAGAACCAAGATCTTCCACGTCCAGAAGTCAGAAGCCGACCCTCCTCTTTGCCACTATTCTGGAATCCTAAAGATACATCAAGTTTCCCAGAAAAGCAATGCTACCAGAAGGTAAAAAGATTAGCCATCCTTAATGATGAGTTGGCTCCTAGGGGTGACTGTGAAATTTGATTTGTATAGTTGCTTTTTTCCATCAAAAGTTCTTCAGAGCTTGTGCAATGGGTGCCTGGGTGGTCTGTTCTGCTCTCTGGTGGGGTGCCTGAGTAGGACCTGGATGATAACATCAGAGAGTCCCCAGAAAGGAAAGACTTCTGAGGAAAGGCCACATGTAAGCAAAGGCAGGTGTTGATGGCAATGAGAAATGATATTCATTGGCTGTTTCAACAGACTGGCAAAGATTAGTGGGCATGAAGTAAGCCCCTGAAGAGGCACTTTGACACACCTTGGCAAAGTGATGTGATGATTGTTTTGGCAGCTGCTAGCCACATTCCTCCTGTTTTGTGTTTCTGCTTTTCTTTGCCTCTCTCTTCAGGCTGTAAAGTTTAGAGAGGAATTCAAGTCCATTTCCTCTTTGCCTTCCAGTTCTTTCCCCTCAATATTTAAATAGAAAGGAAGGAAAACACTGCTGCTGTCCCAAAGCAATTGCAGTCCCTGTCCTCTAGTGACAGGTTGAATAGTAGCCAAGGAATTGCTAGCTTTCTCTAGTCACAAAGCTGTGTGCAGATGGCCCAGCTAGAGGAAGCTGAATGCAGGTGAAGCACCTTCAGTGTATCCTCGGGAAGAATCAACTTTTTTCTTTTGTATATAGGAGAATGGTTCCTCAGAAGACAAGAACAGGCCTAATTCAGATCCTGGTCCTCATCGGGCTCACTGTGACTCACCAAGAGGAGTTTCTCCAAGCCTGGTGAGCATAAAAAAATCAAACAGCTCTTGACTTGTTCATTCTGCAGCAGTGACTACTAGCTCTTATCTCACCCGAGTATCTGTAACTATAGATTATGTACCTGCTTTCCCAGGACACTGAGTTGGTTTTCACTGTGAAAGTTTCCTAAATATTTAGTCTGTTGTCTTGTTTAGCACTGAAAATAAACCTTTAAGAATTTGCTAGAAATACCATTTTTTTACTTTGCTTCTTGGAGGCAGATCCTCAGTTTCTGTGCAGCAATTGCAACTTGTGGCAGCTCTCACAAACTTGAATAAGAAAACTCTGAACTTGCACTGCTTGAGGATTTGCTCCTCCCATCATGTTTCTCAGCTATGCACAGTCTTCATAAATGGCCTTTGCCCTTAGCAATTGAATCAATGTAACTGAACTACAGAATGAGGGATGTTGGATTGAGGCACACGTCAGGACTGACCTTCTGTCAGCATTAATATCACTTTAGGTAATTTAGCTTCCATATCTGGCAGGAATTATTTTAAAAGATACAATGATGAATGTTATCATGTATTATTAGCTAAATATTCTGACCTGTGTTCCCTGAGCAAACACCTGCAGCAGTTTTGGATGGTTTTCACCCATTCTCTGCCCTGGATTACTGCTTTTGCAGCAGAGTCAACAACAGAAGGCACAACCAAGGCTCCACCACACCTATAAGCAGTTTGGCAGCTGTCTTTAAACCCATCTTTATTGTCAGTTTATGCATTGGACTATGATCTGGAGTGGCTGAGATACAGGAAAAAGAATCTGTTCTGCTATCATAGCTAGCAGGGTGATAAATCACATGCTGCAGTCACCATCCATGTATATAGGCTGGCAGCAAGTATGAGATAATACAGCTAAATTTAGTAGAAAGAAGTCAAAATAGTTGAAACTACATTGCAATGCCATGGGCAGTAGGCACAGCTCAGCTGATGCACAGTACTTGACGAAGCTGCAATAATTCAGTTGTGAGTCTGAGCTCTGAAATGCATTGAGTTAACCCTTAGTCTGATTTCAACTGCTGCTGCTCTGAATGCATACCAGGGTTCTCTTTCTGCCTCTGTCTTACACGTGCCTTTTCTGTCTTTTTCATTAATTCTTTCCATACTTATGATGCCTCAGAGAGCATATATTATAGGCAGCTGTTCAGACTAGGACAGACTGACCATGAGGGTTAAAAGATAAGGAATTTGGATTTTACCTTTTTAACCTGGAACAGAGGGCGTAGCAGGAAGCTCATATTTCTGTTTCAGCATGTGTGAAAATAAATAATCTTACCATACAGCTAACAAGAAGCAAAAATGTTTGTTCATTCGATAAAAATACTTCACTTGCCTCATAAGTTTAGCATCTGCTAACAACTTTAGCTCTATTCTCTGCTCAGTGATGTCTAGACAGCTGACTTCCAGATTAATCCCTTGTATTTACTTCCGTTTAGAAGTACGACTCCGCATTTCTAGTATCTGATTTGTTTTGCTTTTTAACAGTGGTTCCCTCATCCAGGCCCAGACCTTGAAAACTCTTTGATCAGTAGCTGTTACTCATACAAACAGGCCTCTCACTGTCAGTTGAGTCTAGCCATGCAGGCGGGGACCCTGGAGAGGTCTGGGGACCTGGCTTTCTCTCAGCCCATGTTTTGGACCTACCAACCCACATCTGACTCAGCAATTCAGTATCAACTATTTTGATACACAGCTTTCAAAACTTGAAGTACATCAAAATAAGGAGCCCTGACTTGCATCACCCTGTACTGCACATTACTGTGTTGCAGGCATTGAGGCATCCTTGTCAGGATGTGTTAGCTATACCTGCTTTTTGAAAGAGAAGTTCCTCTGTCCAAGGGAAACACATAACTTTCCCTAAGGAGCCTATGAGTAACAATTACTCACTTGTCCTCCAGTATCATTTCCATCCCGTGCTACAGCCAATTTTCTCCACAGTCTATTTTCTCTCTAATATAAATCCACATCATGGTCCAACAGAGGCTCAAGGAACTTGTTTAGCTGCACAGTTGAGAATAACTACTCACTGAGGTTAACTGCACTTCTCTGGTGGTAAAGTACCTGGGGGAACAGAGATGTCAGCAAACTGCTTTAGGAAACGCAGTGCTGATGCATCTTAACCTTCTCCTTCCTGATTTCCCTTTAATCTGTGATGGTGACAAAGAGAAATTCTATGCATTTGGCAAAAGGTGGCCACTGTCAGTGATTGAAGGCTCAGTTTGGGAAGCTGACGAGTGCTGTCTGCTCTCTGAGATTTCCTGGCAGCTGGAGGATTTCAAGACTTCATAAAATCACCTCCTCTTCCTTCTTCTCCCCAAGCGTTTACTTGTTTGCTTGATACAAAGCCTCTGAAAAGTCACTAGGAAACTCATTCATGACTTTAGATCATGACCACAGAGCCAGCCTTGTTCCTGCTATGGTTTCATTATGCACTTCTTGAAGGACCATTTACAGGTTTCTTCTGACTCCTACTGCATGAGTTGCTTTTTATGTCATTTATACCAACAAGGAACAAAAATACATTCCTCATCTTTAATTTCCATTCAATGCCAGTTTCTTCTCTTTACATGTAAGAGAGTAATTAGTTTAATTTACTTTACCTTGAAAACAGTAATACATTCTGTGGCATATTTAGCAATTATTAAAACGATCACCATGGAAACCAAAGATGTAAGTGGAGAGATAAAAAATGGTTGCATCACAAGGATGGGATGGAAAATTGCATTGAGAGGCAGCTAAATGCTAATTACCATACTTTTCCCTGTAACAAGGAGACATAAAAATAAATAATTTATCTTTGTGACTTAGAAAGGTAAATTTGGTAGAGGGATTAATTTCTCCTTGACTTCCCAAATGGCCACAAACTTAGTATTTCAGGTATTTATGAAGGCAGAATATCACTCAGGACACAAAGAAATCAATGACAAACCTCCAGCCCTCCAGGGTATGTTCTAGTTCATGGAGAAGTATGAGATAATAGACTTCTCATTAGCCAGGAGAGTCCCAAGTTCATTCTTTACTTGATAGCATTTAAAAGGTGCTTAATAAGGACAAATAAATCCCAATACACTCCTAGGTGTCCTACAGACCTTTTTCCTAGTGTAAGGACTTAAAACTGTATGGACCTAATGACCAAGTGACCCTTAACACATGCAGATTTGTACATGAAGTGTTTAACCCACTTGATTTTCAAACAAAATATGAGGTTGTGAGCATGAAATCAATTGCAATGGCCTGGTTACCACAAATGAGAAGTACTAATACCACTTGTCAGTTTTGTCCGTGCAGTGGATCTCAAAAACACAAGAAGAAGCACAAACACAGAAACCTTGTTTCTAAAACAGACTGGCTCTGAGCATATCTCTGTTCAAGGAGAAACCTGTCTACCCATGTTTTCTGGGGATATTTGCTGATTCTATTACTTCTCCATGTAAATACAAAAAAATACACAGTAAACAATCTGTGTAACTGAACCTCTTAAATACAAAACCATTCTTGTAACAGGATGAAAATGTGGGAAAGAGTGAGGAAAATCTGCAGTTGTCAGACACAGATGAAGACATCACAAAGGAAGAAGATTATTACCAAACCCCGAGCAATATTTTAGCAAAGGTAATTTGTCAGTTGCAAGTTCTACTGGTTTTTTAACAGCTCCAAGGAGACAGGAGACATTTCATGAGCCAAAGAGGAAGTGGTAGGAGGAAACACTAGTACCTTGAAGAAGAAATACGTAGATAAAGCACTAGGTAATAGAGCTTTCATTTGTACGAGAAAAAATATGCTAGACTCTTTCAAAGGATCTTTCTGGTAGAAAGTGGCACTTTGACAAAAACTTTGCTGGTTTTGTTGAAATTCCCCAAATTGACTATTTCATTGTAAATGGCTTTTGTCTATTGTATAACAGGGGATTTTTTTGAAAATTAAAACTTCGTTTAGAAAATGTAACAGTACATTACTTCTATATATTTAAAAATGTAATTCTGTGGAAACATCAGTAAGCTGCATAAAACAAATCAGTACTTTAAAAATGCTGTAAAACATTTTGGTATTTACATTTCACTGTGAAACATGGGAGCAGGAAGAATCATACTGGTAATTTTAAACAAATTTTGACACCTAATTTGGGAGGCTGATTTCTCTAGGCTTCCCATGTAGTTAGTGAACTAGAGAAGCCAAGTGATCGGTCACTATATGATTTTGTCATATTGTCTAAGTGCTTTAAATTACACACATGCAAAGGACAAGACTCTTTCTTCAACCTGCATAAATTAAAACTTCACAAAATTTTTGTGGTAGTACTTTAGAGTACAGCTGGTTAAGTCCCAGCCTGAAAGTGTCAATAATACCAGATAGCATTAACTTCTAAATTTCAACCACCTTTCTAGCTCATGGTTTCTGGGAATTTATTTATTTGGAGAAAGCCAAGCTATACTAGCCCATGTGTTTAAACAGCGTGAGTAGTGAGCAAAATAAGGAAATTAAGGGTTTTTTCTGTAAGCAGAGCAATGATGTTAAGGTCTTATATCGTTACATGTTTCCAACAGTGCACTACTGAGGTATCAAAGCCTGAGCCTGCAGCTAGGTCTGATGTCTGTGTGCTAGAGAAGGTAGTGCAGAAGAACCCAGGGAAGGACAGCATTTATATGTCAATGAAATCACTGTAAGTAACAACTTCAGTAGGGTTTTGCAAATTAAAAGTGACATAATGGTACAGGTAGAGCTGTAATCTGTGGCATTTACATAACAATATCTAGAGGCTGCATCTTGTTTGAATGAATCCTCCTTTGGTTTTGGCTCAGAAAGTTCAGACCTTGTGGGAATACCAAAGTGAAATTCAAACTCATCAATGTGAAATTTAAGCTCACATTTCAAACTCGTGCATTTAAACAGGCTCTGACTATAGGATGCAGCACTTTTTGTTGACTGATACTTTTTTGAAGATTTTATGACAGCCCATTATTTTACTCAGATACCCCAGCCAAGCTCCAGCAACCTTCAGACAGGTAGTCTCCAAAGCATTATCTAATTGTTCAAAGAGAAAGGTAGACATGGGGCATTACCTCCCAGCTTTTCCTGTAAGAAATGATGTGATCCTGAGTAGGTCAACTCCTTCCTCCCATTTTCCTATCCAAAGAATGAGTCTGGTGCTGTGTGCTTTGAAGATACAGTGTTTGGCACATCACAAAGAAAGACCTGAACTTTGTGTCACAGTTGTAGTGCCACAAGGGAACTATACGACCTCCATGATATAGCACAGTAAACTGAAGAGAAGTGTGCCTACAAGGTAAAACCATATCTCCTGAGCCAGGGGACTGGTCATTAGCTGTTAGCATACCAACAGTCAGGTCTTATGCCACATAGTGGGGGGCAATTGGAAATGCAGACCCACCAACCAGTTTATTCCAACCGACTTATCCAAGCTTGTCTGTGTCTTCCCTGGAGGGAAACCTCACATAAAAACCTCACAGACCTATGCCATCTGAGTTAAAATATACCAAGAGCAGCTTTTTCTACTAACCCCAGTCTTGTTTGGGGCGTGGAGTTGGCTGCAGGCATTAAAAGGCTCATTAAATAAACCTAAAATGCATTCAAGCGTATCTGAGTTATTGCATCTCCCAGGCGACAGCATTACATCCCTGCAGAAGCCAGTACAGCCAAGGCCAGCAATCTGTATTCAAAGTCTTTGTCAGGGCTTGTTGTTAGCTGGAATGTTTTCAGGCTTAATAAGTAGTCTTTAAATACTGAAAAGGTTTATTTTGGGATTTATGGTCCATTTTTAGGAGGACTGGTTATTTTACTTAGCTGTAATTTTGTTCACTGGATATTCTACAATAACTTGTTATTCTTTGCTTCACTGATGGCTGTTCGATCCAGCTTCAAACACAGCAAGAGTGCCTGGAATGGTCAAACTGGTTCTTTTTTTACCACCATTCCTCCTCAGTAGGTTGCTGGATGAGAGTTGGCAGCTCACATGCGGACGCGATGGACTCCTGTCTCCTCCCAAATGCCAGGACAACAGTGCATGTCCAAGAGACTTGGAAGCAAACAGAGACCTAAAATTCCCAGAAAGCAGCACCAGCCAGGAGCCAACCCTCCAGAGAAGGCAGAATTCATTACCACTTACGGTGGTTCAATTGTCTATACTGCTCAGGTAAGTGTCCTCTCCATTTCCATTGCAGAGAAGACAGAGGTGTTCATGGGTTTCAGTTGAGATACTAGTAGAACATGCCAAGCCTGTCAGAGGTCAGGGAGCATCTGGACAACGCTCTTAGTCATATGATTTAGTTTTAGGCAGTCCTATGAGGATCACGGGGTTGGACTCGATGGTCCTTATGGGTCCCTTCCAACTTGGGATATTTTATGATTCTATGACTCGATGGTCTCTGATGTTTTCTCTCACAGTCAAATTACAGATGAGGCCCAATTGCAGAAGCTGGATATTTTCATTCCCCTGGCTGATATTGACAGTTACCTAAAACTAACCGAAGCAGCAGGACAAATATGGTAAGTTCTGGGTGTCTTGTGATGGTGCCTGTCAGATGTGAATGAGTGACAATCAGGTACAGAAGTGTACAGTCATACACATCCATGTACAGCTTTGGCAGTCCAGAACAGGGCAGGGTCAGTGTGTGCTGGCACTTCAGTGATTCCTTTCTGCTCTTCCTGACTCTTCATGCACCTGAGTTTCTATTTCAGCTGCTGTAGAAAAGGGATGTATAGAATTGAGATACCTCAGCACACTGTGTAATAATCAGCAAAGTCCCATCCCAAAAACTGTTCTTATAATGTTAGAGTGAAATCACCTAATTACTGCTAGCCAGTTTTACTTTTGATTTGGTGAACCACAATGATAGTGTGTTTCAGAGTTATAGTGGGGGGATGTATCTTGTGATAGGGTAAACAGGGCCTCAAGCTGACATGAGTTGGATGTGACCACAAAATTACCTCTAAATTAATCCCAGCAGTGGTTCAGTGCTAGGAATGAGTGCAAGGCAGAGATTTTCACAGGTAGGTCTTATGGGCTAGAGCACATACATCCTCTTAATAGTCCCATCGGAAATTAGTTCTCTCCCTAGATCTTTAGTATCAAAGACTAGGATAGAGGATGGAGCGGGAAAAATGCTCAATGCATACTCCTATGCTTCCTGTTGATCTTTCACTGCCCCACAGCACTGAGATTGCTTTTTGCTGCTGCTCTCATATTCACACCATTCAGATGCAGTGTGCACAGCAAGTCACTTTGTTTCAGCCACAGTCATCAAGAAGGAAAAATGCCATTGCAAAACGGACTGGAAATGGGGCCCCATCTCAATAATTGGATCTACATCTAAATGTATAGGGCTTTCTCAGTGGAGATTCATACTGAAAGAATTTGGGGCTTCTTCTGGAAGGGAGCAGAGCACTAGGTCTGACTGTCAGGTCAGCTAATCCTAAACAGCTTGTCATCAAGAAGAATCTATCAGAGAACAGCAGGAAAGAGGTACTGGAATTTCCATAAGGGTCTCATCAAAACAGCAATGGGTCTCTGATTCTTGCAGTTTTATCATAGATAAAACACATGATAATAAGTTTTAATTTAATTCTATTGGGATGACTTCAAAATTCATCTCTGACAAACATCAGGCTAAAACATCTACAGCAGGTCTGGCCTGCTGCTTTTGGACTGAAATTCCTAACTTTCACTGGTGACCTTGCTAGCACCGGTCTCACTTGTTCATATGCTGCAATGTCAGTGTCATGTGCTCTTTTAGGAGAACCCATTGGGATGGATGAAGCAGCTTGGTTTCACCTGGAACCAGATCAAAAAGTTGCAAAGTCATTCAACCTGTGTGTTACTTCCAGAGGACAGTACCATAAATGCAATCCTGTTCAGCTGTTGCCATTCTGTTAGCAGTAACAGGATATCCCATGTGTTTCCTTTCCTCTCTGTCCTCCAAATACTCCAGCGTGTCACACTGGACTGGTCCTTGCCGACTGGGATGTTTGTTTAACCACGGAGACCGTATAGTGGCTGTGAATGATCTGCAACCCCAGGACGTGGAGGAGGCTTACTTCTTCATCAGCAGGTCCATGAGAAAGGAGGTAAGCTTGGCTAACCTGAAGATGATAGTCAAATGAATCAAACCAAATGAGAAAGCAAGTTGCTTTTTGCATTTTAAGTAGCTCTGTTGAAACCAGTTTGCTCTGTTTTAAGTCTGGCATGAATAACTGCAGTACCAAATAGCTCCTCAGCATCATTCTGATGTAGCATCTCTTAATCCTGGGCTATTTGGGGAATTCAAGGTCAGCACTGCTGTGTTTGTGGACTTGATCTCAGAGAGTCAAGAGATACACCCTAAAAGATACTACTAGGCAACCGTAAATTAGAGCTACTTGGTATTTTTTGGCCAAGGCCAAACTAATTGCAAACTTTGGGAAATAAACAATTGCCTCCAGTGGATGTGTAGTTGCTTATAGTGGTTTTGGGTATTGAGGGCAGAGCCCTAGACTCCTACCTCCTATTGGTTAACAAGCCCTACGCATCTCCTAGGGGGATGCCACTTTTTCTGAAGAATGTGGGAGATTTCCTTAACAGCAGTGTGATCTACTATGTGTTGATACCTATGTTACTCTCAAATGGAATCATACTTCAGTATGCAGGTTCTCTGACCCATACCTGAACACATCCATATTTGAATTTTGCTGAGAAAGTTGAGGTCATGGGATGCTGTTGCTATCTAAAGTAAGGAAAGCCAGTCTCAGCAAGGAAAAAAATACTCATCTCTATTAATAGGGAATTTTTATTTAGCTAGTTAAAATATGAATCAGATAGTAGCACAAATGTTGATCAGATATAACAAGCTATAGAAAGGTCTCACTTTTTTTCTTTTTTAAGGTGAAACTTACTGTATGTAGGATTCCACACTCAGATATCTTCCATGTTAAAGGCTGCTCGTGTTCCTGAAAAAAAAGACCTCATGATTAAGTAAGTGCCAAAGCTCAAGGGAAAAGATCAGGGAAAAGAATGATATAGAGTGTATGGAGGTAATCTTATTCCTCTACAGCAGAGGTAATCTTTACGCTCTCGAGCTGCCAGACATCTTTTGTTGCTGAAGTATGAAGAATAGAGAATGTGGATTTCATTTTCATTTTATGTCCTAATAACTTGTTTTGTTGCCATGAATGGCATATGTTTGGCTTGTATTTCATGTTGGCATGTATTTCAGTTACAAGAAAAAAAATGAGGGTCAAATCAATTATGAAACCTTTGCACTGTGTATGCTTTGTACTTCAGCAGAAAGTGCTGGTTTACACTTCTGCTCGCTTCTTTACTCTGAGTTGCATCGATTTATACTGAACTCCTAATCAGAGCTGTGGAAACAACCCACATTTGGAACAGAGCTATGATTTCCCTTGTTTCTCCTTAGAAAGGCAAAGGTAAGCTGAGAGCTGTAGCGCTGGAAGGAAGGCTGGTAAAGTGTTGTGTAGTTATTCAGTGGAGCCTCCTTTTGTGTTATGCCCTTCATGTTGCAGCCACAAAAATACATTCGAGGGATGACAGGAGAAAGAGCTGGTTGGAGAAAAGGAATGTGTCTGGAGCACCTTTGAGTTCACTGGCAGCCCAAATAACCCCTAAGTGAAGAAGGAATGAATGGATTTGGAAGAGAGGAGGGCTGGCCTGCTTTGTGAAAGTGTTCCGGGTAAAGACAGCTGGGAAAACCTGCTGGGAAATGATGTATACAAAAACACATGCACCCAGCCCAGTGCAAACAGAGTTCACTGAAACAGTTTTGATGCTACCAGGTAATAAATACCATAGGGATGTCACTGGTACCACAGCACTTCCAGAGCAAGTGCCCATTTGTTTCCAAAGAAAGGACACTTCCTGTAAATATTTATTTGTGAATGTGTCTTGCTTCCATTGCTATCATAGAAACATGACTGATTTTCAAGCTAGTATCACACCAAAAGGTGTTGTTGCTTGATACCGAGCTGCCTTCAAGGGTGCCTTTAGTGGATGCCAAAAGGGATCTTTGTCCTGTACTACAGTGACCTCTGTTGCTTACAGACGGTGTGATATGGTGTGTATGCAGAACACATACCTATTCTCTATATGGATACATTTGTATATATGTGTTTGTGTATTAATGCATTTACATACATATGTATTGCTGTAAGATAGATTGTATTAATATACAAGGATGTGGCAACAAACCAAGTCACTGGTTTTGAGTTAAGATAATTTTAACTTGCCAGATACAACCAAAATAACTACTAGGTTTAGCAGGCGTAGGATTATTGATATTAAGAGATTTATGTAAGCTTTGATTAACATGGATTTAGCCCAAAGGAGGTATTTGTCCAGCTTCCAATTGAATTTGGCCAAGTCAGCTACTACAATAAGAAACGACACTCACTACAATCAGCGTTGGTGCCACTTACTCCAGTAGTAAATTTGACAAATGTGCTTTGTATACCTCATTTAAAATCCAGTCTGGACTTTAAAAAAAAACAAACAAACTATAAAATTTTATTTAGCCAAAGATGAAAACAGCATCAGTAACTCAAAACAAGCAAATAAGTATTTATATAATCTATTCAGACTCAGCTCCTGTTGAAAAGATTAATTTCCAGGCTGAATGTTTCCACAGCCTGTCTCTTCTGCATTTGAGATCAGAGTGTTAGGGACACGCTTATTTCTCAAGGTGGGAAAAATCACTTTTTGATATTTCTGTTTCAGTGGTGTTCAAAGGCCTGTTTGTGCTGAATTCTGCACAAAGACAGAGGGAAACCCCAGTTCTGGAACTACAGAGGCTGAATCGGGAAAGAAGACATTCCTTGGGAGCTCTTGTCCAAAGCTGCCATGGGACTCCTTTGCTCTGCACTCCCTCTTTGAGCACAACAAATCCATTCTGTCCTGAGGAATCTCTGAGGGACAGGATGGCCGGTTAGCACCATACAGGGTTTCTTCTAGCTCTGCAACTGTGTCAGTCTGCTGGGACAGTCCTTGAGGCCTGAATCCTAAAATCACAGATCATCTAGTTTAAGAGTATCCACCAAGGATGTCACCCTCGACCTTTCCTACCCAAGATTTGCCTAAGCTCTTCTTCTGAACTTTAGAAAAGGAAAGTCCAAATCTTGCTGTGTTGTTCCAAGACTCATCTCTCTGTATAATTAGGAAAGTTTTTTCTAATATTTAGCCTAGATGATTTTTTTCAGAAAATGAACCTGATTTTTTCCCTGTTTAGAAAGGGTCTCCAGAGAAATCCTCATTTTGGAAGGTGTTTTTCCTGCCTGTTCTCCCTTCTCTTTTTTTCAGACCGAACATCCTGCATTCTTTCAAAATTTTTTCAAACATTTCCTGAAAGTGGTCATATGTCACTGAACTGCGAGACAAGTAACTCATGCTTCCAGTTATGGGTGAACAAAGGAGGTGAGACAGCCGTGAAGCAATTTCCTGGAACTTCACAGAGAAACATATCCAAAAAGGTGAACTAGCAAAGAAGCTGTGAACCATAGGTGGTGGTGGGAGGCGAGCCTCCAGCAGGGAACCTGCACATGGCATTACTGCTGAAGCAGATGCTGGGCAAGGCATGCTGCACTTCTCAGCCATGGAATAATGTTACTTTTGGACAAAAATAGGATTTGCAGAGGATAATCCCAGGATTTTTCAGAAAAAACAGAAGATTACTTCTGTGTTTCAATAAACAGTTACTGATGTGTTACCCTGTAATTAATCATTATGTCAGTTTGCGCAATGATAAATGCAGATAATTAATGTCACATATTAGCTGATTCATCACACTTACAGAGAAACAATATGGAAATGGCAGCAGTACAGTAAATTCTGGTAGGGTATGTGAGGTTGTCTGCCCACATACAATAAATAAAAGTGTTAACACTTCACAGCACATTGTGCTCTGCCTGTACCTCACTCTCCTGACACAGGCCCTCCTCTTCCTCCAAAAACTGCCTGTAACTTCCCAGTAACCTGCAGCCGAGTCACCAAACAGCCCTTTCAAAAAAAGCTACCCTTAAAAAAACAAGATCAACCTCATTCTGCCACACTTTTCCCAATATGACATTTTTACCTTTCTTCTGCTAAATCTGTGGGCTCCTTCTAGAAGCAACAGCAAAGGACGATGCCTGCATGCATGGTGTTACCCAGTGCTCACTTCTAGTCCTGGAAGACCCGAAGAGAATGTCTTTAAATCCATGATGTCTGAGGGGTAACTGGTCATTTTTTAAATCACTTAAAGGCATTTTAAATGTGTCATATAAGCACACACCCTTAAAGAAAGAGGTGATACTGTAGCTTCTTGTTGCAGCATGCTCTGTTTTGTCAAAAACTTTTCTTAGCCGGTCTTTAGGTAACTTTTGGGCTATGGAGGGCTCCTGACACAGATGTTTAAATTGACATGGGCTGAAATTCAGTGAACTCACAGACTAACATATCTATAGAAAACACAGCTGGAAGAAGGCTGTAAAACCTGAAACCTGCTTACACTGCTGGCCCCACAAACTAACCTGCTCGGAAGCAGGCACCATGGCCAGCTGCAACACACACCACTTTGAATCGCTCAGCATTTGCAAACTGGGTGTGCAAGAGAGATAAAACCCAACTGACTGCAACATAGGTTACATGATTAGCTATTAGCATGCTCCTCCCTACCTATTTTATGCCTGTATTTAGTAAATACGGCCAGTGCATTTAGGTTGTTTCCCTGGCTGTTCATTGATGCACGTTCCAGTGCTGCACTCAGTCATTAGTAGCTGCTAATTTACCTCCCTGAATTCCCCAATGAATCATGCTCTTTCTATTGCTCTAGTACCCTTCTGCAGCGGGAAAATGGCAGTCCTCCAGGAGAAAAGAAAGTTCTGGAACAGAGAGAAAGTAATGGTAAGAGAAGTCTCCAAATAGGTGTGAGGTCATTGAAGTTAAGAAAAATAAGAAGCTCACTGTACAGCAAGCACAAACCAGATCACACAGCTTCCTCTCAAGGGCAGCACTACTGAGAACTGGTGTTGGAGTCATATACAGATCAGAGAAAGCACGAGTCCTGCAGGAGAATGAGTCCAGCCAGGAAAGGGTATCTGTGCTGTCTGTGTCCATCCTGAACCGAGCCAGAGACAAGCTCTGCACAGTGCAATGTCTGACTGTGTTATTTAGAGTCCCTCCAACCAGGGGTCTGCAGCCAGGCGTGCTTCCACGTGCCTGGGCTTTCAGCAAATGGAGACAATGGTGGAGCAACTGCAATCAAGCAGATCAATGTCACCTTGCACATGGGGGGAGAGCAAGTCAGTGGTGAGCTGGGAACACCATGTGCCTAATCTGTGTTCTGCCCCAACTTTTCTGGTGACCTCAGGAGGGCCATTTCCTTGCACACAATCACTAAAATTCAAGATGTGATTTCAGACACGTTGTTGTCGTGTTATCTCTTCCCATGGCTATCAGTGGTGCTAATCTTGTGTTTTAATGCTGAATGCTTGCTAGTATCAATCTTCAAGTGTTGTTCCAGAGCCCTAGTCACAGGCTGCCAGCCCAGGACTCTCTTCCCCAAAGAACCCAACACCTCTGCCACCAAAGCAAGCAAACCCTCTTGCATGGGACCAGAGCTTCAATCCTCGAGGTCTCCTTAGACTCCCCTTCCCGGTTTGGTTCAGTTCCTCCATCTTGCTGGGGAAATGGTGTTGACAAGGCTGATTAAAGGACTTAAGAGCCAAGAGCAAAGTCCTGCAAACAGTTCCCAGGTGGTCAGTGAGCAGATGAGCTGCCCACAGGCCTGCCCCACCTTTAGCCGTGACACTTCCAGTGACAGAGGCCATCAACATTGACCATGCCAGGCAAACTGCTGCTGCACAATGCAGTCTTAAGCTTCCATAAACCCAGGCAGTGCTGCAGGATAATTACACAGTTTGTAATCAAGCCTAGCTGAAAATCTGGGACAGCCACTGCCGTGAACACTAAGGATGCTGCTGCCTTTTTCAGCAATGTTGCTGTGAGCATGGATCTTCTGTTTTATTTGATGTCCAACGCCCATGTCATTCTTCACAGATGACCTCTTGCTTCCAAGTAAATGTCCTTGTGTTCCTTTTTTCTAAGAATAAAGGTGAATTCTGGCAGCATAATTGTTCTGAGAAATCCTCAGTAGTGGAAAGGTAGCTGAGGGGAGGAAGAGAGAGGAAGAAACTGAATCATGAGGAGTAGCTATAAACAGCAAGAGGGACTGGGGTCAGGGAAAAAAATCAAGTCAAAGACAGTAAAACTGGAGTTCTGTGCTGAAAATCTATTTTTTTATATATTTGGTGATTTTAATTTAAAAAATAAAAAAATCAGCTTGAGGTTCTTTCCCTAGCATCAGGCAAGTGGCACTAGTACCTGCTCTTCAAGGTCAGCTGAAGCACTGAAATCACTTGAAGTAAATATGTGTCCAGAGTCCCTAGCATGACCAGGAAACATCCACCGCCCCGTGGCCCCGGCACCCTGGGAGCTTCCATCCATTTGTGTTTGTCTTGTTTAAGTCCTTCAAATGGCACTCACTGCTGATGCTGAAGAACTCTAGATTGAGAATAGTGCAGGGAGGGTTGGCATTGCAGCAAGCAGACAGGAGGATGACTGTGCCTGTGGGAGGTCATGGTCACCACTCTTCTCCCATCAGGGGATCCACAGGCTGCCGCATCCCTAGGGGCTGTGGCACCATCTTGTAATGTCCAAGAAAGGTAAAGAAAAAGATAAAAGAATCAGCTTCAAGCTGTACCTGAGGGTGTGATCTGAGCCACAGTTCTGCATCACAGTGAGCAGCCATCCTGCGTGATAGGCTCCTGCTCCTCGTGTTTGTTCCCAACACTTCTTGACAAACAAATTGGGTCTGCAGCCAAACCTGCAGCAGCCAAAGGTAAGATGTTTGCTGTCCCCTTCAGGCATAGGAGTCAGGCTGCTTGTTTGAATGAACATCACGGGAGCAAACTGGAAGGCACCAAACTGGAACGGCAGAGCCCAAATACCTGTTGGCTTGGACTGAAGTCACAAATCATTCCCTCTGTCACTGTGGAATTCCCTAATTGATTAAAAATCACATTTCATGGCTGGTGCAGTGTGCAGCCCTCTCAAATCTTCATTTGCTCCGGCATGCTCTGCCACTATCATATTTGTTACAGATGCACTCAGAGCCCCACTGCCTTTCCTACCTGCCTTTGACTTAGACTCCAATTGGCACCTGAGCATCTCCAGCTGACATTAATAGTCCTCAAAGGATTAACAAGAAAAGAGAAAAAAAAGGAAGAAGCGAGTTGTCAAGAGAAGGAAATTACTTGATTTGGATCTGTGGGTGGACAAGATGTTTTACAAGCCTGACCGTGTCCCACAGTTTTTCCTCCAAGGTTTTGGTTTCATTCATGGGTGAGAGCGGATCACTGGCAGCTCTTCTCAGGCCATGTTTGACTGAAGTGGTACAAATCAGGCAGTTGAGTGGGTGGCAGCTGTCCCTCTGGTTGTGTTTGGTGTGGAAACCAGGTTAACACGGGCCAGTGGATTTCCTGCCCTACTCCATCTAGAGTCTTCACAGAGTTCACAGATCCAGGAGTGGATGCCAGATCTCAAAGTGCTGGTCTCTCCGGAGCAGGGGAAGTTCACAGCAGGTTTCTGCTCTGGTCCTCCAGGTGGGACGTAGCCAGGACACTGTCAGCACATGATGCTTGGCTACTAGGTTTAGAAATGCCATCAGGGCAGGTAAGGCAGGACAAACATCCACCGAGTAACTCCAGCTGAAGCAGTCAGGGGGGTCTGCAGGTGGTGCTGGTGTGGGCATCACTACAGGGAGGCTGTGGACCCCCAGCTCCTGTTGACAGCAGCTGCATGCCCAGCTCACCTCCCACCCTGCTGTCCTCAGGGGGCTTTTCCAGTGCTGTGAATCATCCTTTGCCAAATGAGCACAGGGGACAGCATCCCTGCTCCCTCCACCCCAATCAGTTGTTAGGACAGTTTGGTAGTCAGTCATCACCTAACGAGCAATCACTAAGCATCCCCCTGTCTTGCTGCACTTGTCCCTCTCCCTTTGTCACTGCTGCTGCTCTATCAAAACTGGAATACTTCGGGTTTATATGGCAGAAAGCCAGGAACCTTCACACACGGATGGAAAAGTTTGTCAGGGCCCTGAGGGCGCCAGCAGTTGGTAACAGCTCTGCCCAGCCTCCCCATGGCATCCCCTGCAGCCCAGGACCCCATTTCTGCCCTCCTCAGGGCCACTGGTCCCTGCCCCAGCGATGCTGTGTGATGCTGCTCTCCCTGTCCAGCCATGGGTCCTGCTGACACCCTCCCTGGGAAGAGCTGGGAGGAATGAGCTGTGCTGTGAGTGACCATGAAAGTGTCAGAGCAAAACCAGGCTTCTGGTGTGCTGCAGAGCTCAGTTCCTCAGATGGTCGCTGGGTAGCAGCACAAAGAACCAGATTTCAGCTTTACCTCTCGTGTTCAGGCAATAGATGCGACCAGGAGCAGGGCAGGGAGCCAGGGAAGGAACACAGCTGCACTAACAGTGAAATCCAACCTGTCCTCCTCTAGCTGAGGGAGCCCTGCTGCAGGAAATGCCCCAGTACATCTCTTCCTTAACACAGGAGCTGAGAAGTGGATTAGACCCCGCTGTGTTTGGGGAGGTCTCTGCCAGGAGCTGGCAAATGGCTGGAGTGATCAGAAGAAACAAATTTTGCTTCTCACACCAGAGTTCACTGAAATCACCATCTCCCTGCCGGAGGAAGGCAGCGGGCAGCCAGGAGGGGTGGGAGGCAGCAGGAGTTGGTACATGCAGAAGCTCACGGCCAGCCCTGCTCTCACCGAGTCCAAGCTCCTTGTTCACATTTGTGTCTTTGTGTCACCTTTGCCTCCGGTGAGCTGCTGGCACCTTTTTCCCTGAGATGGTGAATTTTTTTTCCTCTTCCATCCTTAACAACCAATACAACGTATAGAAGGAAAGGTGAATTAAGTTAAATTCCAAATAATAAAAGTTAAATGCCAAATGGGAAACTTCAGAGGTTTTTTAAACTGTTTGGTTTATGTAAGCACTTCATTGGAAACCAGCACAAACAAGTCACTATCTGCTCTGAGATACCAGAGCAGATGTGACAGAGTGGAAAAGCCTCTCCCCTGCCAAAGTATTTGCTGGACATTTGATAACAAGGTGCCATTGTACAACAGCGGGTAAAGGTTCAGAGTAGAAGGGGGAGACAGAAAAGGCATCTGGGCAGTGCAGGGCTCTGCCTTTGCAGGCTATAGCTCCTCCACTGAAACTCGTGCCCACAGACAGTGGGTAGAGCTGGGTTCTATTCGGTGGGAAGGCAGCCAGCTCTTCTGCCCTGTTTTCCTTATCTGCAGACAGGCACAGCCCATCTTGTCCCTTCATTTCTGTTAGGGGGCAGTAAGCCCCTTCCAGATCTTCTATGCACTTCTGGGGAGAGCATTAAATTGAGCACTTCAAATATGCATTTATGAACTGAACCAACTGTGAAACTAAAGCACAAGAGCTACATTTATACTGACAAGCTTTAAAGGATTCCTGTGAATTTCATTCATCCCTGCTATAATATTTCCCCCTAGATACTAATTCTGTGTGTTTTACAAATGCTAATACTGAGTGCTCTGCAAATACAGTTGAGTTGGAATGGCAGACATCGACCACCATTTCAAATTGCATCATATCACTACAAATCCTAAAGACATAAAGCAGCCTGTGCCTCACCCTTGAAAGATGCTCATATTTGTTTTGACTCTGACATGAGCAGCTGGTTTTCTGCTAAGGGAGGATGGGGAAGTTTGGGCTGCATTCTCTTGCTCTCAAAACTCACCTGCTTTTTGTCCCCTACCAAAGAAAACTCACCAAAAAATATTCAATAGACACAGAAAACACCTCAAGGCAATAACTGCATCTTTAGCATGACATGGTAACAAGTCTCCCACACAATCCCCCTAAGTAGTCTTCAAATTCAAAACACAGTCCCAGTAAAAAAATCAATCCCAAATTGCTTGAGGATGTATCTGAACACATGCTATCTTAAACAACTAACAAACTTCAACCACAATTTATCTTAATAGCCTTTACTGAGCACATATAAGCAGGCAGGTTTGATCAGGTATGAGAAATACTTTAACCATCCCAATGACATCTCAGTTCCTTTCTCCACTCCACGTCACTACCAATCATTATTTCACATCAAGGTTTAACAAGATACCCACCACCTCGGAGCTCCCTTTGATTGTCTGTGTGTTTTTATTTCACCATGTCTTTGGACCTGCCTTCCCAGAAGCCTCCTCAGTGGTGACCATGGGCCATGGGTGCACGCAGCTGCTTTCATTTACCGCAGCCAGCCCGAAACCCATTGCCTGAGTCAGCACAGCCAGCGAGCTGCTTCCCTCCTCTGCCCTTTCCCCTCCCTCCACCCTTTTCAAACAGCGTTGCTTTCAGCTCATTTATCTGCCCATTGGGGTGATATGTAATCAGAGCAGGAGTCCTGACGGGAAATACAAAGTGATTCTTCAGAGTGGTTGGCTTTGAATACCATGCTGGGCACTGAGCAGGCAAGTGTTACAGCCGCCCCTTTCGTTTGCTTTCCCAAGTCTGCCAGCACCAGACAAACTGGAAGAGCCTCCGGGATGTTCACAGGCCCATCTTGCTTCAGTAAAATCTGATATTATTTATGTCAACACATGACACTCATTTGGTGCGAAGGTAAGGACACAGACTGCCTCACCCACCCTGTGTCTGGGGGACTCTGTGTCAGTCTTTAACCAAAAATCCCAGCCTACTGACCTTGAAAAAGCAGTAAATTCACTGTAGTTAGAGCCACCACTCTAAACAAGAGCAACAAATGCTCTCACTCTTACATCTATAATGCAAACAATGCCAAAAGACTGAAAAAAATATTCACTCCTTCCTTACAAGAAGTGGAGCCACTGCCTAGGTCCTAATTAATTACACCCACACAATAATGCTGCAGTCAGGTTTATCACAGGGCTGTGCTCCCAACAGACTCAGCCTGCTGTGATCAGAGCCCTCCCTTGGAACAGCCTAGGCAAGGGAAAACATCCTGCTATGAACTTCCCACAAAATTCTTAATTAAATGGTTTTTCATATATGCTTTTATGTCCTTCTTGGCAACCTAAGCAATCTAACTGTTATTAATCTTCTTCCTTTACAATAAGGAGAACAAAAATAGTTTCTTCCTGATTTTGGATTCTGAAAAGACTTTTTTTCCATACCAAGGAGCCCAAGTAACTGGGTAATGTGGACATCTCCTAACACAAAGGTGGATGAAATGATGCAGAATTCAAGTCTACCCACAAAAACCAGCTGGGCAGAAGTGTAAATGCAAACCACGAGGAGCGAGGAACAAAAGCAACCAGGGGGCTGATGCAGAAATACCTACAGCAAAACAGGCAGCTGGGAACAGACCCCAGCACACAGAGACAAGAGGGGAACCCAGGACAAAAGCCATTCTGCTTTGCTGGCCGAGGTGAGCCATCAGCATCTGTTCCAAATCAGGACAGTGTTAACTGGGTCAGTCCAGCAAATGCTAACGTCAGTGTCTTCCAAGATTCATCATTTTTGTGGTTAGTTTCAGAAATAAGTTTGCTTTTAGGAGAAAAAAACCCAGCCCTTCATTCTGGATAACAGGGTAGAAACAATAGCACAGAGAGGCACCAGGTGTCTCACACCTAACTGCAATCTAACACAATCAGCACCCTGAAAGCACACACACCCCACAATTCTCAGCAGGAATATTCATTCTTGAAAATACAACTATGGAACCAAGAGGATGTCCAAAGCGTGTTTAAGAATTTTGACTTTGAGGTGCTTACTCCAGCCTCTCATACTTGGTGTAAAATTAGTCAGGAAAAAGCACTTGGAAGGCCAAAACTCCATGCATAATTCCTTAACAATTCAACTTCTAGAAGCACTTGCCTGCCAAACAGAATCCTCAAAGTTGCTCTGGCTTGTACAAGGCGTTAATTCAGGTTTGGTATTTGCAAGGGCTGTAAAAGATACTTTTTCACACACCTACTCGAAAAAGGAGTGGAATCCTAGGAACACGCATGCCAATCCGAGACAGTTAGCAGTTCTTGCGATAAGGAGAGCTATAGTAACGCATTATGTAAAATAAAAACAATGCCATATTTCAGTGAATGTACTGAAAGAACTGTGAATCACTGTAAGAACTTCTTTCCTACGAGTTAGACACAGTTATTTCTCTCAGAAGACAAAACAAATTCACTTCACATTACAGAGCTCATCACTCAAAGACAAACATCTGTTTATACTTACACTGATCATTGAAGAACATTTTCCTGACAAAAAATGGCACTGAAATTTTCAGCTGAGCTGTTGTGAGTGGTTGGGGGATGATTCTTTATGCATGATGCAACTTTTCTAAGTCCTAGAAGTTTGGAGTGGTTCTTATTTTAGTGCTTAAAATTATATTAGTGTGTCTGCATGCAACCACTACTTCAGTATCACAGATACCAAGCAGACACAGACAAAGCAGCACTGATAATCTGGTAGGATTCAGGGGAAAAAAATGCAAAATGAAACTTACCTTTCCGCTGCCAGCACTAATATTTGCTTTTCTTGTTTTTCCAGAATTCAAGTAACAAACCTGTACGTACAACCCTGCAAACCCAAATGCACTGTAGGATACTACACAGAGAGGAACCACGTCCGTGCTTTGACCCCGTGCTGAGAAATCTGCACGACCAGGATGTAGGAGCAATCTTGTACAGGCAACATACACAGAATGTTTGCCAAAGATATTACAGACTGGTTTCTCAGATCAGCAACCACAGTACTGAAAAGAAATGCATTTTGCTCAGAAAGAATACACAGGCTTCATGTAGGTTCTTTATTTTAAAAAATATCAGAAAGTCTCGAGTGGAATGTCGGTAGCAATATCTTTTATAAAAATCATTCTCCAAAGTACTTATGCTGCAAGAGCCCGAGCCAATCCTCTCTCACAAGGTAAATGTTGTTTACAAGATTTAAATTACAACAGCCAGCACTGCCTCAAGAAACGAGCTTCTCTGAAGCCTGAATTGACAGCATGTGACATAAGCGTCTCATTTATTACAATAATTTAACTTTTCAGAAACTATTAACCTGGAGGTGGTTTCTCCCCCAGCATTATACATCTGGGCCTCTCCATGGTCTGAGGAAAACTAAGAAAAAGGAGCAAGATAAAAATAACCTGAAATACACATTTGTAAAAAAGTTATTAAGTTACTGGGAAAATAAGTAGTAGGTACACTAGAAAGCAAGGACAGTAAGGTGCCTTTTCCCTCCCCACCCCCAAATGCAGCTTTCTCAGGAGGATGACAGCCTAAAGTCCTCCCTAAAGCAAGCTCCGTGGAAAAAGGAGATAAAGTTCACAGGAACTCACAATTCACACTCCAGCCCATCTCCTTTGAAATACACATTCTTCCTTATATTTATTTATGCCTACCGCCCTCAATCATCCAGTCTCTAAAATGCTTCTCCATCAAGCTTCTGGCTCTCCAGTCACCAACATTTACAGTGGGGATGATTTTCTGTGGCTTCAACCACTGAACAAAATGCTTCATTTCCAGGTAACTGCTGTGTTCACTGTAAGGAATCCCTGAAATGAAACAAATCACAGCAATCTGTCACTCTGCTTAACTTCTTACCAAAATACTTTTCCAGCCTCCAGCTAAGAAATACTTTAGATAATATTTTTTTTTTTAATTCATATTGAAGATCTAAAGTTTATAGCTAAGGTAAAAAGAAAACCCAGATTTTCCTTCTGGCAAAATTACCTTGCATTAAGTTACCAAGTTTTTCATCAGTGCAAACTGAGCAACACCAAGCATTTGGTTAAACAACTGTTAACATTTAAGAGATTCAACTCCACCCACCAGTAAGAAGTGAGAGGAAGATGACAACCCACAGTGCCTCAAATGAGTCAAGTGTGGAATGAAATCTTAGCTCTGGAACTGCACTGCCACCAGCATCAGTCAGGCCAAGATTTCAGCTGTGAAGTCTCTACATATATCAGGTAAATGCCTTTATTTGCAAGAGGAGGACAGAAGCAAAATATATGTAAAAATCTGCATTTACAGTGTTCTTGCTTACTCAGTTCACAGATCTCTCCTGAAGAGTTCCATCTGCTCAGTTTCTCAACAAGTTACCAGAAAAAGTCTTGGTTACAATGAACAGTAGGAGTTTCCAAAATAAAAATATGAAAAGCATCCACACAAAATTAAATGCACCAAATCTCTACCACTCTTATACCATATATGGTGATCTTTCCTCTTGTCTGAGGTTTGATATCCACCAGAGAAAGGCATGAATCAGAGTAGGTCCATCCAGTAGGTTTGAAAGCCAGAACTTGATCAAAATTCTCAGAAAACTTATTCAAGTGATCTTGCAAGCCCTGTGAAAAGAATATAGTGTATACTTAATCTCATTAGATAGCTCATTACTCTAAAGGTTGGAGATTCCACGATGGAGAAACTTCAGAATAAATTTTATTTTCACGTTTTGATATGAACTGTTTTTATTTTAAATACTACCTGACTTGAAATTACTAATGATATTTACATTTGCAGAGCACTTTCGGATCTCAATTGCTTCATCTGAATAAGCACATACTAACAGCTACGATCAAAACAGATCGAAACATGTATGGCACAATCAGGTCGTCTTTATAGATCTTGCTCCAAGTCATTCATTTTCTCCTCTCAGCTGGAGGTCAGCTCTCTTGCAGCTGAGTGGTGATAAAAGATGGTGAAAGCCCGCTTAGTGCAAAATCATCTGGTTAATTTAAAGTGCCACTGACATCCTGACATCTGCTTATGCCCAGAAGTGCTCAGAGTTAATCAAGCAAGCTACCCAGAAAACTGCAGCAAGCCAACACATGAGCTGAGTATTGCTCTAAGCACTAAACCATAATTTACCCCATCTCCATTCACAATAGGAAGGAAACCACCTCTCATCTCTCCACTCTAACAAAAACTAACTTGAAAAAGTTTCCAAGTTGGCTAAATTGGCTTTTGATGTTGTCTAAGCTAGGATTGGGAAAAGGATGAGAGCAAAGTATAAAGAATGCACAATCCTATTCCTGGATAAAGTAAAGTCAGTATTATTTCAAACCAAAAATAGAAAATCAATTTCATGTGTCCTGTGTATAATCTTAAAGGCACATTCTTCACTTGAAAGCCCTACAAGATTATGGAACTCGAAGTCATAAACTTTCTATCAGCAGCAGGGAGAGGAATACAAAATAAAGACTGACTGAAAACAGGTGGGGAAAGAGGGATATATAGGCTGTGATAGAACACTAATTAACCTGTCATATACTTGAAAACTATTAAGCAGGGAAGCAGAAAGCTGCCTGTGACACTGCCACATTTAATACCACCTTCAGTATAAGGTCTTGCAGCAACACACAGAATCCATCCACAAGAACAACAAAAAAAAACCCGACCACAACACACATTTCATTCAGCAACAAGAATTATGGCTAGCTGCCACAACTCTCAATACACTGCAAATTTTCAGTCCTCACTAGGTTAAAAATATAACTGTAACAGTCTGATTCTCCTTCATACTTCATTTTAGAAAGACTACCTTAGCTTAAGGTAGCAATTCACATATTTTCTCCTCTGGCTTTAATCAAATCTAAATACAGTACTCCAAATATAATGATTATTGTGTTAACTGATGTTAATCTGTTTTCAAATTCTGTTACAAATCAAGCGTGCAACATTCACATTAAGGATGCAATTTCAATCTCATTAAAAATAATCTGCGTGTTTCAATCATGGGCACTTTTGAAAAATCTCCCCTTAATGCTGGTACGAGACATTACTGAGCAAAGCAACACAGAAGAGGTGCACAGACCTGAAGACCCCGGTTCTCTGGAAATCTTCCACTGCATATTCAAGAGGCAGAAGCCTCAATTTTTGACTGTTACAAAAAATTGTTTATTGGAAAAGAACCATGCATGCATTTTTAAAAAGATAGGTTCTCTCCACAAAACAAATTACTAACGCGTTTATTTATAACAAGACCAATTTAAAGACCCATTTCAATTTTTTCTTTTATTGCTTTAGCCAACACTGTTCTAAATCTTCATCCCTTTGAAATGGAAAATATATTTCATTACTACATCAACCTCCTTCAATTACCATGACAGCCTGATATCTACAGCGTTGCTAAAGTAAGTAGTATATGCAAACAGATTCCATAAAGTACAAGAAGACTCAAACATGATTAAATAATCAATTTTCAGTCAGCCCTAACACCACTGAAACTCCTCTGGCTGATTCACAAACAGCTATTCTTCAGTATACACAGCAATCCCTGTATTTCACTGAGTAAAACCAAGTATTGCAGTGAAATACCACATCTATGCCAAGTACACTTGTAATATTGCAGCAATTCGTGTTTTATTGTTATAAATACTTTAATTAAAAAAAACCCCACACCTATAATTTTTTTAAAAAATTTATGTAAATGTCATCCATTAAAAATATCCAGAACATTAATCTAGAGCATGTCAGCTCACTTTTGACCCAGGCAACACCTGAAGAAAGTTTGATATCAACTCCTAATAAACAAACTCCTCAAGAAAGCCAGAGCTACACACAGGAAAAAAAAAATAATCTAATGAACTAAAAAGAACCCCACCCAATCCCACAGTAATACAACACCACAAAAAGCTTATTCCCCTGCCACTGTATTTTCGCTGCCTCTGATCCCCTAGGGCTTGTTCTTCCTACTTTTACCGTCAGACTTCACACACCTCAGCCAAACACTCATTTCAATTACTGGTTCTTTCCAAGGGGGCAGTCACAAGGCCTGGATAAAATGCATCAGGTCTGGGGATACCTGGCCAGGTATTCAATATTATGACTGGGATTGCTTTCATCCTAACTACAGACCAAGATTATCTACATGAATTTTAAGGACAAGATATGCTTTCTTCTCAAATTTGAACTTGTTTCTTCAACAGATTTTTGGGACAGTGACTTATCTCCTGATGCAGTGACAGAAAAATTGACCAGAATGAAATACTCAAATATACATTTGAAGATAAAAGGTGATGGAAACATTCAAGCCAGGTACCACAGCTTCCCTCACTGTGGCTGCACTGGTATAGAAACACGCACACAGACGGCTCAAGCAGAAAAGGGAAACACTGGTCTTGAACCAAGTGCAAATCCAGGGTACATAGCACATATTCTGCTGTGGGTTCACCAAAATCATCTTCCAACCTGTCAAAAAAAATTCACCAATACACCTGTTTTTCATAGCGGATTTAAGCCAATTATGGCCACTATTTTTGTCTGCTTCAGTTCTAGGCAGAAGGTACCAACATTAGTCTTTAAACTCTGGTAACTAGGGGAAAGCCAGAGAGAGGTTTCTGTACTTTTCTAAGCGCCTGTGACTTTCAGGTGAATGATTCTCTCTGCTGAATCAATACAGTGTTTATAAATCATACATGAACAGCTAAGCTAGTTGTTCACAAATAATAAAACAGCTGACTCCAAAATGAAAAAACATGTTTTATACCACTCCTGAAAATCAACATGGAGAAAAGCACATTTCAGATAGCCCCAGACCTGGGATAAAGCAGCTGGACAATGCCACCAAAAGTAAAATATTCACAACATAGAGACACAAAAATATTTCTAAAATTCCTGAATATGCACGCAAAATAAATATGAATTTTATTTTAAAATTTGTAACATTTTCCAGCAATCTCAAAAAACAATGATCAGGAAATAAAAAAGCACCTGATCACAGCAGAAGGCCTGTGAACAAGAAGGAATATGCAGGAGCTTCTCAAATGATGAACTCATTTCCTTCCCACTTGGGGTAGAGAGGAAAGCTGTGGGCATCCAGATTTAGCCTTGGGAGCAGTCAGTTATGGGAAGATGGAAGGCTTCCTTGGACAAGTAGTTTTATCAATAGTTACTGCAAACTAGACTTGAGTTCTGGTATGCACACGTAGAACAAAGAAACCCAACTGCATAAGCTTTCTCTAGAAACAGAGCAGAGAGCTTTTCCAACAATATAAGGCAGAAGAATGATGCTGCAGTTCTTAGAACTATCAAGCCTGCAGCACAGACAGGTTTGGTGTTTTTTCTATGAGTAAAGAGCATAACAGGGAAAAAAGGGTATAAAACTGGGGCTTCTAGGAGATACTATAATGTACCATCAGGGTTTGGCTATCTGCATTCCACTAAAAAGGCAACTGACAGAACAAGACCACAGATGTGCTCTATTTACTAAATAAGGACTGAATCTGAGCTTTTGACTGAGAATACTCCCATGAGGATTTCATGGATTTGTAGGTTCACAGCTGAAACTACACAAGCAGGAAATTAGCCCAAATTAAAAAGTAGGATTGTGGTTTTGAGTAGGGCTAGGGATCAAATAAAACAGAAGAGGCAGGAGAGACCCAGAAGATAATGAAGGCAGTGGCATTTAGTGATGTGGTTCACTAAAAAATTCTGGCTTTCCCAGTAATGAGCCAGTAATTCAGGACAAAACCTGCATAATCCAGCAGAAGACAAAAACATGCAACTGAAGATGATGACAACATTTACATGGCCTGTGAAAACAGGATGATATCATTCAGCATTCTTTGAACAGAATGAAATTGCAAGTGATCAGTTAATTTATTCTTAAAAATATTGTCTTCTCTGAGGTCACATTACTGACTCTACTGGAGCAGAAATAACATAAATGCTCATGTGAACTCATCCTTAAGCATTTAACAACTACTGCCCTCATCAGATGTGTAGCACTCTGCATGTCCACTCCACACACCTAACCTATGTGGACACAGAATTACTAATGATAGCATGAGACCATAGTCCAACAACTTCATACAGGAAGCCAAAGCCCCAGCACAGAGGCCTGTAGCTGTTACACCATGACTCTCACCCGCTACATCACTATGCCTTTAATCTTTCCTGGCCCTTTGCAGGGTCCAGGCATTGCTTCTGGCGCACTGTGGATTTGTCTAGAAACTCCTGTTCTCAGAGAGGAGACTCTGCACGTGACAGTGCTGCTTCTCTTTGAGAAGTAAGGCTGGCTGGACATCATTGTTGTATAATCACACGGTCTGCCTGAAAACCCAGCTACACGAGTACACCGTACACGCTGGGACACGTGACAGCAGAATCACATAACAACCCAAAAATCTGCAGAAGAAACTAAAATACATTACTGTGTAGGACAACAAAACGCATTAAAAATAAATCCATACGCATTTCCATTACTCATTTTCTGCCCCACCATGGAAAAGATTGTAGAACAACATTAAAACATCAAGATATTAAGTTCTATCTCCTGCAGCTCCCATCCAAATCATACAGCCTCTTTTTCTCCTTTTTAGGTCAACTCTGACCTTGACTGGTCCTGCAGCTAAATACCACGTTGCTCTGAAGGATTTGCTTGAGATAGCACAGCAGGCCCGAAGCAAAGCAGGGAAATGAATCCAAGTCCATATGGCCGAAGCGACCACTGTTTTTCTCTTTCTTCAAGGTTACCTTTAATCTAAAGCCTGCTGCTTTGTCTTAATGCCATTCTGTATTTTGTGGTCTACTTAGAAAAACTTTCCCTCCAGGAATTAGCTACTTCTCCTAAGGAATTCCTACAAAAACTCTCAACAACAAAAATCCACTGTCTCAAATCTCAACTGGAACACGCACTTGAAGTCAACTTAAATGAAACATTGCCTTGAACTGTTGTACTTGCTTTTACTACAAATATTATAGAAGATTGCTGAAAAAAACTAAAGCACGTGTATATATGAGGTGTCCTTCAATTCATCCAATGTGTGTGTTTGTTTATCTGTGATTTTTCCTTGATTTTCAAGTATCCTTATCTCTGTGTACATCTTGAGGACAGAAGGAGAAAGAACATTCTTTTAAAAGATGAAAAAACGATTATAAATACATGGAAATTGAAACAAGAGGAACATGGAGAAACCTATTCCTTTTTTATCAACCCCCAGACTGGAAGTTGGCCATGTTCACAGGCTGCCTAAAAGCAAGAGAGACACAGGCAGAAAATCCTTTGTCGTTTCCTACATAATACCAGGTACGAGACAGGCTGAAAACAGGGGCTCCATGTCACAATATATTAATTGCTAACAGGACAGACACTGCAGTCATTACATAACCCACTTCAAAAACAACCACCAAGAGCAAGCCTTTGAACAAACCTCATCTCATCTTGTACAAGCAGCATGTTGAAATGAAATCTCACTTTCTGTGCATCATGTTTGGAGACAGATATTAATGTTTAATTGCATGTATTGTTACATGCCAAAACTTTACTAAATCAATATGATCTGACAAGAGGTTAAAAAGCACCAAACACGAGACCAATTGGGAGAAGCCAACAGTAAGATAAGCCAGCAGGTTAATCAACAGAGTATATATTGTCATAACTTACCTTAAAATTAATTTGCATCATGGGAAGAACATGAAGCAAAGTCCTATCCCAGTCCACACTGATGAGGGAATTAACAGCTGCTGACTCCAAGCATTGCAGTGTTTTGTACTTATCATGGGACATGCTTGCTTTTGAACCCAGAACTTCAGCAATTGCTTTAGGATTAATCAGGAAAAAAATCAGATAAAGGAAATTTTAATAAGAGTTAATTTTTTGCTTTTTGGAGATATTCCTAATTATTGCACTGGATCATTTTTAGTATTGAAAAAAATCCACATTCAACAGGATACAGTGTTTCATATTCTAAAATTAAGAAGAGAAATCTGTAATGGCTGTTAAAAATCTCTCGCTCCCATGTTTTAGCACAAGAATTGTGTATGACAATTGGAAAGAGAAGAACAAAAGCACAGTGGTAAGTTCTAAGCCATGTTTCTTTGGTAGAATGTTACAGAGGTGAACTGGTATTTATTTCAGACACCAGAAACACGTGCAGTCTTTGCAATATGCAACAAACAGCCCCCATTGAAGACAGATGTTGAATTTCAGTGAAAGTAAATCTTGTATTGATGGCTAAATATACTCAAAAGCACAAATGGTACATGGCTGCCTGCTCTAGAGTATATATCTGAACAATCGTGCTGGTTCCTAATGCCGCAACCAAGTGAAGCACAGCACATGAGATTTTCATTAAGTCAGAAACGATGTTTTAGTTTGGCGAATGCTTTGTTAAAATTTATTTCATTAAAACTGATTACTATAAATACTTAGGAAAATACACAATATAAACCTGGAAGGAAAAAATGTTAGCAAAATATAAGTTTAAGAGTAACTATATCCCTTTGCTGTTTCTTCACACCATGAAATTACCAATACCAAAATGTCATAAAGACCTCATTTATGTTTTTTTTAATCATCATTAGCAATTTTCCCACCACAATCAATTCTGTATATTCAGGGATTTTGTAAATATAGCAGAAAAAAATTTCTTTTGGAACGTTCAGACTCATTGATTAGAAAACTAAAAAACTAGCAGTAGGATTATTAAATATATTTAATTTCTTTACACTATATCTGACCATCAAGACTAAGTGACCCTTTACATCTTCAAGAAAAAGGTCTTTTAACACCAACTTAAATATTTACGTAGTTGTTTGATCCAGTACACTTCTTTTACATACCTAAAAAAACTTTTTCTTTTCCAATGGAATAGGTGCCACAGACAACTAGAGTACGTGGGTTTAGAGTCACTGTCTCAAAGGCAGTATTGACAGCAAACTGGATAACCTCTTGTTGGGAAGGAAAAGTGTATTCGGGACTACAGTACCTGTGGCAGCGAAACAAGACATACCACTCTGTTACACAAGATAGAAGATATTTTTTTACCAATTTACCAAGAAGGCCTTGAAAACTTCATGCATGCAATAACAAAGTAATGAAAAAGATGTTATCCTCCTTTAAAATCTCAGTCTACTTGAAATCTATTTATTATAAACCAGAGGTGCCCAGATGAAATTGTTGTGATGAAATTTACACTGAGTATATCAGTATTTCCTCTATAACTATTCACTTGTTTGACACTGACACTCAAGTCTGCAGTTTTTTCCTCTATAAATACCAAGTGTTCTTTCAAGCCAGATATTTGTATCATGTACTAATTACATCCTTATGTCTATTTTTTGTCATGCATACAAACCATAACATAAGGCATTATTCATTTGCAGAAACATATGGAACAGAGATAAAAGACTGCAGCTGGGCATTAGTCATCATACACAGAAAAACATTTTATATACATGAGTCAGAGAAAGGTCTAATGAAAACCTGGACAACTGACTTAACCATTGGGCATTCTTTCACTCTTTGAATTTCCTCACACCCCTTTTCGTAACAGACTTGAATCCACATAAGACCAGTGTTCCACGAACCTCTTGTTTTACAGCAGAACACAATGTATGAATTTTGACACCAGAATTTAATACCACTTGTAAATAATAAGGCCATCTCAGCAAATACTTCAGCATCCTTTCCACCATCCACTTTTATTCTCTCCCATGTAACAGCATAACAGATGAACAAATTCGATATACAGGGACTTTCAGTAAATATCTGATTTTATATTACACTAAATAGAGCTAACAAGTGTACTTATTTGGCTCATGTAAAGTCTTACTAAACTGAAAATAGGGTCATATTAAAAGGAAAATTAAACACAACTTACGTGGTATCAAGGTAAAGGGTGTGGACTTGCTGACCAACCAAAGCAGGGTAGCGCTCCATCGAAGGATCTGCCCTGAAGTCTCCTGTGTGCAGGATAACAGTTCCACTGGGTAGACAGAAAAGGATCATTGCTGCACCTGGACAACTGAAACAAACAAAAGCCCCATACAGATTATGTTAGTTCTCTATAACTGCCTTACAGTATACACCACCCTTCAGAAGCAGGAAGGCGTGCAGAACAGCTTTTAAAATCACAGCTACTATGCAGTCTAATTTAACTAGAAATTCCCAATTTCTAGAGGAATTCTAAAGCTAACCTTATGGCCACAGACAATCTAGACTTGAGTTCTCAGATGAGATGGGGGGAAGAAAAAAACCACACCAATAGTAAAGTAATCAATCATTAACTGCACTTAGGATGCTCTGTCTTCTTCTAGGTATGACAAAGATACTGCCTCAGTTGCAATCTCCGAGGTTCTTTTGATTTAAAGAGGAAACAGCACACCAAAGAGAAGCAGCACTCTTATTCAGGAGAACCAGACTTGTATTATTGCAGATGCATTTTCATTCCTGCAGGACTTACGGAAGCATTTCCTTTTAAATTCTATTTGCAGATTTTAAATATTAGCCTCCATCCAGAACTCCCTGGTTATAAATACAATTTTCTCATTGGCCACAGCAAATCCATCACACTTCCTGCAGTTCCTCGCCAGAGCTGTCTGAAGGGCAAGGGCTCAGAGTGGGACTACTTCAGACATGAATCATCTGTAAAGGGTAAATGAAATCTCAAAAAAGAAAAAACTGGCATGAATCAGAGCTAAAATGACAGAATTGTTGAACTTTCCAAAAAGTTGAACTTTCTACCTAAGGTTTTATACGCCTTTTAAATTGAAGCAGGGGATCAGAGAGACAAACAGGAAAAACGAGAAGTGTCCAAATTACATAAGCAACAAGGCTTCTTTTATTCCCAGAAAGGGTTCTCAAAGGACTTCATGGAATCTTATCTCTCCAACTATAAACAAATCCTAAGATAAGTAATACTCAAACCAGCTGTGACACAGTGCTGCATTTCAATATATACTTCAGGGAAAGGACTCTTCCTTTAGCCCAGAGCTAAATAAGGTACCAAGAGGCAGAACAGCAAGAGCACGGGGCTGCAAGTCAGGTGCTACTGAACTTCAAACCCAGCATTACCACACTGTGCCAGTGTAACATTGGATGAAAATCTCACCCTTTATCACCAAATCCAGTAGAGGTCTTGTTGCACATTTCAACAGGCTTCCCTCTGAAGTTCAATTTTCAAAATGTTGTCTGGGTTTTGTCTCTCCCGTGATCCAAAGTACCACATTTTTCCTTAGCTGAAGACCTCACTATCTTCAGTTGAAGCTACAGAAACCTAACATATCTGATAATCAAATCTAGAGACTAAAAACTAAAGTGTCCAGACAACTAAAAAATCATTCAACCTCTCAACAAGCTTAAAAAAATTACGGAGCTACATGTGGTTAACATTATGTACTCATTACAACCAAAAAAAACAAAAGTTAAGACTTTTTTGATAATTTTAGCTTAAGTTTCATTTTCAAATATAACTCACCTATTTCAAAAGTTAACTACTTGAAAGAAATTTACAGGCTCCTACATGACTAATGCTCTTCTGAAGTGAAAATGCATGTTACTAAGCCAGCTCAGGAATGTGAAGTATTTTCACTCTTATTTTTTCAGATCCACTGAAACCTAAAAATCCTGAAAACATAAACTGTATCTGTACAGTTATTTATCTTTAATATTCTACAAATATTCCACAGCAAATGCAATGATACATACTGATTGGCATCGAGCAACAACACTTTGATCCCATTCACTACACATTCTGTGTCCATTGGTAGAACATGGATGTACTGCTCTTTGACTCGAAGTTTGCTCTTCACCAGGTTGCCAGTTATCTGTAACAGGGAAAGGATTTAATATGGAATAGAAACAAAACCTAAAAAAAGCCTTTGTTTATTTTACAAACAAAGCCAGACTTTCTGGCTTAGAGAGAAACTATGAGATCCTGGGTAAAATCAAGCCTTTCAGTAGCATTTCACCTCTCAAAAGCAAACTGAAAAAAAAACTGTCTTAAAAAAGCAAACTTTCAAAAGCCTGTCAACAGGTTATGGATTGGAATCAGGAGGCAAACAAGGGGGAATAACATCTGTTACAGATTACCAAATCAAGAAGAGGAGGTGGACAAAGCCTTCTTTAAACAACTTTAAACCAGAAATTTCCAGGTCACAGGCCCTGAATCTTATTACAGGAGACTGCAGTCACCTTAATGCCTACTGGAAGGGCAACACGGGACACCAGCATTTCAGAAAACTTCCAGAGTATATCAGAAATAGATTTTTGATGCAGGGTCTGGATGGGTTGATTGGACAAGGTGCCCTACCATGTTATCAGTAGAGTTGGTTGAACATATGACTGCCACTAATGGCACTCTTGGCCTTCAGGAGCCTGAAGCACAGGACACACAGGACCAGGCTAAAACAACTCCATCTACTGAATGTGGAGAAGGGATAGCTTAAGTGGAATCTAATTTCAGACTTCTGTCACTTGAATAGAGTTATAGAGAAGATGGAGCCAGATTCTTCTCCGTGATGCACACAAGAAGAACAAGCTAGTGTCTCAAGTTGCAAAAAGGGAAATTTCAATTGTATATTAGGAAAGAAATTCAGTGTGGGTAAGCACTGCAACAGGCTGCGAGGAGACACAGTGGAATCTGTCCTATTTTCAAAATGTGACCAACAAAGGCTCTCTGCTGTCTGATCTGACTTTAAAGTTAGACCTGCACTGTGCAGAAGATTGGACTATATGACCTTTAGAGATCCTTTTAAACCTGATTTTTTTCATGATATTTAGACAGGGAAGTTTTATTAACCTTCATCAGTCAAATCAGGGAACCCAGATTCCCCCACACATATCCACTGTGCCTAATGAGTCAGCAGCGGAACCTCTGATCTTCTGTTTACTTTCATGCATATAAAAGTGATTATGTTGCATACGGATTTGATAATATACACTAGTCTTGGAAAACCTTACCTTATTACAGTAGATTGGAAATGTGAAGTTTTTTGTGAGCCCACAGTAGTGATCAGAGTGAAAATGAGTAAGGAAATAAGCTGTGCAGCCTTCAATTTCTCCATACTGGAAGGCATCAACTGTAAAACCAGTTCCTACAGCAAAAAGGGAAGAGGAGCCAGTCAGCAAATGTCTAGTTGAGAACTAGTTTCTAATTAGATATTCCTTTTCTTCTTTTTACTTTCTTTCAAATTAAAAGATAATACAGCTACACTGCATGCAGCTGAAGGACCATTTAAAGATGAGCGTGGTTTACACACAAGTCAATTATCACAAAAGATTTTCACTTGCTAAAATAAAAATTTAACAGTGTCCACACACAAATACTTTCACAGACCTCCCATCTATCTGTTGTTCAGCTGCCACCCTACACAGATGGCAACTTGTTAAGCACATAAAGCATATTTATCTGCATTCAACTGGGATTTCTGAAAGTTCACATTGATCAAAACCTAACACCAACTTCTTAACACAACATAAAACAGGTAACTACAGCTAACAAAATGCATTTTGCAATCAAAACGCATTTTTTTTCAATTATTCTACATTTAATTTTCCTCTTTAAACATACTATGATATAATTATTAAGCAAGCAATCTGGGCTCTTTGAATATATCTGCTGAGATGAATCGTGACTGATTTGCCATCGTATGCATTCAGTGAGGTGCTGTCTGTGTAAAGGTGCTGCATCAAGACAGCTACATAGAAAATAGCCCTTTTCTCTGCAAATGTGAGTTTTTAAAAATGCAAGCATACTGATAAATGGCCCTTTCACATAGTGTTATACTTCCTTAAAACTACTAAATAACACATAGAACTAATTCATCTGGTGGCACTCAAATATTTTTCATTTTATGTTACACTAATTTCCCAGATCTTCTAGGAGAACTAGAAATAGTTCTACTTGCTTGAGGGTAGAACTTCAAGTATTTGGAACTCAAAAAAACCACAGCAGCCTGATAATTAAAAATTACAAAACAAGAAATTCCCAAGTGTTTGAGAGGTACCAGACTCAAAATTTCAGGGAAGCTGAATTATATCATGGGGATAAACAAGTATCATTAGCAACATAGAAAATACAGTCAAATATACTTCAAATGTAGTACCAAAACTCAGAGCAAAGATAACACAGATAATAACAAATTTAAAATTGCATTGTAGGCATAGGAGTCTGCTCTCCAAATGTATTATATATGGAAAATTCTCTAGACCCATGAAGCCCATGATACTGGTGTAGCCACACAAAGACCTAAAGGTCAGTCTGCAAGCAGCAGCTTGGCACTTAGGATCACTAACATATTTCTACTTGGCTTCTTCAAATATCTACCTAAGACTAAGACAGTCCTTTAGAACTGAACGGAACTGTGAGGATCTGAAGCTTTTTAAGCCACTCATCCATCATCCTGTAATTTATGTAATCGTCCGAGGAGATTCTGAGAAATTCTTGGCTGTTTCCTTAACTAAACTCTTCTGCTTGGTTTTCATTTCTTTGTTTTCACAGTTGTAGTAAATCACATTTCTAATACTGCTGAATTTCAAATGCAAAATTAAACTCAATTCTCTTGACTCAGTGTAAGGGAGTAATTGCTATTGACAGACCTATTTTCAGACACAACTGAATCAATTCAACAGATTAAATTCAGGAATTAGGAGTGAATATTAGCATTTAAAAAAGTAGATCCATCTTTCAATACTGCTTTTTTGCTCTGTAAAAAAAAATATCATAAGTTGGCCCTTGAAATAATTTTCCTGAGATAACTATTTCACTAACTATTTTCAGCCATTGCTGACTCTGGTTCTGTAATCACCTTCTTTTGGAGATATGCATCTACACAAGATTTTATCAACTTAGATGGAGGAAAAAAATTCCTTATAAGCTGCAGTCTAAATGGTTATAAAGAGTGAAGAATACTGAAGCCTAAAATTAGGGAAAAAAAAATGCAACACTCAAGCCAAAATCAGTTAACCTCTATAGAAACCAACAGCTACCTCTTACCTGGTATTTTCTTGTAGAAAGGGCAGTGTTTTTTTCTTGTTCCTTCACCTGTAGTAGGTAATTCTTTAAATTTTTTTCTCCACCTTTGTCGGCCACCAGAACTTACATCTGAAAAGGCTCCATTTTTAGCTGAACTTTCCACAACTGCTTCAACATCTTCGACAGACCCTTCAGCTTTCCTTTTCTGCTGTCTAGGCCTCTTTCCATCAGGAGTTACTGAACTTGGTATCTGTTTTCCCTCACTCAAACACGTCTTTACTGTGCTTTCCTCTTTTACTTTGGGTTTTAACCCAAAGAAAACACCAATGTCCATTTGTTTGAGTACTTTGGCAGAACTGGACTTGGCATTCCTACTTGCTGAAGAAGGAGATGATGCTGTTTTAGAGATGGGGCTGGGAAAGCACACAGCAGCTGTATTAAGATTTCCTTCATTCTCCATTGCTGACTGCAAACTCTGCTGGTGAGCTGTTTTTTCAATTGCATTGGCAGTCGCTTTATCTGTATTAGATAAAATGTTACCTGGGTCCCTTAAAACATTATTTTTCTGTGTCCGAAGAGACCCAGCATCTTCTCTAACTAGCAGCAATGGTGTCTCAGTAAAACTCACGTATGCAGAATCCAAAGCACAAGCACCAATATCTTCTGACTCTGCATTACCTGCTTTAGCAGCAGAGGAAATCAATTCTGGCTGTTCAACCTCTCTGTAATTAGAAGGAAAAGAGGATCCACTGGCTAGTGCCTCTTGCTGATGCTGATTACCTACACCTGTTGAAATACAGAACTTGCTGTTCATGTGACTCTGAGAAACGTTTTTTACACAATGATCTGCACAGTTCAATGTATTTACTTCCTCACAGTGGTTTTTTTTAACTATGAAGTTTCCCATTTGGGTATGCTCATATTGAGGCTTCTGCTGTAAGGAAAGTCCATCGAGTGTTTTAAACGCCACAGAATTAGATTCTTCACCTTCAAAGTTATAGACCTTGAATAATTTACTTTGTGGTACTTTTACTTTCTTCTCCTCTTCCTCAGTTTCCTCTTCACTTTCCTCAAAACTACTCAGTGGAGAATAAGAAATTTCACAGTCACTGAAGTCAGCTTTTGACTGTAGTAGACTTGGCTGACTTGTATCTTTCTGACTATACAGATCTTCTCCTGTTCCACTTTCTTGAGAGGATGCAAAGTCATAAAATTCAAATTTACAACTATTATCTGTGGTCTGTGCAAGCTGAGATGTCTGTTGAGGCTTCTGAACATCCCTAAAAGAGGAAGCACTTTCACTGATTATATTTAGAGACTTCATTTGTGGTGAACTCTGTACCACCAACGTACACTCATCATTTGGGACATTTTTTACATTATTATATGGTTTCTCATTCTGTAAGATTTCCTCCACGTGACTCGGGGAACAGCCGAGCTTTGCAGCAGTAGAACACGTTGTCTTTGTCTCCAAAGTGTTTGCTGAAGAGTTTACAAGATAATCTCCTGCCCTGCTTGCTGCAAGTACAAAATGGCTATAACGCTTGTAGTGGGATGGAATGGTGGAAGAGCACAGCAAGCCATCAGGACACTCTATGAAGAGTTAAGCAGAGAAGTAATATTAGTAACTTTGCAAATATAGTTACCATAATTATGAAAATAAAAATTTAAAAGCTTTTTCTTATAAATGCAGCAACTGCAGGACAGAAGGCACAAGTGAGAAAGTAATTCTCAAGCTGCCAAGACCTCCTGCCCTAAACTGGCTAGAAATGAGAATGTTTCCAACCTGAAAGCAAACAGCTGCTGCTAATGCAGTGCTATGCCTGAATCAACACAACCCTCTAACAACATAAGTACTTAACCGTGTTCCAGTGCTGTGCTAATGTAATCATACAGCTTCTAGTTTAGAGTTTTCCCACATGCAAGCAATGGGCTCGGAGCAGTAGCACCAGAAAGGGCCAGTAGACGTGTTTCAAACAAACCAAATGTTTCAAAACAAGCAAAATTTGGGTTCTGAATCAACCTGAAATTCCATTGCAAACTGTCTGCTGGGTTACATTTTATTTTTAAATGGGTCATATATTTACTTACGTGAAAAAAGTATTCAGTATTTTTTGTTGAGGGTTTGCTAGCCTAACTTTTGAGGGTTTTACAGTGTGTAAATCAATCAGAAGGATCTGTCATCTGTTAACTATGGCAGTAAGAGATGGAAATGAGGTGTTAACACATCTGCCTTAAGTTAAAACCACTGCCGAAATCAGGATGAAAGGGCTCACGTTTCATTGCTCTGAAGAAGAAACTTCAAGGAAAGTTACAAAGATACAAAAAGGAAAGTGACCGTGTTACCTGAGCAGCGTTTATTCAAGTTTCCTGACTGTATGCTTTCTGTTCTTCAAACGTTATGAGGTGTATTAAGAACCTAAGTTGGATACCTGGATCTGTTCAGACATGGTGCGTACCCCAGATGAAACTAGCAATTGGAATGAGTCAGTTTTATTCCTCTTGTACAGAACTCAAAACAAAACTGTGTTGTCTGATGACACAGGAATGTTCATGTATAATTCAGTATAAAATTTCTAAAGCATACTGGACCAGGGGCTAATGTTTCAATTACTACAACAGACTGATTTCAGCTTCCAACTGTCCACAGACAACTGGACAAATCACACAGTAACATGGATACAGGATAATAACATTTATACCTAAGAATAAAGAAATTTGGTGTCAAAAGTAGCAGCCTCTTAACCAGAGGAGGGTTTTTTGCTGACACTGACTTAGTAACTGCAACAGGTTCCATTACTTTAAAACGGCCAATATGCACCTTCAGTTTCTTCAATAAACTACTAGAACTGCAGCTCGATGAACCACCATGGATCTTTACAAAGTTTTGACATTAAATTCTGATATGAGATTTTCCTGTCAGCATCCACGTTCTTCACAAAGAACGAAGAATGTCATACAAAAATAATACTGATAAGTGATCAGTAATAACATTCTAAAAACCACACCATCTTACCATAACTACCATATCAGATTTGAACCAAGCATGAAAACCAAGGCTCACAGTAACATTACGTGAGGAACCTTTAACTTTTCTCTGGAAGCTTTTTTCTTACTCTGTTCATACCTTTTTCAACGGATCCTGGAGTATCCAGACATTCAGCAACATGCCACCGAGGTGTCTGGACCAGCAGCAAGGAGAAAGGCATCTGGCAGCTGGGGCAGTGTCCATCGTGTACAGGCTTTGTGTTCTGTGAGCCCTGTTCCCCCTGGCTGCCCACGCTCTCCTGGGAGTGCACACTGCTGTCATCTCTACAGTGCTCTGCATCCTGATTTGGCCTCAGTTGCTCTCCGGTTTTCTGAAGGGTACCGTTTTTTTCTACAGTTTGTTTTTTCTCTCTGTTTCTCTTCCTTCTGGCCTTGCAGGTGCCATCACTCACCTTCTGCACAGGGCCAGAGATGCTCTCTGATTTACTCCGATGCTTTTGCTTCCTAATGGATTTGTACTCCCAAATGTCCTCTTCCAACAGAGCATCCTCAGACATGGCAATACATGAAATATTCTTCTCTCCTGTACGCAGCAGCTCCCAACTCTGCCTGTCCTTCCCCTACCCTGTGTGCTCTGCCCTCCCCCCTGGGGACAAGCACCTGGGCTCCATCCGAAAGCAGCAGCACTGGGCCACACAGCACACAGCAGCCCGGGATGGGGCAGACGCATGGTGGATCCTACCCTGAAGATGATTTACTGAGCGTCTCCTCCAGTGTCTGCAGCTCCTCCCGCTGAGCCCGCTCCGCGCCTGTGGGGCTCGGCAGGGCCGGCGGGATCGGCCATCGCCTGCAGCTCTCCCGCCCGCCAGGCCTCGGTGAGGCCCGGCCGGCCCCGCTCCCCCGGCTGCCGCCTCGCTGCCCCGAAACAGGAAGATTTTACAAGAAAACGACGACCCGGGAGTCACCGAGGCCCCCTGGCTCCCCGCAGCCGCCGCCCCGGGCGCCCCGGCCCTGCCGCTCCTCAGCCGCCCGCCGCCGCACCCTACTCGGGTCCGCAGATTCGTCACCACGGCCGTCATTCAGATTTCAGTTTCTCTCATAGCATCCCCCCCCCAAAAAATAAAATCACACCGTGTAAATATTGGTTCCTCGTTTGGAGTTTGTCCTGGCATTGCTCGATTTTCATCTATTCCACTTACGAATAAAAAAGTAACTGGGCGGGAAAAGTAGGCTGTGTTGAATCTGCTGAGCCGGAATCGCCACTGGGGATTCTCTTCACGAATATGCTGATATGAATACCAAAATCATGTAAAACCACGAAATGAATGAAAAACACGAAATCTCCCTTTGAGACAAACGCCGTATTGCATATTTGTCCTTAGGGTTTTTTTTGTTTTGTTTTGCCTTTTTTAAATTATTGTTACAGTATTGTTACGGTGCCGAATGTGCGGCGGCGAAACGGCGGCCCCGCGGAGGCGGCGGGCTCGGCCGGGAGGCGCCATGGCGGCGGGGGGGCTGGCGGGGCTCCTGCCCGCCCAGACCCAGCTGG
>VZRW01005387.1:320011-330821 GCA_013398125.1 Aegotheles bennettii
GGCGGCTGTGGGGTGTCCTCGGCGGCTGTGGGGTGTCCCCGGCCGAGGGGGCTGAGCTCGGACGCCCACCGTGTGCCTCGGGGTCCCGCTGCCTGCCGTGTGATTCCGGCCGCTTTCCCAGAGCGCTCCCGTTACGGCGAACGGGAATTACACATGAACATTCCCGGGAGCGCCGGGCGGGAAAAGCGAACCCCTTCAGAAATGCTCACCCGGGTTGAGGTTGAAGAAACCCGTTCTTTGAAGTCTCTCTTCTAAATCTCTGCTAACTTAATTAATAAAGGGGTTTTTTGTTTAAATAAAGCCTTTCCCTCTGTAGGGTGTATCGATACCTCTCTCCCCTGGTCACAGCGAGAACTCCACCAACTCGCACAGCTTTCTCCTGGGTTCCCTTGGCTTCACTGCAGCCGCTTAGGGTGTTCCCCAGCTTTTCTCCCCAGGCCTTACCTGTGCTTGTCAATTTTCATGTCCCCGATTATACAAACTGTGCTCAGCATCCTCCTTCAGCAGTGTGCCCGTTCCCTTCCACACGTTTCTGCATTTCTTCTTGTGCTGAGCGTGAAATCAAAGATCTAAGTCTTGCAAGATCCTGCAGGCCCTCCTCAGGATCTTTTTCAGCGAGGCTCTCTGCAGCTGTGGGAGCTCACAGCTGACTGCAAGACAGAGACCTCAGGAGGTAAACTTCAGGGTTAAAATCACATGTGTATTGTGGGAATGAATTCAGACTTTTAACCCACGGAGCAAAGTGAATGCTTGCTGTGTCTAGATTTGGCCTCCTGAATTGAATTTTCACTTTTGTCATTAATATTGTTTTGTTTTCTGTGGGTTGTCAAAGCTTACTTTCTTCTCAAAAAAGAGCTCAGACAGGTAGCCAACATTTTTAATTTCCAGTATTTTTTTGGTGAAAGGTATTTTAATTTTAGCGAAAATGACGTGAAGCAAATAACCTACTCTTTTTATTTTAAAAAGTAAACAGTAAAGCACTTACACTGTGGAATGCTGAACTTCTTTTTGAAGTGAAATGTACCAGGAGTGTTGTGTGGTGGCTGTGCAAATCAGGTCTAAGTGTCTGCCTTTCCCTGCCCTTCCCCTAACTGGGTATCTCTGTTCCCTGTGTTCCAGATCTGCAGTGGTTAAACACTGAAGGTCCGATTTCTCTTCACAAAGACCTTTGTGGAAAAGTTGTGGTGTTGGATTTCTTCACTTACTGCTGCATCAATTGCTTGCACCTGCTGCCTGATCTCCACGCCTTAGAGCACCAGTACTCTGATAAAGGTAAAAGTGCTTTGGCTCTCTTGAAATAGAATTTCCTGGCAGTGTTGCGGGCAGAGTAGCTGAGTCACTTTGTGGCTGGTTACTAAACAGCTGGCAAAATTTCAAGGGTGCCTAAAAATGTCTCCTAATCTCTTAAGTAGCCTAAAAAAGGTGACACTGTATGCTCCCATCACATTTTTAAATGGGGTTAAATAAGGTATCTGTTGTGTCTGTATAATTAAAGAAACAGGATATGTGCTTAAAGCCCAAATCTGATATCCTCATAAATAAAACTATTTGCAAAAAGCTATGCAAGGTTGTAAAATAAGGCTCAGTATAAGTATGTGACCCTCTACACTTCACTTAGGAACCCACTATGAACAGAATGTAGTAAAGGTGGCAGAATGGGTATAGTTAAGATTACTTGTTTTTTCCATTCTAACCAAAATAACAAAATATGTAAGATTGGTTTAGAATTTTTTTAGTATTGCCATCACATTATATACCATTAGTAGTCCTGCATTCTGGAGAGGGAATTAAGCTCTTTAAATTAACATCTGACCTGAAGTGTCTGAGTGAATAAAAATGCAGGGTAATTACTATTTAGTATGCAGTCTCCTGTCATCGTGATGACTTGTCAGAGAGAAGCTGTGGTCTTACACAGAGTGTATCAGCTACTCACTTATCTTGGATATTTTAATAGACTGAACAGTGAGATGAAGAACAGTGTTGCTTTCAGCCCTAAAAATGTTGTATGGAATATAATATATATATGTAGTAAATAACATTATCTTACAATGAGCAAGTCTCTGATTCTCCGTTGGTGTTTCTGATTGTTTCTAGTTTTGACAGCATTTATTTTCACGTGTTACTTTCTTTCACTAGAAAAAGAAATTACAATGCTTTTGAAATTTCAAGTTTTTTAAGTAGTTCACTTATATATTGCAGCTTTACATAGCACTTTACAGAAGACTCAAATAAACTAATTTTTCTACCTTGGAAAGCTTAGCTGTTTGCTTTGAATGAACTTGAGATCCGGTGTAATGTTTTAGATATGAGGAACTTTAATAAGAAAGAACTGTCATGGGTTTGGTTTGGGATGAAGGCAGTTTTAGGTGGAAGGTGATTAGCAAATGATAAATGGACTGCTGTGTGTATCAGGCATGGTGGGAGGAAAGTCTAGGTTGAGATTTCAGAAGATTACATTGATCATATAATGAACAATATCTTTGATAAACGTTTTGTAGTATAGTGTTACTGTATTACTATAACTGTCATAGCTTAATCTGTTTTTTAAAACAAAGCTTTTAAATCAGTTGATAACAAAATACTCATTTTAACAACCTCTCCCCATAAGCTGTTTCTTCTGAATTATTTGAACTGGTGTAGAAGAGGCTGCAGCACTCTGAACGGAACTGGAGGTCCACTTGGAGACATTATTTTCTTGTTTAACTTATTTTAAGCTTCCTGTCGTAGGAGTTATTGAGGAAAGTACTTTGCTAATAGGTGATAAATTCTTTTTGCATTTGAGCTATCCTAATAAGTTGGTTTTGGATTTGAGCTGTCCTGTTCCTAAAGGAACTGAAGTGAGAAAAAAGATAACTTGGCATCAAAGTGGAGAAACAAGTGGAGGTGAAAGGAAGCAAGAGCAGGTGTGTGGAACATTAATCTTAAATTTAATCCATTAGGAAACAGAGGATAGCAGTTGAATTCAGGAAGAGATTAAGATGCTTGATGGTGCAAACAAAAAGAAATACACTTTTTTTTTCCACTATAGATCTCCCTTTTGTTTTTTTTCTGTTGTTTTCATGTTTTGATTGTCAGCCTCTTCAGGATTATTTAATCTTTTTTTGCTGTGTAAATTTTAGCATTACTGTAGTACATGTAAATATATCAAGTCAATAAAGGTAGTGGTTTTTTAAACTATAGAAAAATACTTCAATAGATGTCTTTGTATCAATGTGCATGTCCTTCACCAATGGTGAATGAGTTGCTAATCACTAGGAGAAAGAGGAGGGGAGAGTTGTTGACTTGAGAAACTTGAGAAAGATAAAAGTTGGCAGAATAAAACCAAAGTAGAAAGGATGCTGTATATAGAAAAAATGCTTTAAGAATGTCTAGATGGTGCAGGTATCTCAGCGTTCAGCCTTATTCTGGAGTTTCATTCTATTTTCATCCGCTCTTTTCTTTAGTGAATGGAAGTCCCTTCTCCCTTCAGGGGAAAGGGGATAGTTTCACTTTTGGTTGTGTTAGTTCCAAAATCTATCACCTTGTGACTGCAAAAAACCCCCAATTTTGTTGCAAAAGATGAGCAACACGATTTCTTTTGGCAGCATCAAATCAGGTTAAATATATAGTGAAACTGCAGCTTCGCTAAACTTTAGATTTGTAAATGTAGCGTTTGTTTACACATTTCATGTATGTATTTACCATGCTATACAACTGACAGAGGGTGCTGACCAAGCAGATACTGGTCTGTATGAAACAAGCATCTTACTCGGACAAAGCATCTGTCTCATAATGCATTTGGATCTTTAATCTATTATTTGAATATTTGAAGGAATGTTGTCTGTATTTTTCTGCATAACTAAGAACAAACCTCAATATTGGTATAATTTACAGAGATGTCTTTTTTTTATTGTACATTGTATGCCTACTTTTTTGATACTCTGATTATTTTTTTTAATATGGTTCAAATGCCCTCTTACGTGGAGTATGTTGAAACTTCAGCAGTGTGATCATCGGGCACAATACAAGAGGATATGTATCATTGTACATAGGTACATAGTTCTGTGGTCTGGAACTTCGTGAGATCTGTTTCAAAATGAAGACTGCTTTCCATAGATTAAATGTCGCCTAGCATCTTTATCTGATATGTTCTCGCAGCTATCTTCAGTGGTGCTATTTCTGTTTTTCAAGTGGCATTCAGAAAGTTATTTTAAACCCCAGAGCATATTCAGTTCGTGTTATCAGCAGTCCAGAAATGACTTCTATAAGAGGCAGTACTTTTTAATATTCAGAAATAGCCTGGCACAAGTCCAGCGTTGTGCTCTGTTATAATCCTTCAAATAAAGTGTTTTAAATGGTGTGCATATTCTTATATCTCAGCCTAGCATCTGTCAGTTTCCACAGGAGTTTTCTTCATGAGGAGATGCTTTAACTTACTTGTGTTATTCAGGTGTTCACTGTAGAATTGTCTTTCTAGCTTTAATGATATTTTTGAAGGACAAATAAAAGGGCTGCTGCTGATCCTGTTACAGTTAAAACATTTGACCTGCTGTTTGAAGTTTAGTGGTTAACGATACTACAACTTCAGCTGTCTTATATTGCAGTATGCTGCACCTGTAGGATTGATAAAGACTGTACCAGCTAGTGATTTTTTTAATACTGTATCTGTGAAACTTACATTCAACTAAGTCTTTTACTGTGTATCAATTCACCCTTTCCTGTTGTTACAGTGAAGATGATGTTCTTCTCCACTAATGCTCTTTCATGTTTGAGGAGAAGGGCTAAAAGAGAGAAACAGTTTTCCTTTTTTCTGTAACTGAGTAAAAAGCCAACTTGAGATCAAAATTGTTTTTTTATGAAATATTAAATGTCAACCAGCTGGAGAGGTAATCACCCTAAAGTTCAGTAATTTTACTGAAATGTTATTTTTGAGTTTCAGTATTTTGTATACCTATATTCCTACTGAGATATAATTGGGTTTTGTTTGTTCAAATCCTCTGTGTCCGGGAAAGTAGTCACATTGTGAAATAAGTGTGCTTAATTTTTACTTAATTCAAATAAATATTCAATGCACGCCTTTATTTTTTCTTTCAGATGGTCTTGTTATTGTTGGTGTCCATTCAGCGAAATTCCCAAATGAAAAAGTTCTGGATAACATTAAAAGTGCCGTTCTGAGGTACAATATTGTCCACCCTGTAGTAAATGATGCAGATGCAACACTGTGGCATGAACTGGAAGTGACCTGCTGGCCAACTCTGGTCATTCTCGGGCCTCGTGGCAATATGCTCTTCTCGCTTGTTGGAGAGGGACACCGAGAGAAGTTGTTTCTATTTACTTCTGTAACACTGAAATTCTACAAGGAGAGAGGACAAATCAAAGATAACAAAATTGGAATAAAGCTATACAGAGACTCCCTCCCACCTTCTCCCCTGCTGTTCCCTGGCAAAGTGACTGTAGATAATTCAGGAGAAAGGCTGGTAATAGCAGACACTGGACATCATAGGATTTTAGTTACACAAAAAAATGGACAAATTCTACATACTATTGGAGGTGAGGTTATATAAGTTTATTATAGTAATTTTGGTTTAGGAGCAGAGAATGTTCACTGGGCCTACTGGGCTGATTCTTTTCTTAGAGGACCCATCAGTTTGTAAGCACTGCTAGATTATATTTTTTTTTCTACTAAAATCACTTTTACTGGGTAGGGCGGTAATAGCATAGGATCATCAGTGGGAGACTTGTAATGCAACTGGTTGAGATGTCAATTTTTTTTCTCTGTTCAGTTGTCTAAGTTTTGTATTTTTGTGATGTCTAATATGAATTACGAAAAATACATTTTGTATTCCTCTGAAAGAGATGCAAATGGACTTAGATTTAAGTGACGTACGTCCGCATCCAGCAGCCAGGTAAGGAAGAGAAGAGACAATAATGCCTCGCTTTCCAACAGAAGAAATGTTGAATTGTAGTGGCAGTGGCATGTGGGGAAGGTTTTGGATTGTGTTTTTTGTTTGACAGTGGTTGTGTTTTTAAATCGAGAGCATTCCTCTATAGGATCCCATTCCTATAGAGGACAGGCTGCCCAGAGAGGCTGTGGAGTCCCCTTCTTTGGAGACATTCAAACCCCGACTGGATGCATTCCTGTGTGACCTGCTCTAGGTTGTCCTGCTCTGAGAGTGGTTGTTGTGTTTTTAAATCAAGAGCATTTCTTTATAGGATCCCATTCTGGTTTTCAGAGGAGAGGAGAATTTTTAAGAACAGTAGCATTACACTAGTGCATAGGCACCTGAAAACAAGTTACCGTAGAATACATGAAAAGCCCTGTGTTCTCACCAGAATTGAGGTGTAACATATAATCAGGGTTTGAAAATGGTGAAGGTTAAGTAATTTAAATTTTGTTACATTTGTTACAAAGTTTATGTTAGTAACATTTCTGCTTTAAAAAAGAAATCTCTTTAACTTTTTGGATAAAATTACTATTTGCTTTACAATGCAAATCAAGAAAATGTAGTTGGGCTTGCATACTCTTTGTATGCTTTATTTTCATAAATGAAACATTCAGACTTGTTCTTTTTTTAATCTGTTATACTAGTTGAAGTTACCTCTTAATGCACCAAGTACACAGCTGTTAGTACAGTCTGTCTGTGAGCCGCCATAATAGATTTAGGAAGTGATTGAATCCCCAAACCATTGAAACAAGTTCATTTATGTCTCAGAATCAGGACCGGTACGCTGATGTGTCCTGTATTACTTAGTCTGGTATTGACTAATGCCTGTGCCGTGGCAGGATCCCACAAACCTTATAAAAATACCAATGGCACTGCTGTTTAAAAAAAGGAAGAAAATCTCTTTCTATTTGAAATAACAGTGCATTGCATACACAGACTGATTATCCAACTTTACCTGATAAAGGCATTAGTCTTAAACCTCTTCTCTTATGGAAAGCACAAACAAAAGTGAGAATTTGCTTTCTTACAGGTATAAATGTATGCACTGTATTTTTAAGTTTTTTTTCTAAAATGACTTTTGAGTTCACTTTGTTTCATTTATAGGTCCAAACAGTGGAAGAAGAGATGGAAGATTTTCAGAGGCAGCTTTCAACTCTCCACAGGGGATTGCTATAAAAAATAATGTTATTTATGTAGCTGATACAGAAAATCACCTAATTAGAAAGGTAAATTATCCATAAGGAAATTAAAAATTTAATCTCTTATATTTTATTCTATTTACACCAAATCAACTATTCTCCAAATACCCTCAACATCAGGAAGGAAATTTGGCGCAGTATCTTATCAATAAGTGCTTTGGGCAGCTTTTAAAGGACTATACATACTTTTGTTATTCCTTTCAAGTGAGGGTGATACGCACTACTCAGTTCTAGCATAACTGATATATTTTTCTTTTCCTAGTGACTCTTACTTTCCTGTTACAAGAAACATCTATTCTTAGTACTGGAAGCAAAAATTGTTTTTGTTTCACTTCCAGTAGTATCAGATTCTTATCTAAAGCTATTGTGCTACTATGGTTCAGTGAATATCTAAACTTTTGTTATCTGTTTGGGTCTCTAAAGCACAGGTAATTGCTTTAATTTCAGAATTGTCTGCATGTGGATTTTTTTATTAGAAAAGGTTTCAGCACTGAACATAAGAAGAACTTTTTCACTGTGAGAGTGACAGAGCACTGGAACAGGCTGCCCAGAGAGGCTGTGGAGTCCCCTTCTCTGGAGACATTCAAACCCTGACTGGATGCATTCCTGTGTGACCTGCTCTAGATTGTCCTGCTCTGGCAGGGGGGTTGGACTAGATGATCTTTCGAGGTGCCTTCCAACTCCTAACATTCTGTGATTCTGTGAACTGCTGAGCAAACCTAGTCAGAACAGCGTTAATATTTGTTGTGTGTGAAGAATTCCAGGCACGAGGTTTTCCTGCCTGCTCACTGCTTCACCCTTTGCCCCCGCACATCACCAAATATTGTGGTAAAATTATTTTCCTACATAAAGAAATACCTGAAATTTGTTAGGATTTGGTTTTTATTTGTCATCAAAAGCTGTCTTGTTTTGACATCTAGCTCAAATTATCTGTAACTTTAATCAAGTTAATGTTGTACATTCAGTGTGACTTTCTTCTTGCAGATTGACCTAGAATCAGAGGTGGTGACCACTGTAGCAGGCGTTGGGATACAGGGTGTTGATAAGGAAGGTGGAGCCAAAGGAGAAGAACAGCCTATCAGCTCTCCATGGGATGTGGTCTTTGGAAATTCAGGTATTGTATCAGTTGAGCTTTTAACATTTCTTATTTACACATGCATGACTGTTTGGTAAATATTTTCCTGTTTTGGTAATAACCTGAGATATGAAAAAGTCAAGATTTACTTTACAACTGAGTCTAAGAATTAGTGGTTTCATTTGCAAGTGATAACTTCAGTTCTCCTTTGGATCCAGAAAAAGTGTGAACTGTTACTTGATGTAAAGAAAAACTCTTTTGTAGCCAGTTATATAGTAACTGGGTCCAAATAAAGAAGGAAATTGTGATTGCGTTTGTTAGGCCAGTGCTTTATGCAAGAAGCAGCTACATTTTACAGGAAGTGGGCATTGTCTGCAAGTTCCTTTCCATGGCTATACAGACACGTCCAACCCCTTGTAAATATTTGAGTTTAGGAAATAAAAGTAATTTTAGTTGGGGACCTCTGTTTGTTCCTGTTTAGGTGACATAAGATCATCAGACTCAAGATCATGATAGAGTCAATCAGGTAGGAGAGGAGTACCTCAGAAAAAACCTTGCAAGCATCAGGGAGTAAAAATTAAGTCTTTGCCTTAGGTCACTATTTCAGGTATAAAAATTGACTGCCAGTGTTGGGATTTCTTGAATCTGTGGGTGAATGGGGTGGGGAAGTAGCATGATTTAAGTCTGATATCTTTAAATTGAATTAATTAGTAAATAAAAACATCTTGCTGACCTGGAAGCATTTGTTATAATCTCGGGTCAGTTACAAGGGAGGAAAACACACTCAAATTAAGTTTAAGTGAACATGAAACTAGTTTATAAATGCTAATTGTGTAGAAGTCATCTGGTACAAATATGTTGTCAGTATAGGCAGTGTACCACCAGCAGTCTTGACTACTTAAATAAGCCAGCAACAATTTTTAGATTTAACACTTCTAGTAACAAAAAGATGCTTTTTTGAAAGGCTTTGTCAATGACCCTTACAATCTGTGTAAAGCATATGGAATCCTACTTGCATGAGAAAGGGAGAGTACTTGAAAGAGAATCTCACTGGATAAGGGTTGCTACTAATGAAGGCATGAGTTTTTCTGAGTTTTATCCAATCTGGTTTTCCTTTTGTGAACCAGTAGACTGTTGTTTGCCTAGGTGGTGTAGTTCGAGGTATCTTGAATGAGCAAGCTGGTCTCTGTGGGATGCTATTGCAGAAACTGATAACACCTCAGTGCTTCAGAAACTTAGGATGGTTAACAGAACTATTCAAAATATCCTGTCATTTTACTTATCTTTTTTCAAGCTGCTTTCTTCTGGTTCTGCCAGTAGTTGAATGTCTGTTGATACTTACTAATTTTGAGAGCTCTGCTTGTTAAATGTTAATTGATATGATTGTTATTAATATGAACATAGTAATCACTGAATTAGTCACCTGTAGTGGATTAGTCATCTGCACTGTTCAACACTGACTGCTGAATTTTTATAAGCATTTACATAAAAATCAGATCTCTGTATGCACTCTGTTCAGCCCAGTGTAGGCTTTTTCATATTCAGTTACAACCTACTGGTCAGTTGTCTATTTAGATCTCTACAAAATATAATATAACCTATCAGTTAAGAAAAGATTAAATCAATTTAAATTCTTTCTTTGAGAGGGTAATAGGCCAAATAGATAAGCGGGGGGGGGATTGCTTTCAGCCTCTTTTCAAGATCTTTTTATATGGTTTTGTGTGAGTAAAGTTAGCTAGGACAAATTTAAATTCCTGTAATAGCTATATAAAACTCTTTAGAAAACTATAACCGGAGAGAGTTGTCAAAAGGGAGCATTGTATTGAATGGAATGATAGCAGGAGTCTGTCCCAGAGCACGAGGAACCAGGACTGTGTCTTGTAGTCTGCAATTAATTTGTCTTAACAGCACAGATACTGTCATGAGCTGCAGCGACTTGTTTAAGTTTGTTGCCAGACATCAAAACAGTTTGTCAACACTGCAACAGAGTTTGCCAAAGTTGTACTGCTACTGCAAATTGCTTGAGCCTAGTAGGATCTTGTGTTACTATCCAGTATATCATGGGGTGCATTTGTTATTCAGGAAGTGCACGTGCGCATGGTTTTGTAGGAAATCTTCAGTGGCCTGGGCAGAGACCCAGTCTTCTGTTGGTGACTCTCAGCATGCTGTCCTACAAGTGGATACCTTTTGGTCAGTGTATTAAAACTGGTATGCCAGTGTCTTATTTATGCATTTGGATGGATGAAGTAATTGATAAGAGTTTCAAAAATACTTTGCATGCCCGTTTTTTACATATGCTTGTATAGAATCATAGAATGGTTTGGGTTAGAAGTGACCTTAAAGACCATCCAGTCCCAACCCTCTCCTGTGGGCAGTGGCACCTCCCACCAGACCAGGTTGTTCCAAGCCCCATCCAACCTGGCCTTGAACACTGCCAGGGAGGGGCAGCCACAACTTCTCTGGGCAACTTGGACCAGTGTCTCACTGCCCTCACAGGAAAGAATTTCTTCCTCATATCCAATCTAAATCTCCCCTCTTTCAGTTTGAAACCATTCCCCCTCATCCTGTCACTCTGTGCCCTTGTAAAAAGTCCCTCTCCAGCTTTCCTGTAG
>VZRW01005387.1:330853-409521 GCA_013398125.1 Aegotheles bennettii
CTCTGTGCCCTTGTAAAAAGTCCCTCTTCAGCTTTCCTGTAGGCTCCCTTCAAGTACTGGCAGCTGCTTATAAGGCTGTTATATGTATGGCTGTGCAAGTTGCAAGAGGTAATGTACACTTCAACAACTTAGATTCATTATTATAAAATTCAGAAGTTTGACTTTCTGTTAACTGGTGTGGCATATGGGAAATAACATCATGCTTTCCCATGTTCCCTAGATCTGTGTGGCTTAAACTGTGTATATGAGGCATTTTTTTTCATTTCAGAAGAGAGATTTATAGATTTTATAGTTTTCAAACAAGTGCTGCTCTGTGTGTTTCCTTTTAGTGTCCAAAGCCATGCTATCCAGAGCATGAAAGGGAGAAAAAAAGTTTAAATGTTTAAACTGTTAATGTACTACACTAGGTAGTATTGATACTTTTCCAGAGTATCAAAGGGAAAGGTTGCCTCTTAAGAGAAATTCTTTTCCTGTATAATTTATGTTTCTTGAGATTACTCCTACAATACAGTTTAGAGTATGTATTGATCAATTGCAAGACTTGATTATTTGCATTTTAAAATTTTAATGTATAGTTGGTTGTGAAATTACAAATATTGAGAAAGAAAGTTTATGAGGGCACAGGGAAGTTAATATTCCGAACAGATACTACTAAATATCATGCTTTTAAGCATCTTCATTGTATTTCCATGAGATAATAGGCTCTTTTCCCCCATTTTATACAGATGCTGAAGTCTGAGGCAAAGAGGTTAAGTGACTGTGAAATACCATTTAAAAGAAAGTTGGCACAAATGTCTCTCTCTAAGGTAGGGGAGTTAATGGAGACAAAACACATGCTAGGATTCAAGCAGGCAGTATTCTTCCTGTCTTCTTTTTTATTTCTTTAGTTGTGGCCATTGAGCTGGTCTTTTACCCTCCCCCTTTAAAATTCTTGAATGAAATCCATGGATTAAATTCTGGCTTCATTGAAGTTGATGCTGAAATGTGCATTAACGTAGACTGCAGGAAATACAGGGGGAGGGCCAGCAGCTTAAAAATACATTATTAAATTACTGTGTGCTTGTTTAGCTTTCTCTGTTGTGCCCTTCTATTTTTATTCAGTGGGCGTTGAAAGCAAGTGATACTTAAATGCACAGTTGATCTGAGCGTGAAATGTTCTTGATAGCTGCATTCTTGCTGGAAGGAACAGGACAATGACCTATGCTTGGTGACATAACTCTGTGTTTCACATTCCAAAATCTAGTCTTAAATTGCACATTTGTAATCTATTTATAGAAACCCCCAAGCACAGTATTGACCATGCTTTCAGTAAACTAGTTGGAAATTTTTACGTCAATTTAGGTTTTACATATACATTTAAATGAAAGTGCCATACCTTATCATACTGGTACAATTTTTGTAGCCCTTAAAAGGCAAAAGTATGCAAGATTTTATTTGTGTTTCTGCTAGAGGATTATTTAGCACCACTGCATTCCAGAAGAAACACTTTTTTTTCTGAATTACTCATGGTCATTATTCCCTAATTTTACAAAAAACCTAGCAATAATCACTTCAACAATAAGCAATTAGCACTGGATGAGCTCAGACCATACATGAAATGTTTATGTCTGAACTGTCTGTATCTTGAAAGCATGCTTTCTACACTTTTATTTTTCCTTCCAGTCTGGTCTCATTCTGGCGCTGAAGCTCTGACCTTCATTGTCCTATGAAAGGATTATTCCCTGGTAATAGCTGAAAATAAAAGAGCTGCTTTTGTGATCATCGGGGATTAATTAGAAATCATTTTTCTGGACAACTCAAAATCTGAATTACTCTAAACATACGTTGCATATGGAATATGACAGCATCATGTATCAATGTAGATTTACTTAGAATGCAAAAGGCATTCCTACATCTTTAGCAGTTTCCTTTGCAAAGTACAGACTCAAAGATGCCCCATTCAGCTTTGGGCTGCAACTGACCTCGTACAAGTTCAGTTCCATAGAGAGCTATGAGACATCATTGACACAAAACAGCATTGTCTGTCTTCAATCCTCGAACTAGATCCTAAATTTGCTTGTAAATGGTAAATTGTAATGGTAAATTATTTTTTATTTTGAAAATTTGACGTTTCAAAGAAGTAACTTCATTGTTAAAGATGGGGGTAAAGTGGAAGACTTATTACAGGGTGACATTGCTGTGTAAGATCTGTACAAGGAGAAAAAGTCTTTTGAGAAATACAGTGTTAAGAAGGTACAGTGGAGGGCTGCAGTGAAGCAGAATGGTACCCAGGCTTGCTTTGGGAGGACTTCTGAAGCACAGTTTCCTTTGGTATATTGTCTGAGTGGGTCAACCAGCTTCATGCTGTTGGCGGAATCACAGAGAGGAACAGATAAGTTAGCTGAAGTTTTCACATGTCCTAACATAATTTACATATGGGTTCTGTCACTCCTAAGCAGCTTTCATTCCTGCTCCTAAACTGTCATTTATTTTTTTCCTTCAAGCATTTAAGAGAAAATTGGGAAGGGATAAACTTCCAGAATTAGTAGCTTTTTGTCCAGTCAGCCCAACAGGCTTTATCTCTACAGGAACCTGGTTAAACTATTGACTGAATGCTCTGATTCTGTATTCCAAGCCAGAACTAACAAATTAAGGAGTTTATGGTATTGGGAATAGTAATAGCAACAAAAGTTACTAATATTTCACATGTTCACTATAGAAACAGGTCAAGAAATTAGGCATTTATGTTAGTGTTTCAGTATAAAATTCCTTTGACAGAAACATACAAGGACTAAAGTCTTGCCATAAGGATGTAATTGATGTTGTGACTGAATATCCAACAGCAATCCCACACAATCTAGTCTGACAGACTACTTTCCTAGTAAATTTGACTTCTCTACATCTTGACAAAACGATGGTGACGATTACTTTCTGCAGTAAAAAGAATAAATAATCCAAATTAGTTCTTCTGTGTTAACAAATGTTAGCATTTCTACTTGGATATTTTTTTTTATTTAGTCTGGTTACAGTCAGAAGGCCTGAGTCAGGAAATCTGGGGTGAAAAAGAGAAAATATTTCATTACAGTTATCTTTTTTAGCTTCCTTTAATCTCTCACTGTATGACATCCCTTTGGCATCTATGTCCAAGGATTTTCTTTGATGAGAAGGCAGGTATGTTAACTAAGGAGAAAAATTCCAGAAGCATTCTGTTACAGGTTATGCTGTTTGCATGATGCAATGCTTAAGTGAAAGAGTGCCAGGCAGCATGGGAAAGAAAGAAGAAAATGAATTTTTACTCCTCTGAAAAGGATGTTGTGTACTTGTAATGGTCCAGTCTTAGGGTGCTAAAGCATTTCTTTGGGGCTTTGCTATCTTTGTCTCACTGAAGAAGAACAATGATTCTCTAGTTATTCTGTCAGTCAGATTTCGGTTTAATTTGCTAAATTTCCACTGACTTCAATGAAAACGAGACTTGTATTCACATGTGCACACAGGCAATTTGCCCATCTGTAAACTGGAGGGTGTGTTGTATAGCTCTTTTTTGCCTCATGTTTTTGCAGAGGATGACTGTACCAACAGACTTCTTCCTTGTTATCCTTGTTATTTCTATTTTTAAAGATAAAATTAGTAGGCAAGAATAATATTTTCAAACTTCAGTCTATTTGGAAAATGTCAGTGGTGCCAGCCACAAAATGTAACTTTGATTCCAGACTCTTAATTCCCAGACTGGAATTAAGCATGCAGTCCCCAGACAGGGAACTGGAAGTGTGGATAGTCCTGGGAATGGAATCTCTTCAAACAGATATTGCTGTTGAGTGGTACAAAATAAAGTCCTTGTTGTGTGTTCAGATTGACTCGCAGTTACTGGTCAGCAGTACTGAACTGTTTAAAGTTGTTTATGTGTAATAAAAGGACTGTGAATTCTTAAAACACAGATACATAGCCGAGACAGATTCAGGAACTTGAAAAGCACTGGAGCATTGTATAATATGGAACGCCTGTGCATTCAGAGACCTAATTCATTATTACTGAATTTTTATAACATAAGTATATCACATTTGCAAGCCATGCTTCACTTTGATACATGCAGCACTAAAGATAAGAAAGCACATACCCTAATAAGGAGAAACTACACTGGATTTTTAAAACAACTCAAGATAGGTTGGAATGTGGTGCTTAATTGAATAAATGTAAAAGAATTGCTTTGTTCTTTTCTGTTGTTTTATAATAAATCTTTAAAAATAAATTCTTTCCACTCAAAGATGATAAGAAGTTATGATAATTATGGCATTACCATAATTTTAGCATGCTGGTTCTCCCTGGCCCCCTTCTGCAAGAACAGCACAAGGATGACAATGGTGACATGTGCTCTAACTGTTTCATCCTCAAATAAGAGGTTTTTCTGTCTTCTGTTTCAGAATATAAAGCATTAAACTCTGCACTGTCAGGATCACTATGTGACAAAATACCTGTGCAACTGTAGGCATCGTTTTTACTTTTCTGGTTTTGTATAATTTTTTTTATTAAAGTTCTGATGTATTTTCCACAATTCAGTATGCTTGTGCTGTTTCCCTGCTTGCATCCATACTCTTTATTCTAATTGCCATCCAGTAGAAAATATTTAAGTTTCATTAAAATGTATGACAATTACGGACCTCTTATTTTTCCTGTCTTGTTCTCTAGTTGAAGAAAGGATCTTCTGTCTATTGATCTTACATATTCAGTATAATTTGAAATTAATATTGATACTTTTCTCCTACGTCTTGGGAGAGCCTTTCACAAGCTTTTCACTGCAGAATTAGAGTAAGAAACCTTTTCAATTTTTCAGCATAGAGCTGTCAGAAGGGAGTTTTCAGTGGGTGGAATTAAGGCACTGGATAGATGAGGAATGGAATAGATTTTTCTGAAGTGCTCAGTTCTGGTCTTACTCCTTCATTTCATTGATGGATGAAGTGAATATTAAATAATTAACAAAGCACTTTTTGAGATCCCTCAGGGTGAACCACACAGCACAGCAAGATAAAAAGCTCACTTGCTGAATTGACCAGTGATTTTAGCAGGGTTCGTTCTGGAGTACTCAGAATAGTAGCATCTGAAAAGTGCATCATGGAAACATAAAGTCCTGAGGTTGACCGTGTGCTACATAGGAAATAGTGAAATTAATTCATAGACCATTTTCTCAGTCTAAATCTATTAGAAACAAGCTTTAATCAAATGTGATTCTGCATGGTGCATTTGGGGTTTTTTTGTTAGGGTGGTTTTGGCATTGCCAGTAGTTTGGGAGTATCTGTGGCGACTCATAAAATGTGTGTTTTCCAACTCATTTTGCAAACCTTCTTGCTCAACAAAAAGCTTTTAGGTGTTTCAGAATTTTAAGTTTCATTCTTGGAGCTCTAGCTTGCATCAAAGCATGGAGCCACGTGGAGGTGCAGGAAAGAGGCAGCAGGGTTCCTTTGATCCCAGTCTTGGAAACTTGTATCTTGATCCAAGAAAGGGAAAAGGCTGAAAATAAACTGCATTAAAATCATAGCAGTGCTACTCTGAAGAGGGCTCACAGTATGAGGAAATTGATTCTGGATGCAGAGGGATGCTTTTTCCCCTCTTGCAGAGTGCATTGTAGGAAAGATTTAGGATTAGAAGAACAACAGCAGGATCTCAGTTGGGGGAATGGTGGTGATTTCATTTTAGAAAGATGAATTTGAACTGACTTACCAGGTCTAAAATTTTTGCAATCATTTTACGTATGATTGCTTTTATTTTGAAACTCTAGAATGGGAGAGGTATCCATTAGATTCTTTGCAGGAACAGCTATGAGATGCATAGTGTTTTGTAAGTTCATGTGAATAAAAAGTTTCTGTGAGCAATTTGAAGGTATTTTTCTGTTCACTGGCTAATGGTTATTGCAATACTTGATACATTCATTTAGAAAAACCTTTTGATGTTGTCTTTGACTAGGTGGGACAGTTGTATATGGTGTGCTTAGATTAGTAGTGTTAGAAAGGGAACAGTGTCCCCATTTTAATGCATTTTTTTCTGTTCCTTAAGATTTTCAGAAAAGGCTAACATAAGTGAATTTCTTTTGATTTTGGATTGTTGTTTTTGTTTTTTTAATGGTCTTTCACAACTTGTCTTCATGCCTTCTTTCTTATGCTGTAATGTGATACATCTAAAGCTGTAGAACACTTACATGTTACTCTCTATTTGTATCATTTTATTGGTGAGATATGATCTGGGCAAGCTTCGTGTAATTTATAGATTTGGTTTGGTGAATAGTAGTTTTATACTTTGAGGTGAAAAAACTAAATGCTTGATACATACTTGAACACTTCTTGATCTGAAGGTCACTGTTGCTCAGATCTGCATCTTGCATTTGTGATGCCATGTATGCATGTGCATAGGGAGTACAGCTTGGGAACTGGATGGTTAGTTCAGGGGGAAATCAGTAATTGCCCACACCGCTTCTAATGTTTGAGCAAAGAGCAGTTGTTGCTCTCCAGAGCATAATCTACATGACATGCAAGCATCAGTTACCCTTATCTTGAAAACATTAAATACTTTTTATATAATGTAACAATGGTACTGCCATGGTTATTTCTCTCAAAACCTGCAAACAACTGCCAGTAGTTTTTTTTAATATCTAATTTCATCACTAGGATAGTAAAAATAAATAAACCACACGTCCCCCACCCCCCAAAAACATGCTTAGCAAAGCTATGTACATACTTGTTGGCCAGTATGAATCCAAAAATAGCAGGTGAAACATGGACCCAATAGCAAAATGTGGCAAAGAGCATGTCCCATTTGAAGTATTGCCTTTATCAGGTAGGCATATTAAAAACACAGTTTTTATGTCCTTGGGAATCATAGAATGATCCTTGGGAAGAGAACAGAAGAAAAATGGCAGAGGTTTTGGTAGGTGAAAGACGTTCTCTCTCTCCCTCTCCTGCTCTGTTTTTTGGGTTTTGGGTTTTTTTTCGCATATCAAAAGGTGAGCTGGAGTGGGGGGGACAGCAGGGTTGGCTGGTTGATTTCTTTGTTTTATAACACATTTCCAAAGTGTGGTTTTTTCACTTGTTTTTATAAATACATTTTTAAAAGTTTCAGGGACCCAGGAAGATGATGTTTTGTGGATAGCAATGGCAGGTACTCACCAGATCTGGGCACTGATGTTGGAAGGTGGAAAACTACCAAAGGGAAGGTAAGCAACTGCAATAAGAAACAAGTGAAATTGCTGTTTGTCTTGATAAACAGCTTTCAAACCCCAAAGAGAGAGATAATCAAATTAAACTAAAAATAATTTTTCTCGATTGTACTTAGCCTGAAGCTTGCTGCTTCTGTTCAGACTTAAAAGGCACGTGTCCTTTAAAGTCAGCCAGCTTTTCCCCACATCTGTTGGGTGACATGAAAGGTACTACTTTTGCTATAAAACTATGACTTGGTGAGGTACATTCGTATAATTGAATGTTACTTTTCATTGCATTTGCTGAACTATCTAGTGATGAATTATATACTGAGGTGAAATAAAAATTAGTCCAAAGGCATTGAATAATTCCTTGTGCTGCAGTACGGTTGATTTATAACTCACAAGTGCTTGTCCTGTAGCTTCTGTTTATGGATAATGTCTGAAGTACTTCTAATTCATTCTTGAACTTGGGTACTGGTTTTTTTAGTGATTTAAAGAAAGGAGTCTGCCTGCGATTCGCCGGGAGTGGAAATGAGGAGAACAGAAACAACGCATACCCACACAAGGCAGGCTTTGCACAGCCTTCAGGTCTCTCTCTGGCTTCTGAGGAACCATGGAACTGCCTTTTTGTAGCAGATAGCGAGAGCAGCACTGTGCGAACCATCTCTCTGAAAGACGGAGTAGTGAAGCACCTTGTAGGAGGAGAGAGAGATCCATTGGTAATCACTTCAAACTTCCCCACACTGCCCTACTAATATTCCTCGAGCCTGACCTGGAGGAACCACTTTTGGGGTGAGAGGGTAAATCAGTTTCCATGGCCATCAATTTCTTAACTTCACTGCTTGGAATGCAAATGTGTGCCGGTTGTGACACTCAGGTTGTAATGTAGATTGCTGCTCCTGAGATAACACATTACTTCACTTATTTTTAAAAGAGCCAGCTCGATTCAGCATTGTGTGGTCATTAAAACCAGCTGGATTCATACTGATAATTTAAATGTGAGAGTTTCCATTTCCATGATCAGCATCCACACTTCCCAGTTTTCAGTATCTTGGTTTTGAAGTTGTCTCGATTTTTTTTTTTCAAGTCAGTGAATTTCCATTTAATTACAATCATTTAAATTCATGTCAACACTGAATAATCAAATGTATTAATTTAATAAAATACTTTTTCAGAATTTGTTTGCCTTTGGTGATGTGGATGGAGCAGGCATAAATGCAAAGCTGCAGCATCCCTTAGGAGTAGCGTGGGACAAGAAAAGGAAACTGCTCTATGTGGCAGATTCCTATAATCATAAGGTAAGCACACAGTAGCTTGTAAAAGTTACAAAGTCTGTATGTAACTACTATGAAGGATAAGTTCAGGAACATACAAAGATTGTGCTTGATTTGGTTGAGCTGAGAAAGCAAATGATACGAGTTCTTTTGTGGGTTATTTTTCTCTCCTTCGTAAGGGTCCTTCTCTTTACCATTGTTTTGCTGTCACATGCTGCTGTGTTGATATGATGTTCCTTTGGGGGGGGTGAATTTAAAGTGCCAAGTTACAGTTCAGACTAAAGGCCCTTTCCTCATATCTTCCCAAAGACACTGAGCTAAAGCAAAAGAGCCAGGAGTCTGTAGTCAAGAATACTGCAGCTTTACTAAAACTGGGAGATCCAGAGGACTTGCTTTTCCCTTAAAAAAGCCACACAAGTTTTGGGAAAAAGTACTGTGGTCTGCCTTCAGGGAACTCTGAGATAAGAGAGATTGCTTTGTGTGATTGTTCTTATGTGATGTTGTATAAGCTTTCGTGTATAGAAGGTTGTTAACTGTACATTGACCAAATGCATTAGAAGAAAAGTAATTTGTTTCAATTTGAAGAATAAAATATATAACACTAAATGCTTATTGAAGTTTATATGGCAAATGAAATTTTGTTTCAGGTATTGTATGAAACATTATAAACTTTTTTGCTATTGCTTTAAGAAAAAAACCCACATCTATTTTTAGGAAAAAAAATTATATAGAAGTTAGCCCATCAGTTTTGCTATGCTCTTATTATTTTGCAAGTGTTTCCAGAAAGGCAACAAACAGTAGAAAAACAAGTCATTCAGCATACTTTCATACCAGAGTGGTTAGGTGCTTTCAAAATTATGAAAGAGAATGCTGAAGACTAAAGGAAGAAGTAAACTCCAGCAGGGAACGGCAGGGGGGAGATGGGACGTGTTGTTTGATAAGGTACAATAACAGCTTCTGGGAGACAGTTGCTGGCTGAGGTGCTGAAAGGTAGTGCTGGCTTCTGGAAATGTGAGGCATAAGATAATGCAGAACTTCTAAATCCTGGTGGGGTTTTTTTCAGAGAATTTCTGTGTGTCTTTGTTTATCTTAGATTAAGGTTGTAGATCCCAAGATGAAGAACTGTGCTACCCTGGCAGGCACAGGAGAAGCAGGCAATGTTACTGGTTCCAGCTTTACACAGTCAACTTTTAATGAACCGGGAGGTTTGTGTGTTGAAGAACACGGCCGCTTGATGTATGTTGCTGACACAAATAATCATCAGATTAAAGTGCTGGATTTGGAAACAAAAATTCTTTCCATGGCAAGTAATAGTTATTAAACAGGCTGATAGCGGTATTTCTTGATATAAATTACTATTACAAACTACGACAAGTGTTATAAAAATCATATAGTTAATAAACTTTTGGGGTACAGTAAAGATATTCCAAGAATGTTTTGTGATGATCTGGCAGATAAACATTGTCTGTTAGCATAGTTGTTGAAAGCCTTAGTCTTTGGAAAGGCAAGTTCTGTGTGAGAACAGGAAGTAATGATCCTCTAGATCTAGATTGTACAGAAACGTGTTACTAAAAATACAGCCTGGTTTTTCAGTATGAAAAGCATTTCATGAGCACTTTGTAACATGTGGAAGTTGCAATTGATTACTGAGTCCTGTAGTTAACCTGTAAGAGATTATTTTTGGAGGTCTGTGATATAAAGCAGGATACATAGTGGGCTTCCAAATTGTAAGATCAAAACCACTGTCATAACTGAGCCCTGCTGTATTTGCTTATAGACGTGAAGGCAAAACAAATTTGTGCTCCTGTCTGTCTATGCATTAATGTTTTCATATAAATATATATATATATACACACACACATATCTATATGACATAATGGTCCATGTCTTGCATGTTTCTTGCATTTGAAAGTACCCAACATTAATGTGTGTTTAAATTTTCATATCATATAACGTGTTGGTGGCTTTATTGGGAAATTATCCTTTACTTTACTGTGCAATCTTCTTGGTTAAAATCTTGCATTTGATTACTGAAGCATGCAGTTTTCCACCAGATTAGAAGAAATTAACTAAGTTTTATTTAAAGTAAGAATACAATGCGAATGTTAAAATTTTAAATTAAAGGATACTCTTTAAGTAGTGGATACTTGAAAGTAGTTGTGGATTTTAAGCTTTTAATATTAAATAATATTTTTATTTGGATTAATCAGTTTTATCTTTTTTATTTTAAAAAATAATTTTGTCCTTCCCTTTTTCATTGTCGTTGTAGTATTGTTGCACTCTGTCAGAAACTTTTAGTCCAAAAGCCACATTATCATGTGTTAGTTTTCCTAGTCCATGTCAGCTTTGAATCTGTGACTGTATTGTCAAAGCCTATTTGCCTTCAGTACAAATAAAAATAAATATTTTGTTTGATTTCTACTGATAGTTGCCTATCCTGAATCCAGAAGCCTGCGATGTTCCAGATAATCTGCCTGTGCAAAAGGATAAAACTGCAAACCTTCCAAAACTGCCTAAATCTGCACCAAACATTCAACTTCCTTCACTAACTGTAGCTCCTGGCCAGACAATTCAGTTTTTATTAAAGTTGACTCTTCCTCCAGATTCAAAACTGAATGAAGAAGCACCCAGTGCCTGGTTTATTACAGCAGAAGGTAAAGTGCCTGTGTTGTTTGTCAGCTGGACAGGAGTGGGTAAGATACAAAGTGGGTTATATCATGATGTGCCTGCCATACAAGAGATCTTAGTCTGAAGAATCAACACGTCCCTCCCAGCCCTGTGTCCCCATTTGACCCTGTGATGCAGTGCATGTTACTTAGCTTTGATACATTTAACAGCTGGAGTGTGAAGATTTAAAAAAACAAGGCTGCTTTTTGCTTTAATTAATACACAGTGCATTGTGGGGTTTTTTTTAACTTTATTGGAACAAGCTGCCAGAGGGCTTGCAAAGGTTCTGATCCCCCTTCAATGCTTGCCCTCTCTGCTCCATCTCTATGAACTGAGTATCCCAGCCCTACCATCTGTTTCTGGGAGAAAGCTCACCATGAAGCTGAAGCATATTCCTCAGAGAGATTACTTTTTTTTTTTGCTTTTATCTCTTCCAGAAAGTATTTGGGGTACATTTATACCTAACCACTCTGAACCTGCTTTGTTATAACTCATATTTGCTTATTTCTTTTTTTAAAAGCAGTCAACAAATACTGTACAGAGACAGCAATTTGTTTATATGCCTCAAGATTTAAAGTAGTTTCCCATCCCAGTTTGTGCTTTTGGAGTACCAATAGAATATTTCCAGGGGAGACAGCACACTTTTTGGCCACGGAACCTCCAAATACTGTTGAAGTAAAGTCATATGTGACAACTTCAAGGGTTAGTTAAACTGGAGAATGTAAGCAGCCTAAACTCAACAAGTCATTTCAAGCTCATAAACTCTAGAGCCAGCTTTTAGATATTTTCTGAAAAATGCCAAAAAGAGCACTTCATCCAGCTCACATACACTAAAATACAGAGTGCAGTACAGTGAGCTAGGTACATTTATTGTGCTGTTTATTTCTCAGTTCACAAACTCTTAAATATTGAAATAAATGTGAAACTCAAGTCCTGTCATAACAGTCAGTCTGAACACTGCTAAATTGCAGCAACCCACTTGTAAAAGCAACAGTTCTGCTTGGAAATGCCATCATTTACTTGCAGTTTTATGCGTTTCTGGCAGATGTCTTACCTGGAGTATCCAACCTCTGATACAAATGTGTAGCAGCCCATTAATTCAAGGAGTTTGCTTGCATATCTCAGAAAAAAATGTTAATATCCTCTTAAGGGCATACAAGGACAAATTGCAGGACAGTGCATTTAAATAAGATGTACTGTATATATGCGTATAGTTCTGAAGCAAAGCTATGGATTTCCCCATCTTTAAATGGCTGCTAAAGAAGCATTTGTGAATTACTTTGCTTTTTTTTTGTCCATGACTGAAAAAATCAGGAAGGAAATTTCCCCTAATGCTGTATATAGAAAGCAAGTTCATGTTGTCCTGTAGGTAAGATTAGTGTTCTCTGTAGGCTTCAGATATGGTGTTAAATATCCTAATGATAAAACTTGTTCTTTTACAGATAATACCTGGTTGCTTCAAGGACAGTGTCTGTCTGGAAAAATAAAGGATGTTTCCTGTCATGCTGTCATTCCCTTTCAGTTACCCAGGAGCTGCCTGTCAGCTGAAGCTATCCTGGCTATCAAAGCGTGCCTCTACTATTGCAGCAAAGGTAGCAGTGCCTGTATGATGAAAGGAATCTCATTCAGTCAGCCCTTACAGATCGCTAGTGCAAACCAAGGCAGCTTGGCTCAAGTTGAACTGATACACACGTTTTGAACCAACTAACCCAAAGCCAGCTAATTTCATACTTTATTTTGCTATCCAGCACTTCCGAAGGAGAAAGTACAAATAGATGACTTTTCTCTGTTTTTATTTTCCTGGAGCTTATGGCAAAGCTAAGAAATAATACACATGGTAAAATGAAGTAGAGTTCTCTGCAGCTTAACATGAAAATGTATCATCACGACCTCATTTCATTACAGTAGCAGCAATAATATTGTAATACCCTAGATTCTGTTGCCAATTGTGAGTATGTTGGATGGGTGCCATTCTAAGCAATGAGCAACAATTCTTGGAGTCCTTTTGAAAGGGCTGGTGTTACTTTGTGATGTTACTGTAAGAAGTTCTTTGCACTGTACATACTGTTAGAATAGCTAGATCATTTTGGACTAACAATTACAAATTCCTTTTGTGCACTTACTACATTTTAACAGAATGTCAAAAGAATACTTTCTTTTTCCACTCTGGAAAAGAAATACTTTGCTTATTTTTCTGTAATGGCATTTATGACTCATGTATTTTGAAAATACATCTTAAACTCCAATTTTTGCAGCTCCAATTTTATGCAAAGGGAGTGTTTTGTTTTACTAGATAGGACTGCCTTATATGAAGAGCATAGTTTCATGGAAGAATTTCTGTGAAAGGAAATGTTCAAGTTCCTACACAAGAATTTCATGCTGATTTCTAACAAAGAATGTACCTCTCTAGTGTGCATATGTAAAGAAAAAAACACAAAACCATGCTGGATTTTTTTCCGATACATACCAATTTACATTTTATAGTAAGTAGTAGATAATGATTGAGTATCTAAACTGCAAAAATCAGATGTCAAACATTCCAGGCAGGATGAATCATGTTCCTTTACTACTTTTATGATTTCTCTGTAAAGCCTTGTCTGCAGACTTCTGTCTTGCAAGTACATAATGTTAAGCAGAATATTATACTCTTGAAGTATGATTCAGAGTCTTTTAAAGTCACTGTTAGTCCCCCAAATTGTAATAGTGGCCACTGAACCAGAACTATATATTTAATAATGGATTATTTGCATTCATGTTTAGACATTCTGAGCTTTTGCTAGAAGACTGATAACCTGATCTTTGAGTAAGGTGCTTTAAAACCGTATTACAAAACTCTTCCTTTGGTGGTTAAGTGTTTTGCAAGTAAAATTTCTTAGTTTGCCATTGTAAATAGCAAGAATAAAGGAAGGGGTGCAAGTTTTTTACTTGAACTGGAAGAGTTTCCACAGTGCTTAAATGCTAATTGGATTAGGCTCTGTGCTCTGGTCATGAGGATCAGTTCTGAGAAGATGATTTTGTTTTAAGTTTGAAGGGAGTATTTTCACGTTTACTGTAAAGTATGGTAGTGAAGGAATTTTTATACAGTCTTTTCTAAAACAATCACATTGTTCCTGACACCTGTCAGTAAATCCCCAGTGTGATTTGTTGTTGCTTTTTCTTAAAGGTTGACTGAAATGTTGTCATGAACCCAAGAGGCTTTTGTTTTAAGGAAACCACATGGATTGGTGTGGTTTTTCCTTCCATTGAAATGCCAGTCTATCTGTGAGTTCTCTGTAGTACCAGAAATGGTTATTATCTCGCCTGTCAGCAAGGCAAGGGCTGAACCATTATTTTTCTTGTGTTTGTTTTTTAAGCAACTTTCTAATTCAGTGTTTCAGCTCCTTTGGGTAAGCCTCTCAATTCTCATGTGCCATTTTGAAGAACAAGAAAGCTTTATTGCTTTGTTCATGGGTTGCAAATGCTATTGCAAGGATGGAGGCAAAGAAATTGATTTGGGCATTTATTACTTTTTACACTTCAGAACAGCTAACTCTCAGAATGTTTTGTTTTGTTTTTTTAACTTTGGATAGTAGCCAGGAAGCCTTAGATCAGCTTCCAGCTAGCCCACAAATTTTCTCTTGGTTCCTGAAAAAAAACAAGCATTAGTTTCAGAAGTTCAGAATAATGAACCAAACTGTTATAGTTATCTTGAACATACAGTTCAGCAGATGGGGGTTTTTTCCTCTCATTTTCAACTAGAATAACATCGTATTTCCCTATTTCGATTGGATGCAATCATAAAATTCTGCCTGTATTCCAGTATTAAAAAAAAAAAGTCAAATCAACAAATCTGTTTTCTTATTAACACTTTAAATAATGAATTGCTGTAGGGGAAAGACTCTGTATTCCTAACTTTATTTAACTATAGTGCGTAATGTTTAAATATAGTATTATTACTAAATACAGCATTGTAGATATGATTTCTATGTAAATGTACATATATAAATATGTGTTTAAGTGTCATATCTTTTTTGTTTTCAAGTTTTGACCTTTAGTCACTGTATGTAGGCACACTCAGAACCACTTATTGGGAAGTGTGGTAATAGGAAAACTGTTGAATAAGCATCAAGCTGAAGTCCGGGATCAGACTCTAAAGGACCTTTAAATAGTTGTAGCCAAATTTTAAACAAATGTATTTCAAGGAAAATGGTTTCAGCCTGACTAGTGGGGAGCGGGAATATATCTGTGTGAACCAGTTTTTTCTCTATCTTTTCTTTTAAGTCCATGTCGTGTGGCAGATGACTGAATCTTACATACATTAGGGGAGTGGGGGATGGTATCCTATATCTGTGCTATTATTACTCTTTCTACATGGCCTCAGAGCATTCCTTGATACTGTGCTGTAATGGCTTTATGCTAAAGCAGAGGCAGAAGGGGTGGTGGCATCTCAAAAAGATGCACAACCCACTCCTTACAGAGAAAAGCTGAATATCCCAAAATGCATCCCTTGCATCCAGTAAATCCTAAACCCTTTTAGGTAATAACCCTTTTAGTTTGCAAGGGAGAGCTGCTTTTCCTAACTGATCTTAGTGGGTTTCACACAGCGACACTGCTTTAGTCATTGTCCATCATCTTAGGAGCAGCTGTGCTCCAGTTCTTGCTAATCGGGTTACTGGGGTTCTTCTGCTTCTCACTCAAACTTTGATCGGCCTTCAATCACAGTGGCCCAGTGCTATGCTCTGTTTGTCCAAGGAACAGCATACACATTCCTGGAGTCACTCCTCCTGCTTCACCTGTGGTGTACAGACATTTGAATGTTCTGTAATTAGAAAAACATGGTTTTTAAAAGTTTGTGATGTTTACGGATACTGTTTCCATTGCTTCCTACAGGATTGACAAGATGCTCTTACAGTAAAGCAACAAGTGCCATAAATGTAACCACACAGGCAAGCAGGCATGTACAAGCTACAGTAATTTATTTCAGTTAAGGACCAGAAAGCACCTTCAAAACACAATTCAGAGAAATAGAAAATGTCACTATTCTGCCTAAATACTGAAAAATCAGATATATTGATGATTGCTATTTCTCCGTATGGTAATTTAGTTTATTAGTGTTTCCTGATACAGAAATTCAAAGCAAGTTTGCATGGCTCAGCACTCCCAGATTTGTATCTTACAGTAAAAATGTGTAATTCAAGGCTTTTTCAAAACATGTCTTACTACTGACTTTTAATCAGTTTTGCATCAGACCTTAATAAAGTAATAAATTACTGTAGCAAATCTCTAAAGAATATTGGTCATGGTTGTACTGCATAATGAAAACATGTTCAGTGGCATTTGCAGATTTTAGTTGTCATGTTTGCTTTTCTGGAACAGCTTTTGGTTTTGAATTAATATATTAATAGTTTCATGAGATGTTTTTAGAAATTTTATTTAATTGTAATATTATATTCTTCATTAGACTAGGAAAAAGGTAATGTGGTTTTGAAGAATGTAGCGTGATGTGTTTGAAGAGCGTAATGTGGTTTAGCAGGCTGTAGCAGAGATTTCTGTACATTGTGATTGTCTGTTATGTTTTGAAATCACCGTTATTCATTAAGACTTACCTCAATCACACATTGCAGCTAAACTCCCACAGAAGTGTGTTCATGAACTGTGTATTGCAACTCAAAAGCAAGTTTTCTTCTTCCTATATTGTGCAAGAGATGCTGTGACACTTTGTGTATGTGTCCTCCAGGCTGCAGTTATGCTGCCGGAGGAGAATTTACCAGCCACCCACGGTAACTCTCCACTCAAATCTGCCAACTCATTTATTTATATAATCAATTAAAATTACTGATTTATGTTAACAAATATTTCGTATGTAGAATTAATCATTATAATTTTCATTGAAATTAGTCTTTCCAGGGATTAGAGATCAACTCTGTCCCATGCAGGAAAAGTATAAGAATGGTGACAATTAGTTGGAGGCAGTTGCTGAAAATGTGAGACCTGGTTATTTTTTAATTGGACTGCCCACATCAAGCTTTTTATATTTTGCAACAGATCATGAATTTAAAAATGGTATTTCTAATATTTTACATTCCATTATATTCATATAACCACGTGACTACTGTCTTCAATCAGAAGCAGCTGCTCTTATATTTTGTACTATTAGATGTAAGATCACTTACTCCCGTTAGGGATTGGAATTCGTTCTTCTTAAGGACTCAGCACACCTATTACTGAGTTCCTGAGTTTATCTTAGCTTCTTTGTCATAATATCATGGGAGATTTTGGTTAGGTTTTTAGGTCTCTCTTTTCTTCCTGTGGATTTCCCAAGAATGAAGTACAGCCAGTACCTTGTTACCATGAAGGCATCCAAGTCGGATAATTCCCTCCACCAGGCCCCTGCCCCTCCCTGGCTCTGGGGATGGGGATGTAAGCAGCAAATGCAGTAGGGCTGTCCCATCGCCTGGCAGCTCGCTCCAAAAGGGTGCAGATGAGGTGAGGCTTTCAGGGTGAGTTACAACGTGACGCTGATTCTCAGAATGGGTAGATGTAGTGCATGCTGGCTTTCTGGGGTTACCGGCTTCCTAGGCCGACTTCTGTTCATGGCCTATAAAATCTTGCTCCATAAAGAAGGCAAGAATTTTTTCCTTATTATTCCTGCAAAAATCTTCAATCGATTCATTAGTACTCTCAAGATAATCTGGCAATAATTACTGGATTCTGGGACTTATCTGGGCCCTCCCCCATGATTCTAGGTAGTATTATAATAAGGTTATGTCCTCAGGTCAGCTTCATCAAGCTTTACACTGATGCAGCTACTGTCAAAACTTTTACCTCTGGCCCTGAGGTCTTGAAGTTGTTTCTCAATCTCCCAGAGCATCCTGTCAAACTTGAGTATCCTATGCAGGGATTTTCGCAGAATCACAGAATCCTAGGGGTTGGAAGGGACCTCAAAAGATCATCTAGTCCAACCCCCCAATGGCTCTGAGTTTCAGGAAACTTTGATACTACAAATTAAATACTTTGGTTGTCAGGTGGTTTGAAAGATACCCCGGGTTCTATCTGGTTGCAGATTGTGCTTAATTACTCTCAGAGGGTATCAACATTTTGTCACAGCTGAAAAAACAGAAACCTTGGATTTAAGCTGGGAAGTGTTTGTGGAGCTATAATTACTGTTTAGTGTACCTCTGCTGGTCCATTGCTTTCAAATATCCTAGAGAACTTCTTGTCCAGTTGCAGACCCTAGGGCTAAGCAAAGAATTACAAAGTATTTTTCAAGTCTTGCCTAGTTCCTTTGAAACTTACCATTAATATACCATTAATCATTGTATCATTAAAACCTATGATGGATCTATGTGATTTTATAAATAAATTAGTAAAGGAAAATAAGGCAGTTGTAAAACTGCTTCTGGGTGAAGTCCAGGCACTCCAGGGTTAGCAGTAAGTTATCTTCAGGGCCAGTAGTTCAACTCAGTGTGACAGAAATTCTGCATTTTCATTTCATCATGATGACTGAAGGAAAAAATCAGTGCCTTGCATAAAATACTTGAAAGCGTATCTTTACAGAAATGTTGGAGTACTGATTGAAATAACCTTATTTGACCTTGATTTGCAAGTTTCAGGGTTTTTTTTTAATTCTGTACTAATTCTGAAACTGTGAAGAATTTTCCTTCTCATTCATGGTTTTGAATTAAGTTGAAATTAAGGTGCTTTTTGTTCAAACTGCTCTTCTTACCAAGTACTTCAAAATGGTTTTTTCTCAATTTTCTGAAACAACTTCTGAAACTACTGTTACCTCTTGTACAATTTGAAACAAACTTGGCAAAGAGATTTCAAATGTCTTGCTGAAATTGTGAGTGAAATGGAGGGCAAAACCTTCATTGATCTAAAAGGGCAAGGGGGATGCTTCTTGGTATTTGAGGGGTGGAGGGTTGGTCTTTGGTTTTGGTTTGGATTTTTTTTTACCTGGTCTACAGATCAGCAAAGATTCTTCAAATGCCAGAGGGCTGTGCTAGGGGCAGTTATGAGGGATCAGGTTCTTTCAATGTGAAACCATATAATTTCATTTAGGTTGTGTTGCTGGCTTGCCTGAAAATCCCAGCTATCCTGCTATACGAGTGAAGAAAGTCACATATGAGCACCTAACACTTTAATAAATGTCTCCATGTGGGCTGAGAGGAAAGACAGGGATTTTTTTTTTCCCTTGAGAACTTCACTTTTGCTTTGTGAACATGGGAATATTTTTGTCTGCTCTTTGAGATACTAAACCTCTGTTTTTCCATTACATGTGATGATTCAAAACCTTTCGAATGTCTGAACATTTTAAAGGATATGTTTTATATTTGTTGCTACAAAATATACGAAGAATTAAAACTGAAGGCACTTCATCTACAGTTGATGCAGATTGTGTAGATGCTTCATATGCAGCATTGCCTAATAATGTTCTTAAAAATATTCATGGATTATGATCCTTTTAAAATAAAAGGTAAATGTCCTGTAATATGAGAACAAGTAAATGTCAGCCTCCAATATCAATTCAACAAATAAACAGTGATGAAAGAATGTGCTCTTTCTCCTGTGAAACCTCTTTCTTCTTGTAAAGCTTCTTCATGGAAAATAAACATTAAAAAAATCTATCTTTTCTTTCAAGGCTGGGTTTGTCTGTCAATCTTTAACATAGCTGTGGAAGTTCTGAAATGCATCTGCCATAAGGGGTTATGGCTTGATTAAAATCCTTCAGTTAACAAGCACTGTTATTTTCACACTGTCTTTCCCACAGAGCTCTGCAGTCGTGGCCATTCAGTGACCCAAGGACTGGCAAAACAGCGTGGAGTCGTGAGGACTCCCCAGTTTCAATGTTTATGCAGTGGTCCGGAAAAAAGAGATCTGGTTTTATTCCATTTCTGCATGTAAGAGAGATGAGAAATGGTGTAGTGTACTGCATGAATCCTAGACTGACTGTTCCGTAGCATTGAGTTCATTGCACAGATCCCCGAGCAAGCTTGGCTGCTGGAACTGATCTCACTGCGTTGAGCTGCCCTTTGAAGCACCATTTGTTAGCCATAGTACTGTGGCTAAACTGTGCCACGGTTTGCAGTATGTGAGTGCTTGTTTAATAATTGTGTTTGAACCATATTTTAACAGCAGCATCTAAAAAAATGCAATTATTTTGTTATAATTGTTTTACTTGGCTAACAGTTTTGCAGCTGCAACTAAGAATATATGGATACAGGCTTCTTGTGTGCACCAATTCAGCTGAGTACCAATACCAACATACCTATGAAGATAATCCCTTATTTATGCTGCCTATCATGTTTTTATTGATCCAATGATTTATCATTAATGAAAGCATCGTATGCCAAAAAATCTGGTGTGTTTACTGTAGGTAAGCCCCAGCAATAGTGTAGCTATGTTGAGGTTTTTTTCCCCTCTTGCTAAAGGTTATTTCTCATGACTATTCATCCATTCCAATATTTAAAACATTTATACCTACTACTTATAAAACTCAGCTAACTTTCTTTGATTTCCATCTAGATTAAATATATTTGGCTTAGCCTGATGCAAGAAGTATGAATTTGACAAACATTTAAACAAATTTATTTGCAATTTCCATATTTTGTTACAAAGTTCATCTAAAGCTTCTGCCAAGCCTAACTCAGCTGGCTTAGGTCATGTCATCTCTCAGCATCTTAGGTAGTGTTTGCCTCGGATCATAAAGCTGAAAGTTAACTTGGCTTCAGTTGTAATCTCTGAAATGACACCTTCACCTCCAACTTTTATCTAAGAGTTCTTAAAACAATAAGCCTGTGTGTACACAAACTTGTATATTCTACTTGCAAACTTACAGATGCCCAAGTGTATAATGATGTTTGAGTGACTGAGCTGGACGTGTGCATTGTGCCAGAAGCCAGGAAGGCACTGCCCAGTAGAGATTTCTGTGGTTGCAAAGTCACTGCTCTAGGAAACAATTAATTGTTGTTTCTAAAACCAAGGGGAAGGAGCCTTTCATTTGAAATTCGCTCGTGGGGCCAAGATAGTTTCTTGTTATTGCAAGGGATTCTGCAATCTCCTGCCAAGAGGAACTTATCCGGAGATTGGATAGATGGGGCTTTAAACAGCTTCTCTCCCTGCCCTGTCCTTCCCAGCTGAAGTAGTTTCCTGTAGCTGTTCAAAATCATGGCCCTGCTGTCTCATCTGAATTTTATCTTTTCTGCCTGTCACCCTGGTATTTTGTGCACACAGCCCCAGCAGATACTGAAAACAATACCTGATGGCTATTTTGTGTGTTTCTGTGTGACAAAATTCTACCCTTGCTGTAACTGGCCTTTCTAGAGCCAGTTGGTTTCCTTTGCCCTCTTCCTCAAGCACAGAAATCAAAGTGGAGGTGAGGATTTCAGGTGTAAAAGAGTAGCTTTCTAAAGTATTGCTCCAGCAGAACATGTTTCTTTCATTTTTTGGAAAAGCATTAGCAACTTGGAACCCTTAGTTAAATCTCTCCATATTTTTCCTCTCTTAGACATTCCCTTAAGCAGAGTGTGTGGGCTTGCCAGTGCTCAGAGCTCCTAACAACAGGCTGTAAACAGCGAATATATTTTCCAAATGCTGAACAAAGATGCAATATTAAAGAGTAGTTAGACATTAATAAAGAGGTCGCTTCAGTAAAACCAATATATTTCACTTCTGTTTTCCATCCACCATGGAACTGCAATGTTATTTTTGGTCTTTGAAGATACTGTTGCAATTACTGTCCTTGAGAACTGAAAAGATGTTCTAACACCATCTTTATTTACTAACAAGAAGGCAGCATGTCAGTTTTAATATCTTTAGACCACAGGGCCTGGAAAAGCACATCGCTTCCCTAGCAAAGGTCTGAATGCTGCATCTGATATGATGGCACACGTGTGACGTGGTTTAAGCAAGCAGAGTCAGCAATTACATGGTCAGCAGCAAACGTAAACAGTCATTGCATCAAGCCCCCCTGCACCTTCCGTCCCTCTCCTGTGCACACTGACACGCTCATGACTTGACCAAAGCTGTGATGTTCTCCACGTTGTGTTATCTGAGGTTGCTACTAAAATACAGAGATTGCTAAGAATGGGAGATGTAACTTTTTCAGAATCTTAACACATTCAGCAGACAAAATCACAGGAGAGAATATAAAATTGAAATGCACCAAACAGTGCGTAGGAGCACGGATGCCTAAATGGCAATTAAATCCAAGGGAAATTTGCTGAAGGCTACTGAGAAACCCATCATTTAAATTTTTCTCTCCTTTGTGCAGTTGAGTGAAGATGATGGATTTAATTAGCTTTTTTTGCCATGCTCTTAGCAGGAGAAATGCTGTTATTATTGCAGACTCAAATCAAAGGAGGTGCATGTGGCAGAACGTCTTAGACTGTACGAGGGAAGTGCAGAGGATGTACTGGGACGCTCAGAAATGGGGTCCCTCATAAAGAGTGACAAAATTTGCCTCACAAATTCACTGGTAAGTACAAAATGAAACATTTACTGAATCATAACAGGATTAGTTATGAATTTAAACTAGCAGGGGATTAAAATTTTTTATTTAATGGAGAATGCTGAACAGATTGATTCTCTTTCCAGTAGGCTTAAGCTACATGGAAATGCATAAAATACAGGAAAAATGCAGAACCTTACCAGGAGAATTGAAGAAGGATGGGTGCTATATTTTATACAGAAGTATAAGCATATATTTCTAATTGCAGCAAGCTTGCTGATTTTAAAAAATAGCATTTTTGAATGTTAGTGGATGGAGAGTCTCAGCAGCTTTGTGACCTACTTCTGGTCTATGTAAGTATATCCCCTTTCATGTGGTTATGTATTTTTCTTACACACTTGGTGCAGAATCTCTCCTGCTTTCACATCCTGTGGTAGCCTAAATCACCGTGGTGCCCTCTGGGACTCTTCATATTACAGTTTTAGTCTTGACAGTAGGAGAGACTACCTTATTATAAATATCTGACAGCAGGCGTGCATCTGTTTTCTAAGACCAGTCTAGCTCAGATGAACCTGTCATACTAATTGTTTTCCACCTTCTCCTAACACAGAAAGCTTGTGGATTACCTTGTACAGCACCAAGCAAAAAATTATCAGGATTCTTTTGGATTTACTCTGTGTTGAAGCTTCTCACAGTCTTCAAAGAAATTCATATTTATGATTAAAGTGGTTCAAGGAAAGAGCTGATTTTCTGTTTGCAAAAAATCCCATGAGTTTCTGTTGTTAGCACAGAAAACTTTCATATTTTAAACTGAGAAATGCTTACAGTCAAGTAAAGAACTCAGAAAAAGTGATCTAGTTATTCTAAAGCAGTTCTGACCTGTCAGCTTAGCAATTATGAGGACTGTTGTAAATAATCGTATATCCCAGCCATTGTTTTGTCAGTCAAAGAAATTAGCAAGGAAAATCCACTAGCATTATGTTCCAGTGCAGCACTTCTATAGTACATCTCAGCTTTAAAGGCTACTGAATTCTCCTCAGTTTGGGAAGAGACTCAGATTCCATAGTAAATTTGACTCTATGATACAAACCATGTGAAGGCTGAACTCTTAGGTGGAATAAATTATTCCTGCTTCAAACTGGACAGTGGAGTTCATACATTTCTCCCAGGCAGCAAATAGATACATTTATCCCTACATTGCTGTACTCCTTGTTAATCTCTGCTGAGTTTCTTCTCAATGACTATCACTTGATCCTTTTCACTCTACCTTCATCTAATTAGTTCTTCCAAAAATTGCAGGCCGTTGACTTGTACAAGAGCCCTTGTAGTTCTTTTCACTCACACAAGAAAAGTAATTTAGTTTCTCTCATGTTAAAAAAAAGGTATTCCTAACCTGTACATCCCTTTCCCTTTTCTTTTTACACTCATGAAATGTGCTATTAGCAAGAGCTCCTGCTTCCTCTATTTCACTTCTGTATTACATCCCACTCATTTGGCTGTCTCCATGCTGACCACTGAAATTGCTCTCAGCAAGGTTTCTAATGATCTATTGCTAGCCAAATCTCTTCAATCTTCTTGGCCTGCCGATTGCCTTCAACATATACAACCACTCTTTCAGTTTTGAAATTTTCATTTTGTTTGCTTCTGTACTTCCCTTTACTCTGTCTCTCTGCAGACTTTGGAAACTGCTTCTTCATCATGTCTGTGACTGAATAGTCCTTGTCTTCTCCATCTCCAGATTCTGGTGGGGATTCCTCTGGGCTGCCACTCTTCCTTCCCTCTTTCTATTGCATACTTTGTCTCTGGATAGTACAAAGTTCAGCAACCACCTGTGCTGAGGAGTCAGAGCCCTACCTCTCTCCTCCAGAATGGTCTCTTGCTACCAAACTTAAGTCTCATCCTTTAGCTTTCTTTAACTTTATTAGGAGTATTATATTAAATTTTATAATCTCTTCACTATTCCTACATGTTACTCCTTTCCTGTAACAAGCAATCCTGCTGATTGCAGACAAGCCTTAGAACCTCAGCATTTGTTCAGATTTCAGCATCTCACTGGGTCCTTGCATTTGGACAGTATCTGAATTTTTGCAGATTTTTTCTCCACCTTTTCTCCTTTCTCTCTAGTCTGAACATTTGTTTGAGGTTTTCTACCTACTGTCTCAGTCTCTACAGCACGCAGTATTAACAGAGTCTTGTCCTGCTCTTACCTATCCAAAATGTGACTTTGTCAAGTGTTGGTTTTGTAGCCCGAAGGGTGATGACTGAAACATTCTTGAATCAAACTGCCAGCTCTTCCTACTTGCTAGTACCAAGCATATGCTGCACCTCCGCATATTTCAATATGCCATTCACAGCACAGTCATATCCTGCCTGTGAGGTTTTATTAATTTTAAAGATACCAACTCCTGCCTCTGATTTTTTCATCTTTCTGCACCAATATCCGCTATTAATCTTGCACACATTGCAGAAAGTACCTCTAAGGCTTCCCTTAATTTTCAAAAGGATTTCCTCATCAACACTAGCAAAGCCTTTCTTACACCACTAAATATTGTCAACATTTGGGCTCTTCTGGACAAAGATCACTCACTCTTAAACCAACAATATCTCACTGTTTGCTGCCAGACTACGTCTGTTGGCTGCACTGTATCGCTTGTTGCCTGGTGGTGCGCACCAGTTGTAAGGTCTTGGTGGATACAGGATTTTCTTCTCCCTATGTGTTTACACAACAACTAATGCCATGGAGTTTTTCCTGAGAAGAACTCCTAGACACTAGGATGATATAAATGATAACAACAGTTGGTATGACAGGGTTATTTCCCTAGCAGTGCTTAGTCTTAGCAAAACAGCTTTTAAATTAGATTCAGAAGCCAGAAAAATAAAATAAATTACTTTTACAAAATTTGAAGTCCTGCTTCCATCATTCCAATGTCTTGCTCTTGCCTATCTGTTTGTAGATGAATCTCCTGTTTCTTGTCACACTGAAGCTTCAGCAATGTACAAGCAAATAAATTAAAAAGCCTTTCTGAACTGGGAGGATTATGTCGTTAAGTCCAGGAATTCCGGAAGGGTGCACGGAGTTCAGCTGAGCTGAACATCTCTCCAGGTTCATGTCCTGAAGGGGCCAAAGATTTTATCATGCTTATTATAGGGATGTTTGATCACATGCTGAAAAAATGTTGAAGTTGGCTAGAGATGCATCTGTCTTCACAATATTTATGGGATTTTTAAGTTTGTTCTAGTGGATAAAGAGACAAATGATTGGAATGGATAAAAAACAAACGAGCATTGGACATAGGACTTGATCCTGCACTGTGGCACCTCTGTCTTCCACCAAAACACAACAGATCCTACACACATGAGGGAAGGGATGGGCCTTCCCATTGTGGGCTGTCACAAAGGGAACATTTGGAGTGTCTACAGGAGGTGAGGTTTTGTGGCTATGCTTAATCCCCATAGAGATTCACTCCATGGCTTTGGCCAAGCTACAAGGATGTCTCCTGAACTTCTGATTGTTACCCTTATATGGAGATCTGTGTGACTGATCAATGTTCTTTCTTAACACCTACCTAACTTTTTTATGGTTGGCACTGAGCATCTGGAAGATCATGAACAATTTCATGCATTTTGCTTGATATTTTGAGCAGAAGGATTCAATCTCCTCAGCCACAGGTCTGCATTTCTGTATGAGCTGTTCTCTCCATACATCTCCACACTCAGCATCAGAAACTGCTTCCCATCATTCCCCTATCCTTTGGGGGACACATGCTACCGCTGCTCCTGCAGAGTGGCACAGGGTGGAGTGGGTCCTCTTAAGAAGCTGTCTGTTCTGTCTGTCTGGGGTTTATTTTTACCTTTAATCCTGAAGAATTCCTGTCTGATATTCTAACCTTATTTTCTCATGTTTTATTAGAACTCACTTGCAAAGCCTCATTCCAGTATGCGTGGGATCCTCAGCTTAGCTTTTCACTAAAAGCTGCCTTTTTAACTCTTTCACACCTTCCCCTAATTCATTTACCCTTTAAGGCTGCATAACCAAAACTGTCATAAAGCATAACAAAACACAAGTCGGCTCTCACACCTCATGTCAGTGCAAGTTGAAACTACTTGGTTCTCTGTGATTATGTATCAGTTTCCTAATCACCTAGACCATAATTAAGCACTGTTCTGGTTGATACCAGCTTGCTAATATTTTTGGCAGGCTTTCCTGCTTATTGTTTCATCGAATTACATTTTTTTTTTGCAAAAACTGACAATTTCAATGGCTTTTTGATTTTTTTTTTTCTGTTAAAAGAATGCAATGTATTTGAGCCAGCTTTCTAGAACACTTTGTCATTCCCCTGCCCCCCAGTACCTAGCTGTTTAAATTCAGCTGAAAATATTTTGGGGTTTTTTTGAGGATGTTCTCAGTTTTGACTTATGAAATCACTTCTAAATCAGAGTAAAATCGTTTCCACATTATTTTTCCTACTGAGAAAAAAAAAAATCTCTTTTAAGTGTCATCATTTCCCCAGAGACAATTGCCTGTCCTGATCAATAGTACATTACAGACAGAGGTGCTGCACCAGGACCCAGATGTCCAGCCCAGCTGTGGCAAGCGAAGGGCTGTGCATGGCAGGAGCTGCCTGCCCAGAAGAACCAACAATCTGAGAATAAACTAAGAAGCAGGAGCTGATCATTACACACAGAGGGAGTGCAATAGAAGTGAAATGTTTCAAATCAGCACCGTAAGCAAGAGCCAGTTGTTTGAGTAGTCCTTGGCCTGCCTGATGCCTGCAAGTACCACCGCTCCCAAAATCTCCAAGGTAGGGTGGAGTTGATGGCAGGGCCAAGCAGCTTACAAGCAGAGAGTTATAGTAGCATCTGTGCTTTTACATGCCAGGTCCTCTCAATACCAAGGAAAGATCTTGCACAACTTTAATCTGCTAGTGTGGACATAGTCTCTGTGACCAAATACCCTAGAAGACAAATTCTACAAAAGATTTATTTGGAAGACTGTGATCTTTCTGGAATCTACTCGTTGGCCTCCAGTTTTTCCAAACTCTGTATATGCTTTGTTGTCCAGGCACGTTGCTGCTGATGGCAAAGAGCTCGTTCACTGCAGAGGTCTGTCCACAAATAAACACCTAGCTGCATAAGCACACACTATTTTTTTCATGTATCTAGCACAGTGGGGCTCTAGCCCTAATTTGGGATTGCCAAGTGTTGCTTTAATAAAAATAAATGATGAAAATTATGGATTCTTAGATGCCCATTACAGACTTTTTAAAAATCCCACACTCTTACTTACTTAAAACCTTTGACTGCAGATCAACCCCTCTCCAGGAGAACTGACAACCTCTTATAAGCAGGCCTGTATGATGGCAGATATGTGATTATATTTAAATATCCTTGTCACAAAGAAAGCACTTCCTAGGTAGTTTTTTCATAGCCTGATATTTGAAAGGTTGCATTGCATTTTCTATGTTCTTAACAAAAACCTTCTGCAGTGTGGAAAAGGAGTTAAAAGCCCTGAATTAAGCCTGTAGGGACAATTTACCATACAAAATAAATATGTAAAAATAAAAAAAATAATTTAAAAAATCTATATTGTGTCTATGACAACTTTTAATGGTGACAAAAAATGTTCTGGTCTGTTCAAACTACAGATGGATTTGAATCTCACTTCCAAAGAAAGGCTCATGTTGCTAATCTCCCGTGTCCTGCTGTTTGAACTAATCAGCTTCAGAGAAGATAAGAATATGTTATTATGCAAACTATCAAAGTTTATTTACACAACTTTTCAAAACAGATTCTTTCAGTGGTAGGGCCAGGTGGTTAATATCTATTGTCAAATTTTTTATGCATGCCAGTTCAGTAGTACACATTCTCCATTCTGTAAGCAAGATACTGTCTAATGTACAATGCTCTGTCATCCTAAATCTGAGGGGTTAATGCACTCTCATCTTTAATCTCCTGGAATTCTTCTTTTCCTTTGATTTTAAAATCTATGAACCTTTTCACAGAGCACATCCTGTAATAAACACAATAAAAATAAAATAACCTAAGCAGCTTTAAGTTCTAAATTACATTCTATATCAAGCAGGAATTTAGCAATGCAGTGCTAGTCTACCATAGTCTTTCATCTTTACAAATCCTGGGAACACACTGGTGTTCCCAGATTGTCAGGTGAGCTCTGTTCTAAATATTTTTAAGTGGCCTAAGCACTTAAACACCCAATTCTGGGACTTCCAGCTTAATGTTCCCTCAAACGGATCTAATTTTCAAAGGATGGATGTTCAATGCTTTCTGAACAACAGGCTGTTTTTCTTCTGGTATCTATAAACTGAGGCAACAAAGATCACTCATCTCTTTTTGAAGTTTAGAACACATTTTTAGTATGTTTAACTTAACTGCAAACCATTTGTAACAGCTGTGCATCATTAGGTCTTCCCCTATATTTAAAAAGCTTCGTTTCTGTGTGGGATATAAATCTCAGAATAAAAAGTATCAGGAAAAATGGGAAATGGAGATACCAATTTATATACAAAGGAAATACTGGGAGATTTATTAGCAGCAATTTTCTTAAATCTGCTTAGACAGCCAGGACATTTTCCAGGATGAATATGGCTGCAGTTTTTCACATCCAGAGGTCCACAATTTGTATGGGATCCTGGTAGAGCTCAGACTGGAGTTAAAGGGCACCAACAGTAATGAAAGGTCTTTCAGTGAGCACCAAACTGCCAGAGGCTGATGGAAATCACCACCCCAAATGAGGATCTAGGCATCTCACCTAAACCTCACTGAAGTGGTGAAGGTGACAGCAGGAGCTTTCATGCATGTTGAGAACTTTGCTGACTCAGTGTCACAGGGATCAAGCTTCAACTGGGAGTCCTTGGCACATCAGGGTATCAGGGTATTTTGAAAAAAAGAAAATTTTCTTACATCTTAAGTCAAGTTACAGCAACTTAAGGAGAACTGTGCGACATTTGTGGCCTATGTCACAAGCAGGTTTATTTGAGTGTGCCCACACTGTGAAGGCCACAGTAACTTCCATTACTTTGCAGTTTCTGTGGACTAAAAGACCACAGCTTCAAGCTGGCAGCAGTAACACAGTCACCTGAATGGTACTGCAAATTCTAGACAAACTCACTGAGACATTTTAAGCAACTTGACTGGTTTTCACGGGAAGAGTAAAAAAAAGAGAAGTGCTATAAAAATGCCACTTTTAAGAACCTTGCACAATGCAAATACTTTCTGCATTTCTACAACCTTGGAATCCAAAAATGGTTTTCACTTCCCTGTCTGTTTTGATGTTACTTCCCATGACAATGACATGTGCCTCAAAACAGTGTATTGCTTTCCAGCTCAAGTTTGACCTTTGCTGCTTTTCTTCTTCCTCAAGTAACAGTGCTAAAATTACATCTCACACAAGAAGTGAATGAATCATCCAGCTATGACAGACTTATTTTCAAACTGTAGGAAAACACATACCTGGGTGTGTGGTTCTGGAATTGATTATATCACCACATTTGCCAATCCTTAGACCTTAACTCCCTGTAAAGTTTATTTAAAATTCTGAGAAGACGACCACAAGCAAATTTTGCAGAAGTGCATGCAGCAGATACATAACAATACCCATGAACAGTGAAACCAAGACTTCTGATAGTTCTTATGGTAGTAAGGAGGACAGAAGCACTCATAGAATATCTCGAGCAGGAAGGGACCCACAACATTGCAGGTTTTATTCACATAGGTAACATTTGCAGTCAGGTTACATCTACCAAAAGTCTGCTCATTCATGTGAGAAATCAGAACTTTTGTTTGACGAAAGACTTCCAAGCAGGAAGTGAACAAGCATTGCCCAGCTCATACCTATTTAATAGCTATTATTGGTGGTGCTGGTCTACTCTCAATGGTCATGCAGCCACTCCCCAAGAACGTATCATTATAGCTAACTGGCATCAGGCTGAGTACAGAAAGGCAAAACACTGAGAAAAGTGGGAAAGAAAAAAGCCCTTAAGCAGGTCCTTCCAGAACTGAGCTAAAGCACTGTGCTGTAGAGACAATAACAGCCATTTTTATGCAGTACATTTCATCTCCAGATGTAGTTAATCTTGAATAGCTGCTGCCAGGACTGGGCCTGTTCTGTGGATGAGAGGAATATACCTCTCTATCCCAAACCAGAAAGAATGTGCAGAAAGCAGAGATATACAAATTAAATCCAGGCAACATGTTCATGACTTTATTTATGTTGGGAAGGTGAAAGACAGAGCAGACTTTCTAAACTGTTTTGGTAATTAGAATGATTTAAAAATGTGGCTAGGCAACAGAGTGTACAGACCTTATGCTGTTCTGCCAGCTCATCTAAGTCATCATGTGCAGCACCATTCACTATTTGGTTACTAGACATCCTTGAGGCTGTGCATTTCAGTCATGCTGCAGCATTCCAAAGCTTTTCATCTGGGTTTTTTGTTTGTCGTTTTTAAAAAAGGACATGTACCCACAAAGAATATAATTGGATGAGCAGCTTCATTTCCCTTTGTGATCTACTCTGCAAGCTGGATCTAGGGTGAAATGACAAACCAGTGCTAGATGCACGTTAGCTGGAAAGAAGTCATTGGGAGCTGCAGGGTTCTGCAGCTCTTTCTGGCTCAGGCATGTCATTTGATGCCAAAAATCTTGGCTACCATGACAGGGAATGCATAGCACAGAGGTAACAACCTGGGCTTCTGATTTTCATTTGAGACACACTACACAACAGGGGAAGCTTTTCAAATCTACTGCAAAGTGGGACAGGAAATTTTTGGCCATAGGTCAAGTATCTCTCCTCCTGTTAGGATCTGGAAAGTGAGATGTGACACTAATATTTGCAATTGTGAGCTAAAATTTCAGGCTAAACTTCAACAGAGCTGACTGAAACAAGGTTTTATGGGAGTGAGTTTGCTGTTCTTAATGTGCACTTAAGTTTACATAGCACCCTTCAACTGAGAGGCCACTTAAGGGCCATACAAACACAGACCAGCACATTAATATAACACATTTATCATAAGGCCAGACAATCTTACGACATCACACAAGAACATGACACAAACAACAACTTAAAATGTATTGCTCCCTGCCATACTATCACATGGAAAACAGAGGTAAAGTGAAAGTAGCTGCCTTAGCTGGAATCTAAGGTAGTATCCCTTATTGTTCGGGCTTTATGACTCCAAAAGAGTAGAGCCTTGTATTGCAGTATCACTTGACAAAGAAACAACTAATGTAATGATGTTAGGTTAGGTATGTGCTTAAAACCGACCTCTGAGAAGACCCAATAGCATGAGTTGTTCTGTCATGCACCCACCCCACTTTAGGGACCAATAAACCCTAAACCGTCAAGATGCCTCATCCGACAAGTGTTAACCAATACCTGCACCTGCAAATGACTGATAAAACCTAAACAAAACACCAGGACTTCACCATACAGCTGTAGGAAAGGCCAGTGGTACCTAAGTGGGACTCTCTTCCCCCCTCAGAGATGGTACAGGAAGATTAGGTGCTTACAAACAGCCCTTCCAAACACACGTGGGTGCCTAAACTTACATGATCAATTTCAGCAGCCAAATATGGAGACTGGTTAGGTTCTTCTGGGGTTGGGTATTGGTGGAGTGCAAGCAATCTGGTTGCTCTCCAAGATTAGACTTACACACCACCTGAGTAAGCAATCTGAATTTCACCCTTAAGCACAAGTCCTTATTTCAGTGTTGTCTGAAGTCTTTCTTTAGCTTTTAAATCCTTGCCCCGAAAACATTGTCCTGATAAGATGCATGATTTAATAACCCTTTAAAAAAAATAAGAAAGAAGGAAAATTGAGAGCCCAAGTTCTGCACAGTAAGGACAAATACCCAGTTTCTTCTCCAAGCTGAGCTCATCATGCTTGGAAAACTCAGGACATAGTTGTGTTGGTCCAGCTTTTCTTTAAAGAGTTTCAACCTGATGTCCAAAACAAAGCAGTAAATCAGATGAACCTGTCAGCCGAAATTCTATGTCCTTAGCTGAAACTTGGCATGTAGTTTTGCCAGCTCAGTTATATTTTTTTTTGTTTTTTTTATATGACTATTCAGGTCTTTATTTCTCTTTGTGCCTTTTTTTATTTCCTTTTCTGCCTTAAAATGTATTTTCCATTACAATAGTTGAGCAGAGGAAAGCACCACCTTCCCAACTTCTCTAAGTTAGCAATTTTACTTCAGTATTCTAGACACTGAATCCATGTTCTATTAAACTTACAGGTTTCCTTCTTTCTGTCATCAGAACAAGCTTTTAAATGTAAATTATTTTGTTTGAGGTGTACAGAAATGAATGTAATGTGGAAATTCACTTTGCTCAAATGAAACTAAACAGAGCATTAAAAGAGCATACGATCCTGATCAATGCAAGGACATCTGAATTTCCATTCCTGAATTCCCTAATTCTGGCACCTGTAAAATTATTTTTTCTCCAGGTAGATCTTAGTTCAACCACTGAATAACACAGTATATTTCAGAAATTGAAGATTTATCAATGCAAATTTTGGGAGTCACTTCACATCAAAGTTGATAGTGCATTGTTTAGAATTACCAAGGAAAATTTTATATGGTCAATTAGTTCCCTTTCCTTCCTCAGCTGGACCTCAGTGATGACATGAGCAATTTAAAAAGCTCTATTGACTGCTTGCTGTAACATTTGAAGTATTAGATCTTTACTTTAATTGCAGGTCATTATCATCTTGAGAGGAGCCCGAAATGCCATGGGAAAAGGTAGCTTGAATGGTCACTCTATTCTCCATCCTCAGTTGATTGAGAGCAATGATGATTACCAGGGACAGCCAGAGCTGCTTACAGATTTTAAAATTGCTGCCTTTTCTCTGGCTTCTGTTCTTCCCTGGCTTGTTGCTAGCAGTTCTAAAGAAGCCGTGGTTCCTCAGCCTAGAGAGCTATATTCATCCTCTTTTCTTGAACTTGCCATGATGACAAAGGGGTTCAGGAAGGATGGACTCTTTTCAAGAAAAAACTGTTAGAGATGCAGGAGCAGGCTGTCCCCGTGTGTCGTAAGACAAACTGGCAGGGAAAGTGACCAGCATGGTTGAACAGGAAGCTCCTGCTGGGACTTAGGAGAAAGAAGAGAGTCTACCACCTTTGGAAGAAGGGGCAGGCTACTCAGGAAGAGTATAAGGATTTAGTTAGGCTGTGTAGGAAGAATATTAGGGGGGCAAAAGCTCAGCTAGAACTCAGCCTGGCCACTGCTGCAAGAGATAAGAAGAGTTTTTATAAATACATTAACAATAAAAAAAGATGCAGAGATAATCTCCATCCCTTATTGGATGCGAAAGGGAACATTGTTACCAAGGACGAGGAAAAGGCTGAGGTACTTAATGCCTTCTTTGCTTCGGTCTTTAACAGCCAGGCCAGTTCTCCTCATAGTATTCAGTTCCCTGAGCTGGAAGATTGGGATGGAGATCAGAATAAACCCCTCGTAATCCAGGAAACAGTAGTAAAGGACCTGCTGAGTCNGAAAACAAGCCTTATGAAGACTGCCTGGGGGAACTGGGGTTATTTAGCCTGGAGAAGAGGAGACTGAGAGGAGACCTTATTGCCCTCTACAACTACCTAAAGGGAGGTTGTAGTGAGGCTGCTGTTGGTCTCTTCTCCAGAATTGCTGATGACAGGACAAGAGGAAATGGCCTCAAGTTATGTCAGGGGCAGTTTAGGCCGGATATTACGAAGAAGTTCTTTACTGAGAGGGTGGTTGGGCATTGGAATGGGCTGCCCAGGGAGGTGGTGGAGTCACTGTCCCTGGGGGTGTTCAAAAAACAGGTTGATGAGGCACTTGAGGCCACGGTCTAATGGTCCAATGGTTAGGAATATGATGGGATAAAGGTTGGACTTGATCACCCTGGAGGTCCCTTCCAACCATAATGATTCTATGATTCTTCTCAAATTTACTTCAACATCAGTAAGAGAGGCAGGAAAAAAAATAATTCTGAACTTTAAACCTTTTCTCAGGAGGAAAAATAAGCTAAGGGAGCTTTCTAAAAAAGTAGAAACTGAGTTGAAAAAATTTGGATTTATTAGGTTCTGCTTTAAGGCTTCACCTTAAGTTCTACAGGTTACACAAAGAGCAGCAACATTTCTAGAGGCATTTTACATACGTGTCCTGTTGCTGTCCTGTGTTCCTAATAAACCCCAAAGAGAATGACCTCATATGACTACAAAAGGAAGTTTGAATCCCCCAGCATCATGCATTTGAAATGTTTCCTGCAAGTGATATTGATCCATAGGCAGAATTTCATACCCCTATACTAAGTGAACCAGAATTAGACTGCCCAACCCTTTCATACTAATGGTCATTTCTTAATCAAGATAGAATCTCCATCTTATTTATGACAGTGAGAATCCAGAATAGCCCTGCTAAACACAACGACATTATTAGAAGTTTGTATACAAAGAACAGTAATCAGTGCAGTAGTGATGTGATCCTAGTTTAAATGCAGATCTTTCACATCTATTTAAATATGACTTCAAAAATTAATGCAAACTTCAGCTGTAGCATGGGTATAGATATCTCCAAGGATGTACCTGAGGCACTGAGATATGGAGAGAGAAAATTACTGGCTCATAAAAAAGGAGAATTTATCAGTACCCAGATTGGAATCCTCATCTCCTTTCCAGCCCATGCTCTTATCCGAGCACCCTCTTTTTTCCTGAAGCTTGGAACAAAGTAAATATAGCCTAATGCAGATTTTATCTTCTGTGGAGTAGCTGTGAAATAGCAGCTCCACAAAATCACTGTCCTTTACACACTGGGAGTGACTCATCAGCAGCGTTAGGGTTGTTTGCTCTTCTCATCTGCTCATTTACAGAGCTGCATCCCAAAGCTTGCTTGTTTACACAGGATTCCCTCCCTATGTTTATTATTTTCTGTTAATAAAAATACTTCCGCCCCCTAGCCCTCCACTGCCAGGAGCTGATACACTCCAGCGACCAGCTGTGAGGTTGTACCCAGCCACTGGTGGTGGTCCAGCACTCACTGAGGCTCCAACAGAAGAGGCAGATGGTCCATGTAGGTGGGATGTTAAAGTGGCATTTGAGAATATCAGCAGTTATAAGAGCTAACACTGACGATCCTTCTGAAAGTGGAACAGACCCACTGGGTGACAGATGCTCTTAAAGCCATCTGTAACTTTCCAGAGTTAGCTCCTGGAAGAGCATCCAGCACATGCCACAGGGCTCCTGGGCTCTGTGTGTTTAAGTGGATGGCAGACTTCATCTAAAGGAGCAAGCCCTCTGTTGTTGAGCAACATGCAGTAAGAGTTAAGGATAATCCAGTAATTAGGAACAACTTGACTACATGTTTTTGCCATATCAGTCTTCCTAACAGAAATGTATGAACTCACGTGAGAAAAACACTACCCTTTGTGGCATTTATAGATGGTGGTGGCTCAAAATCAGATTTTATTACTAAAGTGCATCTCTAAAAACAACAGCAAAATGGACAAGCTAGCAAGCAGAACATGATAGGAGGAGGGAGAACATCATCTTTCCATCACACTCCAACTGAAGTTGGTTAAATTGTATGTTACTGGTAGAAGTGCAAATACTCACATGGTCCCTCTCTCTCTTCTTTCCACTAAAGTCTGCACTAGTTATTACATGCTATTTTTATTCTTGCTATATCTCTATAGAGTTTTCAATAGGAAACCTTCAGCAGTACCAAACAGATCTATTTCTCCTTTTACAGCTTTTTTGTTGTGTACATGTTTGGTCACTCCAAAGTTTGAAAATGAGAAAGCAACCTCCCATTATATATCAGTATTCCCAGCTGGCAGACTGTTAGAGGTGAAATATCAAAACACAAGTACTGTACAGAAATTTAAAGGGGGGAAATAAAAAACTTCATCACTTGATTAACCTGTCTCACATGTGAAAATTAATTATAATGAAGTTTACTTTCATGTAAGCCTAGTGATACTTCTCAGAGCATTTGGGAGCCTAGAAGCACTGTCATTTACTTAATGTGGAGATTCTTCTATGCAGATGTCCTGGTTTGAGAGCACCAGGGAAAAACTATCTAAAAGCATAAAACTATCTAAAACTATAAAGTACCTATACTAACCTGAGAGGGTCCTGGACATGCCCCACTGCTGTAGCCTGTCCATGTGGCAGTTACAGTGGGAAGGCGTCAGGTGAGCCCAATGGGCCAATTAATCTGTCACAGGTCTGGCCAATAACTGGGTGACAGATGCTCTGTTATCCCACCACCACCCTCCCAGGGAAAATAACAGGGAGATAAGGGAGAGAGACTGTGAGATTGGGGAAAAAAACCTAGAAATAGAAAATAATAACAACAATAAAGATAGTGAATTATATACAAATATGCAAATGCATTCAGATATCTAAGTGAAAGCACAAACATGGAGCCCACACGTCCCAGATGGTGATCATGCCCACACCAGAGCAGTCCCACACAGGGCCCAGCAGGGATGGGGGTGCCTGGGCCCAGCGCCCCAGCAACCATCTGCAAAAATACCTCAGAGCAGCTGCACTGGTCCTGCTGGAGGAGGCCAGAGAAGGAGACCTGTCTGTGTGCTCTCTGTCCCTCCCCACGGAGCAGCGGGGCTGCGGGCACAGCACAGCACAGGGAGGGGTGGCCAGAGGCACCCCCAGCCCTGCAGCCCCAGGGCAGGCTCTGAGGAGCCGTTGGATACCGAGCGCCATGGGCAGGGGCGCTGGGATTGGCCCCTGGGGGGCACCTGGCCCACCCGCCCCTCCCCACAGGCACCGCTGCCCCCCATGGCCACGGCCCCAGCGCGGGGAGGGGGGGGTGGGGGAAGGGAATTCTCTCCCTGTGCTCTCCAGGACAGCAGTTTTTAATAGTTTATCCACAAACTCAAGTCTTACTGCTTTTTAACATCTTTACGAGACAGTATCTGCAACACAGATCCAAATTGTCCCTGTAACTGCTGCCTGCCACTGCCCTGTAACTCCAGCGCTGAACAAGCCTGGCACAGAAAGCTGATGGTTTGCTGTAATCAGGCCACAGCTAGAGTCAAGTCCCTTGTTTTCCAGAGACTCTGACCTTTCCCTTTCTTTTCTATTCTTTCCATGTAATAGAAAGACTAGAATCTCTCATGTGAAGAGAATTGTCCAAAGCAAGTCAGTTTAAGGATGGTGCCTTCTCCACAAATCAATGGTGAGCATTAAAGATGCAGAATGCACTCCAGAAACATCCAAAATGTGGAAAGCAGCAAGGTATCGGGGTGATCCCCCTCAAAATTATAGATTGAGAATTAGATCCTGCTCTCAACCATGCAAGTGCAAATTCACTGATTCCAGAGCAGCTGCTCTGGAATTGTTGACATTGACATTGACAACTTCAATGTTGACATTGAAGTATGGTCTAATGGTTAGGAAAATGGTCTAATGGTTAGGAATATGATGGGATAAAGGTTGGACTTGATGACTCTGGAGGTCCCTTCCAACCATAATCATTCTATGATTCCATGATTCTAAGCAACTGAGGGAGAACTCAGCCGAGGAGCCAGTTCTTTCCCACTGCTTATGGCTTGTAGTAAGCACCCGATGCTCTGAGTTGTCCTACCAGTCACCCTCTTTTCTACCATGCTGAATTGTAGCATGGCTACTGAGTAAACTATGGGATATTATAGGTCCATTTCTTTATGTTGTAGCAGGGTGTGTGGGGAAATGATGAAGGAATCCATGAGCAGCATAATGAAATATTTGGAAATCTAGTTCAATTGTTTCCATCTAATGATCCCTGAGTCCCTGTGGTTTGGTGGAACATCATGTGGGTGTTAAGTGTTAAGCCTAATGTGAGTCTGCCACAATTTGCAGTAAATTGATCTGTGGAAAATCATTGGAAAATATTTTACAAATACACAAATAGAAATAATATGCAAAACAATGGTTTAGTTCTCTTTTTCTCCACTGCATATTCCATTTTATTTAGCTTTATGTTGAAAAGCCTTCCACTCAAAATATTTGTGTAAGCTTTGACAAAGTTTTCAACCTTTCTGATAGACCCCAAAGAAACTCTATGTAGTTTTTAAATGCATGCTAACAAATCAAATCTGTTATTAAAACCCCCTTTCTTTCATCCTTCTGGACCAAAGCAGCATCGGATTTTTGACCTTTTTAAGACAAGGACACAAATTATGCACTGCTGATGAAGGAAGAGTTATTATGGAAAAACTTTGACACTTATTTGGATAGATCCTCAGATCCTGTGGTAAACTGGGAAAATCAACCAGAAGTCAACACTCACATCAAGGGGAGATCTAAGTCATACACTCTGCTGTCACATCCAAGGAGGTCAATGTACAGGGTAAAGATGCATGTTGTTCCATCATTTTAGATACAATAAAATTGAGCTATAAAGAATTTGCAGGGTCTCCCCCCCCGAATATTATTATTCTTTTTATAAAGTTTAAGGCGCTTCCTCTTGTGAGACTTGGGCTGGGGGGGGGGGTTGCTTCACCAGCCTTTGCCTCCCTGGGTACACCAAAGGGGTTTTCAAATGGCCTGAGGAGCTTCCTGGCTTGCAACTTCTAAGCAAATGAAAACCACAATGTTTGTGTTCCCTTATGCAGCTAGTCCCAAACTCCTTCATCCTCAGACAGCACAGTGTGTATTTGCAAAAATTTGCAGATAGATTTAGATAAATTTGTCTGAGTAACAAAATAACATGAGGATTAAGAATTGCCCATAAAATGTGAGCTTTGGTAATAAACCAGAACGTGTGGGAGTCCTGCTCTAAGGCAGCAGCATGTCTTAAGGCAAGGAGGCTCAGTGAATAAAAACTTCTCAGCACAGTATTAAAATGAAGTTCTCACTGATTTTGGCTCGACTTCACACGCATGCGATAGATGAGAATACATTCATCTTCCATAAGCAGGAGAGCCCTGCATGCTTTCATTCTGGTAGTAATGGAAGTGACAATACAGCAGAGGGCTTTGAGAAGGCAAAGGGAGAGAGTGGAAATATGTCAGCAGCTCTTTGTGTCACCACCTGAGATGATGCTGCCCTTACTTTGTCCAAGTTACAGGTACAGCCGTGGTAGGTAATGCACATGCCCTGAGCACTGCCTGACATTCTTGTGGCAGTCTGTCTGAGAATGGAGTTCACAGAAAGCAGTGAACAAGACGATTACAGCTGTGCTTTCTTCTTGCACAAAATATTTTGTGCATCTGAGCTTCATCTTTCTGCTATCAATGAGGGCATTCCAGATAATGCAATTTTAAAGGGAAAAATATCTAAACAACTTGCTTTGGTATGCCAGAAACCGGCCTAATTATCTGGAGATTTGCTGGATATGTCTGCAAAACATTAGAGGCTGAATGAAATCCTTTTGAAAAGCCAGGTCCCCCTTACTTACTTATTCCCCCTTACTGTTTCTTGCATTTAAACACCCTGATAAGCCATGCATATTTGTGCTAATTAGGAGACTGTTCAACAATGTTTTTGTCTCTTTTTTGTTTTGAGGAAAAATGCCCAGTCGAGGAGTGTCCCGGGAGACCAACCTGTTCACACATCCTTTGCAATGAACATCACCATGGCCAATTACGTGGGTGGCAAGCCTGAACAAAAGAAATTACAGAAAAGAGGTAATGGGATCTAAAAATAACTATTGTTTTTAATCAAAGGGAGAGACTAAGTGAAAGGCACGTGGAATAGGAAGCACATGCAGAATCTGGGCTATGGGCTATGAAGTGCATTAGCAAGAACTTTGTTACGTGATGGTTCAATTCAGCCTGAAGGTTTGTTCAAGCTGCTGTGGAAGTTGACATCTCTGATGTTTCCTCTGAACTTTCTCTTAAAATAGAGCTTAAACTTCTGTTTGGCAATTTGTACGGATGTCTCTCCAGTGACTCAACTGGTTTCCAAAAAGTCTAATTGAAGTAATTATTCACATCCTTTTTTGTTGCAAAGAAAATTTGAAGGTTCCTTCCAGGAGGGGGATCCTTCTCCCCAAACCCTCAGCTAGGTAGGTACACTGAAGTGAGTGGGTGCATGATATGGCATTTTTCCAGCTCTGCCAGGAAGAAACAGAGCTTGAGAAACATGGACTGTCTCACTCCACCTACTCAGGCATGGATTCAGAAGCCTAGCTAAAACTCACCATTGTGCACAGATACTGTGCTGGCCGCAGAGGTATGGGACCTTCTGCTCCCGTGTCGTATCTTTAGGGTGGACATCTGTGATACTAAAGCTGTAGAGCTCATGCTTCTGGTCCCTCACAGGTACATGTCCACAAGCGGACCTTTTTGTATAACAACCATAGAGTCGAGCAAGCGGCAGACTCAACGAAGCTGCTGGCCTGACTGCCTGGGCTGGGAAACGTTTGCTGTGGGTTCAGCTCTGTATCTGTGATTTAATGTCATGCTAATATTAAACATCTAACGTAATATAATGTTGTTCTAAACCAAGCAATAACCTAGGATTATGTATGTGAAAAAAAAAAAAAAAAGCTGGTGTTTTTTTCATTTGCAAGCTGGAGGCAGGATATAAAGTAAGCCTGGGAACAGTTGGTCTCCAGCAGTGACTTAGGAACCAGAGACAGAAGTCTCATTTTTACAACTGTTTGATAGACTATTTCACAAGACAGCTGGAGATCTGCAAGGAATAGCTGCTACCCTCAACCTGCTCGTTGTTTTCCACATCTTCAGAGAGAGCTGGAAAGGACTGTCTATACCATCACAAGATACCACTGTTGATTTAATACATATCCTTCCATTTCTACTGCTAGAAAGAAATTTGGGGCATAAAGAAAACATTGTATTTCAGAAGACTTAGCATGTTGACGAGTATCTGCAGAACAGACTATTTCTATCAGAGTTGTAGCTAGGATGGACCTGTGCCCATCTCCCCATTTATATCCACATTTATGTTTCAAAGAGGTTCTCAGATCAGAAAAGGCAGGTTTTGCCTCATTTTCTCATCTGTTACAGAAAGTAAGTTGTAAAGAAGGTCAATATGAGGACTGAGAAATCAGGATCAGTCTGGGATATCTTTCTGAAACCTAAGTTTGCTCCTGCATTACTCTGCAGACAGGGAGCAGTGTTTAAATTCTAGGTTCCAGTTACGCCTTTTAGAAAAAGTCATGGGATTTCATAGGCTTTGGAGTTTGTGCACTCCCTAATTGCTTGAGTTTGAGAAATGGCAGAGGTGGGACCTATTCCTGCATTTATAGATCTGGATTTGAATCTGCTTTTATATCAGTCACCAGCCAAATTTCGTGCTGCTTGGTGGTCTGGTTCAGGTCTGTCTGTGATCCAAGCATTAGGAGGGAGCACACTCTTCTCTGGAAAGAAGACGTCAATTAAAAGAGAATTCTTTAGTTTCTGTTGGAGAAAGCCTCACCATCAAGTAACCACAAACTGTTCAACTCACTGTGATTTGATTCCTTTGCTTAGAAAAGCAGTTTTGAGCCATCTATATTCTTACAATAATGGACACTGGCCATGCTTAGTTTTTCATTTTAAGCATGAGTTATTAATTGTCGGACCATCCCAGATTTCCTCGTCTATCACTGTTCTCACTAAAACGTGACATGCATAGCAAGCCAACTGTTATGGCACAGCCAGGCTGACTGACTCCTGGAGATTTCCCTGGCTGTTCTCAAGTCCACTCCACTGCCTTGAACTGGTTTGTGCTCCAGCTCAAAGCTACACTGCAGAGCAAACCTGAGTCTGGGACATCAAATTGATCAAGGGTCAAATGAAAAGCTGGCCCTACCAGATCTCCACTGGACCCAGAAAAGAGAGATAAACATCCCTCAGATTTTATGTTGAACTGGTTAGATCAGGTGCTCATAGTGCCTCGACAACACTGTCAGTAATCTAAATCCTAATCAGGTTGAAACTTCATCAAAATATTTGAAGGATGTGGACTAAAAGAAAATTTATTTGGTGAAAATTAACCTGCCAGGAAAATGGTGAAGCTAAAAATCAAAGCCACTCATTTCCAGAATCCTACTGCACTGCTTGTCTGCTAGATATATGGGGAAGAAGCAGAGTGTTCACATGCACACACACACACACAAGGTGCATGCAGTCTCCTCAATTATAAACCTATAAAATACTATATGAGGTTACTATTAAAACCACCACTCTCCTCTAGACATCTAACAGAGATGCTTTCATGTTGTTTCAGAATTGTTTTTGCATTGACGAATAAAAATGAAATGCTTTGCATTTTACATGTGGGCTGATTCCCCTATATATTAAATAATACCACACTGACTAATTTGCTGAGTAGGCTGTTGTAACTTCTTCACGCATTTAATTAAATTCATTTAATTAAAAGAAAAAGTCTACTTAAGTTCAACTATCCAAAAACACAGTAAAATCTGGGAGAAACCTTCTGTTTAGTTAGTAAGTCCGAACAACACGCAGCTTTTTACATCCCCCCACAAATACTGTACATCAAGAATGTATGCAAAGTCAGCCTCACACATACAATAAGTTTTTCAGCTATGTGAAACCCCAAAAAAATCAAGGCTTTACCACTGACCTTGCTGATTACACTTAGCTTGTGAAGAGAAAAGAGCCCCGACAGATACAGCATCTTCTGCAGGAGTATTTTCCATTGCTCCTCTCCTTCTGCAGGCTCCTAATGTGGATAACACACAGCATATCATCTTCCCAAGCCACTTTACTTTGGTTTCATCAATCAAAATGATCTAAGAGCAGCAAGGGTGTGTTCTTGTAGTAGTCTCTGGAGAGGCTTTTTGCTCAACCTTTGCAGAGCTTAACTGCCACTCATGTTCTGTAACATAAATGTCCTTTACTTTGTAGGAAAATATAGGGGTTTTTCACTCAGTGTATCTCAACTCTGAAAAAAGTCAGAGGAAACTGGCTTAGTTCTGGACAAAACAAAGCAGAATTGTTCCAGGGACACAAACATTTTATGTTCCATTCCCCTTTAACCTCTACTTTTTCAAGAATTCACTTAATTTAATGCTCTTTTTTGAGACACTTAAATAAAATTTTAGAAAAATACGCCTTTTCTAAAGGAAAAGTTTCATTTGGAAAACATTGAAATGAAAAATGTTTCAGTTTTTCCAAGAGGAAACATTTCATTTAAAAAACTGTCAGAAGAAAAAGTGTTTACATTTAAGAAAAAAATTCTCTGTTACCTTTTTCAGCCATAGGATATAATCTAATTCAACACAAGTTACAGACCCCCTAAAAGTCATCTCATTCAGAAATAGGTGCTGACTATCTGATACCTCAATCACCATCCTCCTGAAGTATTCCAGCTGTCTTGTTTTATCTTTCCCAGCTTTAAACCCAAAGTCAATGCAGACTGTATCACTGGACCCAGTGCTGTTTATTCTTTTTTCCCCCTCCTCAGAAGCCTTTGTAAACATTACATGTGTATGCTCAGAGTAAACATCTGCCATCACTTAGCATGTCTCTTTGCCACCAGGGCTCAGACATGCTAATTCAGCGTCTCACACCCCCAGTGGACTGTAGCTTGAAGAAGGAAATTGGTTGAGTGCAGTTGGTGGAAGAGTGTTGTATTAACAGTCATGGGAGCACAGGTCTGCTGCTATTAGACCTGGCTGGGAGCACTTGTCAGTGCAAGATCCACTCATCTGTTTGTAGCTCTGTCTGCTTCCAGCAGTGCTTACAGGAGGTGACAAGACAGTTTAGTTTTCCTGCCTGTTCCTCCTGCAGCCCTTCTGCTAGAAGTACACCATGTTTGATAAAATGTACTGTAATACGGACAGATGGCCATTAAGAATTACTTCAAATTCAACAAACTCTCTAAGAATGGTTTGCAGCCTCAGACAAAAACTTTTGACCATAAGGCATTGGGATGGCATTCAAACTGCTGCTCTGACAGCACAGTCTGTGGGTAATGAGAGTCTTGTTTCCCATATGTAATGACTTTATGGCCACCAAATGCCATCCTTCTCAATATAACTGAAGGCACTTGCTGCTTCACTGCTGCTGCAGGGGCAGGATAAGGATAAGTATCATGGCAAAGTATACTCTGAGGATCACCAACAGTGCTTCTTTTCCTCTGAGGAACATTTTTTCAGTTAAAAAAACCCCAAAATTATTTTCTTTTTCTTTTTTTACCTGTCAATTATCTCAAAATGCAGATGAAGGCTGCTGACTCTGATCCCCAGTGCAATCAGTGCCTTGCTATGGGGGGCTGTGTAGGCAGACACAGCGTCATTTCAGTACATTTCTCATTAAGAAACAGCTAGATGCACCAGGTCAGCTTGAAATGCAAATTATGTTTGTGTGACTCACAGACATTGGTGACAGTTTTCTCCCAGCTCAGCTTAGGTCTTCCCACTTGCTCAACTGAGATGAGTTTACTGCAGAGACTTAAAGTGAGTTACTGTCACCTGAAAACTTCAGAGCTAAATCAAGACTTTCTGGATACCTGATGCACAAAAAGAAAAGAAAAGGGATTTTAGAGGAGGAAGTAGGATCTACTGGGGACTGGATTTATACCTGGTCTACCATCACTGCAGAGCTCACCATATGTCCGCTTTTCCTTTTTTCTGCCTGGTGTTTGTAGGTGCTGAGGACTCCAAGGTGAATGAGTGGTTGAACAGTTGTAAGTGTGGTACCAGCACTGTGTGTTCTGGTCTTCATTGGCCAAGCAACAATCCTGGAGTGGCTGAGGGATAAAGGAGAAAAAGTGAGCAAAACGAGGTTGTGCATTTAAGAATGGTGAAGTACCAGAAGATTCATGGGGAACCGAGTTTTAGCTTTATCAAAGTCATTTAAAAAACAATATTCAGACAGGAGCACTAGAAAGACAAATAGTAGCTAGGGACCGTATGAAGGTCAGGAATGGTGAGGCTATCGTTTTATGCCCTTATTTTGCACAGCACTAAAAAATATGTTCTCTGTGATGTTTACCCACAAGAACTAAAATATTTTGTTTAACGAACTGATCAGCTGTTGGACAAGCATAGAGCAGTCAATGGGATTGGGAAATAAAAGAATGAAATGAAAGGCTGCAAAAAGAAGGCTATTTTTTTCCACAACACCTGATTGTGTCAACTTGGTCACAGGACGTGCAGGCACTTGATATTTACTTTGCTGGAGGTAGAAGAGCAGTATCATACCTGTTTCTGTTTGAAGTTGCTAAGTTATGAAACCACAAGTTCCACAGCAGACTCACAGATGAGTAGGCTTTGCTACCACCGCAAAAGGGTCATGCAATAGTCATGAGGAACAGCAACTCCACCGTGGCCTTACTAGGAAAGGTAAAGGAAAAAGAAGAGCTCAACTACACATGACAGACATTGACTAGCCAGTATAGTTATGCCTGAACAATGTTCTGTCTGTAGGTGTATTTGTGCATAGCAATTCAGATCATGGGAGCATAGAGATGTTAGAGATCCTTGGATGAAGATGCCTGTAAACAGAGTCCCAGAGTGGCCTTTTCACAGCTCTTGGATTTTTCTATCACATAAATGTTGATTTAAAGTGATTTTTTTCATAATAACCCACAGAAAGTAAAAAGAGAAGTGTACATTATATATTTTAAAGCCACTAAAAATGTCAGATAGACATTTTACTCTTTTTCTGGAAGTTTCTGGAGGAATTCAATAGCTTCTTTTCATCTGTAGTTCTTCTTCTAAGAGGGACCCAGGTGCTGCCACCTTAAGAAACAACCTAAAGATAAAGTTCTGTACATAATCTTATACTCACAGATGAAATAATTTACAATCCATTGACTTTTTGGAGGATTATTACCATCAAACTTAACTTGATCTAAAATATTTTTCAAATTAAAATTTAATAAAATTGTTTTTGCATCTGATCAGAATATTCTCTGCAGAAAACTTGCTGTTCCAATACCAGGAACAACGGTAAACATTTGAACTGGTACCCTTATTTCACAATTATGCTACTCATAGATACAGTGTGCAGTCTTCTCCAGAGAGTTGTAGCAATGCTCTGTTAGTAAAGCTAAGATTGAGAAAAAAAATACACTGAAATGTCTGACAGTTCTGAGGAGATCTGCACTGCATACGTTGTTTTCTCCAGACCTTTTTCAGTCTCTCTGTATTTTTGAATGACTAAAGAGATTTATCACATAAGAAAGTTTCCTGATAATCTACTCAACAAGTTATCACCCTCCTTCAGTGTGCTGTTAGAAATGGATGATTCCCTTTTGCAGTTCACTGGCATTTACGGCTCCCACTGGGAGATTTCAGACACTCTTGAAATAATATAAGACCCATGTGGACGTTCAGCTAATGTAAGATAGGGAAATGGCAACTTTTATCTGAGACAAGCTTAAGAAAGTCACAGTTTTTCAGGTTACAGAGCAATTGGACTTTTTTTGACAAACCACAGCTGGAGTCTTATCTAAAATTATGAACGAGGCACCTTTCTGGCAAGTCCTGCCATAAACACTCAAGTAATTCATTGATGCTATTCCTGTCTCTTAGTATGAGTCACCAGCCACATTGATCATACCTCTGCACACAGACAAAGGCGAAGGAGACAAAATACTGAGTACTGTGGGTGGTTAAATTTAGTAAAAGATTTTACTTCAGGCTGTGACTCAGATTGACGCCCAGACTTTGACAGCAATGTTGGGAGGCACGTCCAGTGTGCTGTGGCATGCTTGAATACCTGCAGGTGCAGAATGAATGACCACACCTGCCAGTGCCAATTTGTTCTTCTTCAACCAGTTTAAGCATGCAAAGAAGTGCCTTATCTGCACCCAGGTAGAACAAAGACGTTTTGGACACCGGCCTTCTGAGGTTTGTGGGAGATGTAGCATCCCAGATAATATGTGATAATATAAACGGTGCACATTGTCACAGGACTTTGGATGATTTGGGTCAGGCTGGGTGTCAGAGGTAGGCAGCTTTGTGGTCTATCTTCCTTGGGCCTGTGACTCACCATTTTCAGACAACTGGGCTTTTCAGGTTGAGTGAGAATTTGAAGTGACTTTGACTCCCATTGTCACTTTTCAGAATAAAAAGGAAGAATTGTGTATGATTCCAACAGGATTTATCAATTAGAGGTGTCTTTTAATACCTGTGTTAGCCACAAGATAGTTTCCTGGGGAACTGTTACGTCTCCTTCACATTAAACAGTTGCTGCATTTTGCCTCACTAAGAGAACAGGTATTGTATTTTCTGTAACAGCACAAGAGGGTTTCAGTACCCTCTTTAGGTTTATGAATCTCTGTGTGCAATGTTTATCATTGCTAAATATAGACACGAAAAGCACCTATCCATTTCATGGTATTTAAAACACAATGGCTCTTCAGCCTCTTCAGCTTTCCTCCTATTTCAAGTGGGAAAAAATATTCAGTCTGCTGTATGTTTGTTGCCTCAGAAAGATGAGTGTCTACAATAAAATCATAAATACTTGGTTGCCTGAACCTTTATAAATATTGTCCTTTTGCCCATGGCAGAAGTGATTGCTTCAGTAGCCCAACATATACAGCTAAAATAAATATAATGTACAGTGAAGTTGTTCTGATTTTGACTGGATTCTCAGCCAAAAGGGGTCCGTTTTACTCTGGGAAACATAAGATATTCTTTTCTGTTTCCAGAAGTAGTGATAACTTACTCTGCAGAGAACAGAAGACTTACGTTGAACTTGATTTCAAAACATTGCTTAATCTTGGGGCACTATCTCGAATGGTCTCTGTTTCAGCTGAGGTTCAAGTTCACATCCCCTTGATGCTGTAAATGGAGCATACCAGACAGGCTGACGCAGTATAAAACGTACTGTGTGCTTTTATAAGAACAAAATTAACAAATTATCTGAGGGTTAGTGTGCTCTGTTTACATGCTGAAAATTCAGAGGTAATGACTTGAAAAGCTGATTTGTGTTTTCTTTTGTGCCCTAGAACTTCATTCACTCGTGTTGTCATTCTTGTTCCTTCTGCTGATCTAGAACATCTGGTTATCCCAGCAGAGTTTGTACACAAGGCTCAAGTGAGAAACAGGGTGAAAACTCTTATGCTACTGTTGATCCTCATCATAGCAATTCACATGTTATTTGAAGTGGACATTATCCACTGGACATGGTCCTGGACAACTTCCTCTAGGTGATTCTGCTTGGACAGGGAGGTTGGAGAAGATGTCTCCAAAGGTCCCTTCCAACCTCAACCGTTCTGTGATTCTGTGAAGACCACCTTTCCCTAAGAACCAAAGCCTTGGACTTATTCTAGTATGATTTAAAGTAAGATTGCTGTATCAGATACATTTATGTTCTCTTTCATCAACAAATGCTGAAGATATGGGTGATTTTTTGAATTATATTGAAAAAATATAGAAGGAAAATTAATGGCATCTCAGCAGTTCTTTATCTCTTTCAATCATTCATTGTATCAGCTGAGAGTTGTTTTCTTCTTTTTCCAGTTGTGGTAGATTTTTTTAATTTCAGGAGGAAACTGTTTCTAGTACATCAGGATTTGCCTTGTCCTTTTCTGCCTAAGGTCTTATTTATTTACCACATTTTTACATGGCATCCCTTCCCAGTAAAGGAAAAAAATATCAAACCTTCCTCTGTTCACTGCTAGTATCAGTGTAACTACAGCATGATTACATCCCCAGCGCCAGTCAAGCAGATAAAAGAGCTGTTCAGCGTGGGACTCTCTGTTCCAAGGCCAGTTGCTTTGATACAGAAAGCTTTGGAGGAACAGAAATCAGGTATCTTCAGATCTCTTTAGGCTCTGTTTCTTCTCATAGATCATCTTCAGCGTTGCACATATTGTCTTCATCCAGAAAATACAGCACAACACAAACCTAACAAGCTTCTGAAATATTTTTATATGCTCATTTACAGTAGATAGTGCTTCTAGAGTGGTATTTTTTTCCCACAAGCATAACATCCCAGCAACGGGCAAAAAGCTGCATCAAATATCAAGGAGGTGTTGAATTTTCAGCAGTAAGCTAATTGCTGTGTGATCATTTCTCCATGCTTCTAATGCCAAGAAGCTAAAGGCTTCCCAAGTACAGCAAGGAAAGATTTGTCACCCTTTGGAGAATTTTCCCATGTGTAGCAGGTTACATACAATGCTGTGGGAGGACTAAATCACAAAGCTGCTGCAAATTTGCTTTTAAAGACAACATGTAAAATTCTCTCTTAAAGGCAAGATGTATTCTGCAGAGGGCTGAAATATCAGAACCTTTGTTGAACCTACCGGGTTCTCATATTAATGAAGTGGTTTCTGTCATGTATCTTCTTCTATAGTGGTTTGATTTGTACAGCTTCAAATTAATTTTTCTTTTAGGTAAGAAAATTCCTGTGGCTGAAACTAGTATCACAGGCAAGGGCACTTATGTTGAAAAGATACAGACAATAACCTAGATGCACAGCAGAGTCATCAAAGATAAGAACCCCGTCTTTCCCTTCCAAGAAAAGTCATGTAGCTGCTTTGTGATGGACTGCCTTTGGGTTTCATTGCTGCATCATGAAAAAAGGTGCTGTGCCAGAAAAATCAATAATATCCCAATCAGAAGACTGAATGCTGAATTGTGGGGTCCATTCCCACCCCTACCTGGATTCCTCGGGTCATCCAGAGCAGTAACTTCATTCTTCCATGCCTTAATTCTCCTTGAAGGAGAAAGAGAACAATTCCCTGCCTGAGAAGGGTCAGAGAATAACTATAGGAGGTGTTCAGATGTTTGCAACAGGAGAGCTGTCTACTGACACCCACAACAAAAGAAGACTCCAGAGAACCTTAAAGCAGCAGGTACAGCTGCAGCCCTCAGAAAGGTCATCTACAAAGAACCCCATCATGATACAAATGCCTGCTTAAGTGCCAAAGAAATATCCATCTCTGATTCCTTCCTATTCTGAAGTAAAATGCAATGTTAGAAAATAACATCTGTAGCTGTAAGGCTGCGTTACTTTTTCTGTGTCGATGTAGGGGTTTTTTATGGAGACGATCAAGGAGACCAGAGGGAGCTCCTTAAATTGTAATGAGCAATCCAGGCAATACTAATTTGAGGTTATTTTCTATTCCTTTCTACTCATTAATACCTAAACTCTACTGCTGATCTTTGCAGCAGGCAGATGCCAACATACATTTGTATTCTCTTTTCCTTCTTTAGTTAAGTGTGGCATAACAGAAAAATGTAATCAACTCAGCAGATATAACATTACTAGTGCTGCCACAGAGCTGGGAACTTGCCCTGGTAGGATTATACAGCTGCTTGGTTTGACTAATCTGTCAGCCTGCTTGACAAATTAATTTTCTTTTAACTGGTTAAAGATGACTGCTTTTTAAAACCTTGGTTGCAGAAGTTTGCCCTTGTTAGTATTACCGTATGAGGAACAGTAAGTGAGACAGGGAAGGAAGTGGGAAAGTTGGTGTTTTTAGAGTAGTTTGGGCAACAGCTATTTTTCATTTGTTATTCAGTTTATTGTATGAAACTCTCATCACAGATGGACCAAACAGGAGAAAGAAATAATTCTCACACAAAAAACAGCTAGCAAATCCTGCTTTTTCTAGTATGAATCTGATGAAACTGGAGTTTCTGGCACCTTGGATGGAGCAAGGTTTACATTGGAGAAGAGAAGAATTTGGCTCTTTGTCCTAGGGATTTGTGTGTATAAAACAATTGAAGTGTATTTGCATGGTTTCTAAAACTGGAGCCTTAAATCACAAAGCTTAACCCCCTGTCAGTCTGACTTGGTACTAATCTTTTGATAGCACAGAAGTTGCGAGGAAGTTACTTCTGCCTCCTGGTAAGGTCTCACGAAGAGGCACAATTGGAGGTGACACTGCCTCAACAAGAGAGTTGATGTTTCCTCCAGCATCTTAGGGTTGTACAGGATTGGTATATCCTGAGTTGGTGGTGTTTATCCATACATAGGTCCAGTATCCCACCCTTTGCCGAAACTACATCTTGTGATGACAAATTCTCACCTATTTGATGTGACAGAAATGTGTATGAAAATCTATGTTGAAGTTGCTTCAGGAGAGGAGAAGTGGAAGTCATCCAACATGACAACACAACTCAGTCAGTAGTGAATGGTTTTGGGGAACAAGCTGTCAAAATTTTATGCTGACTGAAAGGACTGCGCTGTGTACTTTCACACAGTTTTAGTTGTGATCAATGGTAACTAAACAACACCGTGAGGTAAACTAAAGGAAAGAGAAGAGAATCTCCATGTTGCAAATGAAAAATGGAAAATGAATACTTTGGATGTCAGGTAACCAGGGGTGAGAGCAAATTTCTCCGTTAAACACCCATGACGTAAGTGGATGAGTACAAACACATCTTCCACATATATTTGATCATGAATTCACAGCCTTTTTTTTAGCTTTAATTGGCATGTGGGCATAAGAATGGAATGGAGTGAAATGGAATGGAGTGGAATGTTATTAAGGGTATTTTCCAAAATGCCTCTTAAACACTGACAGTTTTAGGACATCAATCACCTCTCTAGGAAGTCAGTCCCAGTGTTTGACCACCCTCTCAGTAAAGAAATGCTATCTGATCTCCAGTCTAAACCTATTCTGAGGCAGCTTTGAACCATAAGGGAGTGAAGTGGCTTCATATCAGCCTCCTGTGATGTTTTACTGCTGCACAGGGAGTGCTGTGTGCATTAGCCAGCTCTAGATATTAAAACTGCCTTTGTAACCTTCTCAGCTGGCACAGCAGTTGTCAGCTGTTAGAGGTACAGCTGAGGTGAGTTAATAAAAAGCTTATCTGAGTGCTGGTAAGCAAGTGAGAAGAAAACAGCAGTCTAGGGATTTGGCACGAGGACCATACGATACGACAAGGCCACGGTATCAGCTGTGATAGTTTTCTCATATTTAATTGTCCTTCTAACTGCACCTCCTGATGCACTGTAGACCTGGCTAAAGTCCTGCATGAAGAGATACATTCAAAGTTAGAAACAAAGAGTTACGACTCCTGTGTGATACTGTGCCTTTCAGACCGGTTTGAATCCACCCCTGGGATCTCCAGCTTTGCTCCATTGCAGCCAAAAAGCTGAGTTACACAGCAGGCATCTTGCCCATGTGCTGGGCTGTATGACCCAGGGAGATACAGACAGTGTGCCCAGCTCCCAAGATTCTGCTTGAATGCAGAAGTCAGCAGAAAGTGTCCAGGTTGCAAGAAGAATCGATGTGTTGGAAATAGCTCCCTGCGATATTATGAGCTCTGTTATATCCTGTCTGCAGGATATAATTTTTGCCCTGTACTTCACTAAGGCATGTGAGAATTTGACATACTCACATTAACGCTTCTTAAAACTTTGAGGAGGACAATATTTTTTGGGTCTAACTAAATGCTTGTGACTTGGAAGTTAAACATCATCATTGCAGTATTGTTGCATAAAGTGGGTGTAATAGTATGTTCCTTTACACAGATGTCCTAATTTCTGTTTGAAGAAACATTTGGGAATCCTGTATATATTTAAAATGACATGTGGTGACATTGTAAAGCTTTACAAAACCAGTTATTAGGGAAAGAAGTGATATTTTAACTTTGCAGAATGTAAAAACTATGCCATCAATTACAGGTTAGGTGTAGTAATTAATGACTAACTAATGAAAACTAAAATTAACTTTATTTTTTTGCAGTGGGATGAGGTGAGACAAGGAACAGTGGCATCTGCCTGACACCTCACAGGATTTCGTGCATTGTTTTGTGCTTCTGTTCTCTTCTAAGAATGTTTCTAATTCAAGGAAACCTTGCTGGCAACAGCCAGCTGGGTCCTAATTAAGGCTTCTGAATTACGCTCTAGTTTTTTTTCCAGTGCTGCAAGAGTGGAAATAATTCAGCTTCCTAGACTAAATGCAGGACCATTCCAAAGGTTCCATTCCAAGGTTCAAGGTCCATTTGGTCCAAGGACCATTCCAAAGGTTCCAAAGGACCATTCCAAAGGTTCCAAATCCTCAGCTAGAAGGTAGGGAAACAGTTCTGTCACTCTTCTACCTTCAAACTGTCCTCTTAAGTTTTAGGAAATTTGTTTTCCTCCATCACTTATTTGGAACCAACAGCTAAGAAAGGGCCAGAAGCGGTTTCCCACTCTCTGCCTTTATACTCATCTATTTCCCAGGGTGGAATCAAACAAATGCAGCTTCTGGCTCACAGCATCTCCATCACCTCTCAGGATTGCATTTAGCTGCTGTTCGCAACTTCTGGAGCAGTGAGAGATACACGGACTTCATTTTTCACCAGCTGCTGGGTATTTTTATAAATAGAACTGGATAGGAGAAACACACTCACTTCTTTTCAAAGATCCTACCAGTTGGCAGGCCTCAGTTTCTACTGCACAAGTCACAGTCCTGCTGCAAAAAAAAAAAAATAACAGAAACCATAAGTGTTCCAAAGTAGCCTTGTGTTCTCCTCTCACAAAAAAACCCTAATTTCACAATAAGTATACAGACATCATGCAGACAAAATGTAATGCATTCCCCCTCACTCGTTCTCTGAGTCAAAAATTTGAATTAAAATCAAAAGGTATTTTTTAAAACTATGTGCTTTAACTTCATAGATTATGTTTTCAAGTTTCTCTGCAATCACAAAAGTTAGATAAATGCTCATCTGGGGAAGGGGGCTGACTGCTTGGTTTTAGTGTGTTGTGTACTTTAATACCAAAGGTTCCCAGATTTCATGTGCCAACTACACTTTGCCAAGAGTGACACTGAATTCAATTCATTCTCCTCCTCCTGTTTGTGAGTTGATTTAAGGCAGAAAATTCTTTGGAACAGACTTTGTCTTAATTCCTGTGTGCTAAAACTGTCTTGCACCATCACCACTGGGCAGCTAATAATAAAATTGCAGAGTAAGGCTGCTGCTTCTCGAGCATTAGCCCCTCAGCAAGTGTCACACCTGATTCTTCTCCATGGAAAATACCAACCAAAAGAATATCCATAGTGCTTTATAGGTGCTCGAATCTAGAGCCACAGTAGAAGTGTCAGGGTTTATACTTCTGCATAGAAACACAGACCTCGAAGTCTCATTTCTTTGCTAATGCAGCTTACTGTCTCTATGCATGACTGTTATCGTTATTTTTAATTCCATATATGAATCTAATATATGGGCCAGGAATTAACTCTTTGTTAATAGAATGGAGTCATACAAAGTTTAGCATCAGATGAAAAGTGCTGTGTGAATGGAAAATACATACGTATATGAGCATATGTGCATGTGTAGGACATCTACAGAGGTAGACCTGGGGGTTACCTAACACAGCTCTCTGCTAAGTCCTGTTTTTGAAACTTCTTTTAACTCCTTTGTTAAGACTTGCAATTGCTGATGTTACATAAAAAATTATTTGGATAATTTTTGTTCTTGAAAGAAGTTAAAGGCTTAACATTATGTGAAAAACAACTTTAAGAGACCAGCAGCAGAAACCAACTGTGAAAGAGGAATTTGTGACTTGGATGTTTGGTACTAGTGAAAATTTTACTACCCATGTAATCATTAATAAAACCACACACTTTTCTGCTTACATAAAGTGCTGTATAAATAAAGACAGTGTGACTGGAGGTGAGATAATTCATTGACAGAGAATCTTGAAACCCTGTATTTTATTTGGTGGAAGAGCTATGTTAGCAACTACAGCCTCCAGCTGGGGCTTGTGGCTCTGTTTTTTCTGGGGTCTATGAAGATTTGTAATAGGAAGAACCTTCCAAACCATTCCCAAAGTGCTTATCAAGACCACAGGTGGGAGGTGAAGCAGAGGCACTGGAAGATAGAGGTGTACAGTGTCTGCAGTAAGAAGCCAGGCACATCCAGGCAGTCCGCCTCGCCATACAACGGGTAGTGCTATAGGTACCACAGCTCCTTTTCACACTGAAAAGAGACCCTATACCAAAGTCCTCACCAACACTCTCTACAAATCTCTGTTGTACCTCCTTACATCCGTCAGCATTTGTGTCCTATTCCAGTTCCCAATTTAATGCCTTATCTTCACACCTTCCTAAATATCTGCTAGTGAGCACTCCTTTTCCTAAACTGACAGCACGGTTGTGTTTTAATAAAAGCACCTGGCACGCTGATGGNCTCAGCATCCATGTGTTACACAGGGGAAACACCTCCACTTAGTGCTGTGAGGTAGCTTGAAGGAAATGTAGAGAATGAATTGCTTCAGGAAAAAAAATCCATTCAAATATAATGGTGCCTAAAACAGATAGTTCCTTTGGTCTGTAAACTCTCTGATACTATTTTGCTATTCTAAGCTGAAATTGACTTTTTTTTAATCACAGGCCAGTAGAAAAAAAGCTAGGAAAACACAATAGAAAGTGCCAACACTAGGTTTTTTTCCCCTTCTTCATACAAGCAAGTCCAGAGATTCAGATAAGCTGGAGGAAAAAACAGGAAACTAATGATCTGTCATCAAGGGCTCCCAGCAGTTCCCTTTCTAGCTGTGTCCCACAGCAGCAGACAGCATCAGTCCCCATGGGCTCTGCAGAGACGTCACCATCCCAGAGCTCACCGCAGCCACTGGAAGTCTTGCTGGGAACATGGGCTTTGTGTCACACCAATTTTAGCCGATTTTAGTCCTTCAATTTCCTCGCATCCACTCACAATATGTCACAGAAGGCCCATCACTTCTCTCAGCCGTGTCTCACACACCAGGGTATCTTTGAATCATCTTTACCCTAAAGTGAAGGAAAAAATAAATGCCTGGGTCATTGTAATACCACTGCTGCAGAGAAAGTGCAGCGCCATTCCTGCAAGGCTCTTTGATTTGAATGGCCTGAGTGTTTAATGTAAAATGCATATATAGGGGTATTTACATATATATATAAGTAAGACCATTACAGGTCATATTTCCTTGGACTCAAAAGCTAGGACAAGGTTTTATGGTGGTGATTTCCAGATATTTAGGAGTCTTTAACATCATATGTCCTAGCTTTATCTACAATTGCAGACAGCAGGGTTTGCCTGTGTTACACGACTCAGGAGAAGTTTTGAGAGTAATTAATTATTAAGAATTATAACAGTATTATCCAATAAGTGTAGCTGGGAATAAAAACAATTTCCCAAATAGCTCTGATCAGTGTTTAGGAGAAAGCCAACTCCTTAACTGACTGGGTAATGAAAATAAGTTAATGTGACTTGTGCCCCTTGTAAGAGGAACTAACCTGGATTTTGCCCTCCTGGTAATATGTTAACAGGGATTTTTTCTAGCAAGTGGCAAATGACCATGATATTCCCCATGAAAACAAGTCTGTGAGAGTGCTCACATGTAGCACATTTCAGAGGAGATGTAAACTCTAGATTTCTTAATCCTTGGGCTAACCAACCCTGCATTCTTATCAAAAAGCTGAGAATTAATGAGCCTTATATCTTAACCAAACCTTATGAATTTTAATGGAAATATCAATATATTTTTAATTAACCCAGTGAACAAGGATCAGCTTTTACTGTGCAAAGCCATGGTTTCTCACTGCTGCACACAGTCTCTCTGCAACAACACTCTAGCCTGGTGTAGGACACTTCAAGGCAAGGATGATCTCCCAGCTGTGGAGCAGCTCTGATAGTTTGAAGAGAGCACAGGTGACCCAGCCCGTGCCAAGCAGGAGCAAAACCAGAGGAATATGGCAGCACTCTTCATGCAGTTTCTGTGCGTGACATGCTGACTTGTGCAGAAAGCATTGTGACTATAATTAAGAATCTGGCCCTTTGTTTATGAAGCTTGATGGTATAACATTGGCATCTTAGATGAAAAGCTCAGTCATCAGATCATTAATACCTTTCACTTTTTGTCAAACCATGGGTGGAAACTCCAAACAGAACTTGGGGCAAAGTTCATTGAGCTGGCAAATGTCCTGGGAGCACAAGCCAGGAGCTTAAACCCAGACCCCAGTGAATTCTGTAGATAAACAGTTACCCAAAATGGTCAGAGATGGAAAACAACAATGGACACCACTGCGTGTTAAATTTCTCTGTTTTGAGTTCCTTCTGCATAAAAGAAATTATTTTTTTAAAAAAAAGTGTGTTAGCAAAGGAAAAGTCCATGTTTAAAAACAGAAGTCTGTGTTTCTCCTCTTCTTGAACAGAGAGCAGCCTGAACTTTGGATATACAAGTTAACTAATTTTCCTTCTTCTCAAGATTTTGTGTTCTCTGTGTAGAGATGAAGGTTTCTGTTTCTTAATTTTCTGAAGTTCTTTATGCCACAAATTCCAGGAGCCCAGAAGCATGTACAGAACATCATTCAACAGCAAAGCTGTTGAAACTTTCACACAAACTTCGATGCACTCCAGTTATATCTTCTTGCAGCTGCTGCAAATGAGATAAGTTTTTTGTTCCCATCTTCCACAAATATTTTACTATAAGTGTGTCAGCATGGCGTAAATCATACAGGCCAAATTCCCTGCTAATGTAAATGGGTGCTGTTCCAGGCACACCAGGGATCCTCAGGGCTTTTGTACTAGCCAGTAACTGGCACCAGAAGGGTGTCTTTGCACGTGTGTGTGCTTCGAAACTAACACAGTACCAAAATTCAGGTCCTCATGTTCTGTTCCCTGAAAACACCATGGTAACTCCCAGTGGTGCTGAGGTCCTGTGTCCCTGTAGTGCACTACATGATGCTATGCACAGCTATGGAGAGATAACACATCATAGGTAAATAGCTAATAGCTATAAATAGCTTTAATATTTGTCTGAAGGAAGAGACAGTTTTATGTCATTTTAATATCTGTCAACCCACATGCATCTGCAAACAGCTGCTGAACATTTTTTTCCACTCAAATGTTCAGTTTAATGAGCTTCTGTTAGCACTGTGGTGATATTTCTGTGACAAAAAAGAATCAGGTTCTCTTAAGCTAACAAATCTATGAAAATGGTTTTAAAAATCAGGCCAGTATGAACTTGCTCATAAAGATACGGGCTACTGAGAGTTTAATCTCTCCTTTCCTAGAATCAGGAAGCTGAAGGCTTCTTGAATGCCTGGGAGAGATTCACTGGCTATGGAATAACTACTGGCATAGCTCAACCAGCCTGCCGGTAGTCCAACTCACAGATGTCCTTAGAATGATTCAGTCAAGCAAACTGGGGACTTCCTCGAGTTGCAGGTTCCAGCTGGCTGCAAATCAGCTTCAGCTACAACAGCAGCCTCTGAGTGAGATGCTCTAGTGGTGCACGTTCCTATGCCATAGCACCCAGCACTGGTAGTACAGCTGCGGTAGGCGGCTGCTGGGCAATACACCATAGCCCAAGCTCACACTGTGACCATACCCCCTGAATACACACATAGAACTGACACCCCTGTGAGTTTCTAGAGCCCTCAGGTCTAGGAATGTGCTATACAGGGGCTCCTGCCTTCTGCTGCTACTATGTCAAGGGATACAGACCACAGGTAATAACATTGCTAAGGCAGGTGCCAACTGGAAAATGGTTAAATTAAGCAAATTGCCCTGGCAGGCCACATGCAAGAAGAGCTTCTCATGATGGTACTCAGCAGAGCTTCAGGAGACCTGCCAGCAACGTAAACGTTTTGTGAATTTGTCTCAGTTGTGCTCAACTCTCCATGAATAACAAACCACATTAAATGGGGAAAGCTGAAGTTTTTCATGTTTGCAATTCCAGCCAGAACATTCGGTTTCCAGTTGGAAATAGCTCTTCATTTAGAAATTTCATTTCCCTTTAGTCAAGAAAATAAATGTTAGAACATCCTACAATGAATCTGGAACTAAATGTTTTCTTTACATCAAATTCCAGAAACTTGTGGGGTGGGCAGTTGGAGGGATTTTAATAATTTTTAAAAATAAACAAAACCATCAATCATTGGAAAAGTTTTCTTTCTGGCTTTGCTTCTGGCTTCTGAGGGGATTTGGGGTATCTCAGGACATTTACTAACCTTTTATTTTGCTAGCTTAATTTAGAGCTATAGCTATCTTGTGTGTGTGTTACACCAGGGGGTTCTGACCTCTCATGGACCCTACACTACTGAGTACTGCAACAGTTCCTCTTCTCTCATTTTGTCCTCCCAAGACCTCCTAAGAGTTGCAGCTGCTTGGTCTCACTAAACCCCCTGATGAACCACAGCTAAGAGTCTCTCTGTCTTCAGACACCACGTACCTTCTGCCTTCTCCCTTGTTCTGCTTGCTGTTGCCTTCTGCAGAAGACTGCAAGAGAGGGTGAAGATAAGTTGCTCTGAAAGGGCAAAGGGGTTTCCTGCGCTGACCCCTCCAGTGCTGTCCCCAGAACACCACAATCACATACAAGCCAGCCCTGCCAGATGGGACTGGGTCAGCATCGTCTGCCCCCATCCACAACTCTCATGATAACCAGCGCAAGATGAGCCAGGACAGCTTGTTCTCAATGACAGACTCTAACTTCTGCTACTCTCTAGTGCCAGCAATTACTTTAGCCAGAGCATGACCATATTCACACACAAGATTAGCCTTTTCCATGAATACTAGTACAGTTTTCCCTACAATCCTCTAGTTTCTTTCCTCTAAAGAGTCCTGAGAAAACTTCTGCTGGCACAAATTCTCCTGACTCTACAGAAATCAACAAAGCTCTGACAATTTTTATTCCAAGTCAGGTTCTTCTGCTACTTGGCAAGGAGATCCACAGGGCATTAGGGTAACCTGATAGGAGAATTCAGGTCTTTGTCGCTGCCCTTGGATCTGCCTTACTAAGAGGGAAAGTAGAGTCCAGGGAACGAGAGTGAAAGGGCAGGGGTTTGTTTAACAGAAGTGAATGCCATCATAATGCCATCATCATCTGCAATTGCAATAGATCTATCTTAACGGCCACAAGTTTGCAGAGAGGATTGCACTGACTCAGTTTGCATGAACTCAAATTCTCGTCTAGTTTCTACTTGTTTTTAGTAAAAAGAGTCAGGAAGTGGATAGAATACTGCTTTCTTTGATGGGTGTTTTGGGAAATGTGATTGATGGGCTAGATGGATGGCGTTGTGGTTTGTGCTGTCACAATAACTCTTCATGCCTGATAGTGCAGGGCCACACGTCTCAGAAAACGTTGTCAAAGTAATAGTAAATAGCATTTCTGAATTAAAAAAAAAAGAGTAAAGTCAAGATTAGTACCAGGAAGAACAGAAATTCTTCTTGGAAATTATTTCCTTAATATTTGGATATAATCTGCCTTATCCAGAAACATGTCTGTGTGCATAAGAAAGAAATACGCTTTTGTACCCTGCAACAGTGTCCAAAAATGAGGTAGTAAGCATTACTTCCTGATCACACTCAAATGGGGCTTTTGTCTGTGCTGAGATCATAGTATGAACACTGGAATAAAACTGCAGATAGACCAAAAGAAGGGCACACACCTGAAAGCCTTTAGCTAGCCTTCCATCCCTGGAGCTTCACCAGCCTGCTCTAATAAAGCTTTGCTGAAGCTTTGTTTTCTGAGGACATTCATATTCTATTAGGATAGTGCAAGCATCTCTAACAATAGCTTTGTGTCAGGCCACAATTGTACTCCTTGATGCTAATGCAGGCTATTAAAAGAGAAAGTTCAGCCAATGCCCATTGCGTTCTGGGAGAGCTGGGCAATTCGGATGTCAGGTTCACTTCCAGTTTCAAAGCTTTGCTATAAAGAGGATTTCAAACCTTGCGATTCCACCAAGAGAGACGACTTCTAAATTTGCAGAGGCCACTAAATGGAGAAGGGTTGCAAGTCAATCATGGTTAAAATAGCAAAATATCTTGGCAAATAGGAAAAAAAGTCTGGAAAATAAAAAGATAATTCTGTAGGGACTAGAACGAGGCAGAGATAATCAAACATAACTGCAGAAAAGGGGGCAAACTGAATGACAAGCTGAGCTTGATGTTGTCCCTTTGCAAAAGAGGTGAACAGCATGTGTGGCTGCCCAGGCCGGAAGCCCAGTCTGCAAAGGCAGGCGGGGTAACCCTGATGCACGTGGCCTCAAAACACCCAGGCTGAATCATCAGTTGCAACATGGGAGATTCAGACAGCAGGAAAAATCTTTTAATTGAAAGTGTAGGGAAGCAGTGCAGTAGATGGCTTGAGGATGACACAGAATCTGCATCACGAGAGAGAATTTTTGTGAATAACAAGTGGGGAATAGGTGGGAATGACCAAGGCAAAGCTGGTTCTGTCTTGGAGGAGGGGTGAAGGCTGAGGGAGCCCTTCTCTCCTACTTTCCATCGTCATGTTTTTGGATGCTGTGCTGAAGTTTAGGCTTGAATTCTCAGAGTCAACTGGGGTTAGACCCAATTTCATCCATAAAACATGTGCAGGATCATGGGTTGTGCAGGAGAACGATGTGTTTTTCCTATACTTCCCCAGAGTGTCTTAATTTTAATTTGTTGCCCACAGGGCTGCACAACATAAAGAGGAAGTCAGGACTCCAAGGAAAACATCCTTGACTGACCTTCAGTAACCGCAGTTAATCCTTCTGCTCAAGAGGCCAACTCACTCCAACCTAATGCCAGAGCGTTGGTCAGTTCACGTGATCAATGAGTTTGGGTTCAGTTTGGGACTTAAACCAAAACAATAGATGCAACCACTAACTCCAGGTCTTCTAAAAAATGCAGACTTACATGTAGGTGTCCCTCATCACATCCATGAGATATGCAGGCCTGTAAAGTGTCATGATGATCAGCCCACCTAGTTAATCAGGCTGTGACTGCTACTTGACTGCCCCTGTGTATTTCCTGTAAATCAGCTCCTTTCTGCAGGAAGGCACCTTTGGAGGTAGTCTCAGACACTGGCAAGTGGCAGGAATGCAGCAGGACAATGGTGGCAATTGTAGCCGTGAATGGTTTTGCCCAGGTAGAAGCATTATAACTTGTGTGCATAGAGTTGCAGGATACAACCTGAAATCAAAATGTCATACCCCTTTTTGAGATGGAATCTAAATGATATTTCACATCCTACCATTCCTTACTGAGCTAGGAATTGGGGAAAAAAGACTATTTCTCTGAAGAATCCTTTGTTTGAAAGAGCATGCTCACTACAGATATCTTCATTTCTCCTCATCATCTACAGGACTCTGTGACACGCACAGGAGGGAAGCATTTTAAGTAAATCACCCCAGCCTGACTTCAAAGGAAAGTGAGCTGGACAAGATGTGCCAAAGGGTTGAACATCTACGCCATTCCTATAAAGCATTGTTTTGTCCTTCATACTTAGTGGGGAGACACCCACATGTGTTTTCCACTTTCATTGTGAAAGCAGGAAATGTTTAATTAAAATCAAGCTTAAACTACTTTGTTTTCTCTTCATGCTGAAGTAACATCAGCTGATGAGAGGGAAGATCTGCAAGCCGGAGAGATCCGGACAGATCCTCTGGGATGATATGTGTCCCCAGGGTACAGGAACAAATTAGGTTGTGTATCAGGAAGGGCAGAAGTGGCCATGTGTTGGGGAAATCCAACATGAGTAGTTCTTTTGGGCCAAACTCTGTTGTCATTTATACAGAATGACAGAAAGTCACCAGGAGGTGTGGTCCACCTGCCTTACTCCACCCTGATGAGCCACAGCAACTTAGAGTTGAAGTGAGAGTAGAAGCCACAGCTTGAGGTACCAAATTAGATTAAGAAACTCAGAATTGTGACTGATTTATGTCCTCCCTCGGCTGGGCCAATAAAAGGATACTCCATCCAACTTAATATCCACATCCTATTATGTGGCACCTTTCATTTGCCAAGGGCTGAAAGGCTTTTTGGTTCCCTTTCACTGGCCATATGGTAACACAAACCTTTGTTTTACGTGTTAGTAATGCAGAAAACAGTCCTAGCGTCATGAGTGATTTGGGAGGAAGTTTAAGGCTGTAGATTCTTTTCCCAGAGACAACTCCACTTCCAATTACATATCATGGTGTGTCAAACACAAAACTTTGCTTCACTATGAGTGGTACTCTCAAGTGCTTTTTGCTATGGCCCTGCAAGTGCCAAGAGAGACACTAGTTCTTTTATGGAAAAAAAATAAATTCTGTAACAGGAACTTTCCCTGCAGTGGTCATCAGGAAAGTCCGAGGAGACATCCAGCAGGCCACTTTGGAAAACTGTAGCATCAAGGTAGGTTCTGATCAATGTGTTCTAAAGAACAATTATGATTCCCATGAAAATTTTCACCAATCCAGATGTTCTTGAAAATGAAGTATTCTTCAAATAATTCAGTGTTTTGGGTCAAATCTCTCTGTGCAATTTTCTTGTAGAGAATGGGTGACCCAAGTCAAGCTAGAAGCAAATTAACATTTACAATTTTAATTCATTTCCCAAACAGGTGTTAACTTTCTCATTTGCAAGGAAATTTTGAGTCAGATTTACCAAAGCTGTGAATTGCTATTTAAAACCCATTGGGATTGTCATATTTATTAACATAATCACCAGCATTTTTCTATAATTTAGTTGGGGTCTTTAGTGCTTAGAAGAACAGCAGCCAGAATATAGCCATGATCCCATTATCGGAAGACATCCCCTCTCCATGGAAACATAATCCCTGCCTCTTATAGCTTATTAAAGCAGGCTAAAATTTATTCCTCAGTTACAGGTGGGGAAACTGAGGATAACAAAGAAAAAAGTTACTCAGAAAGTAGGATTCCCTTCTTCCATCAAACTGTAACATCCTGCAGCAAAGGGAAGGCTGAGAGACAATGGATTACCTAAATAGACTGTCATGTTTATGCATCCAAAGTGAGAAGAGGATGGGTGGATTTGTCCCGTATATCCGTGCTATGACAGTGGAGGTTTGTCTCAATCACTTGAATGCCATTTCTTGTTTTGTCTTCACTTCCCCTTTGGCTCATCTTGACATCACTCCATACTTTAACTGTGTGGCTCCTTCCTTCTGTTTTTCCCAGAGAAGGGGAAGTAAACAGAATTTGACATGAGCTCAGGGCAGAAAAGAGCATCAAGTACTGTGGCTCATAATGTTGTAGTACAGCAGTGTTGTTTCCTCAGCTTTAGAGGCTATAAAATGGCAAGCAGCAGAGCACAAACATGTTGTCATGACAATGAATGTGATAAAAAATGGGGGTTTTTCTGCATGGTTAATGCGTTGAGAGAAAGGTAACCAGGACAGCAATAAACACTTGATAGATTGCACTGTGTGAGGAGCAAAGCAGCACAGACTCCAAAATGTAATTACAGTAGAGACAAATTATCTATTATTGATGAAATGATCCACACTTTCCTACCTGTATGGATGGACACTAGTGCTCTAGTGGGTATGAGGCAGAAGCCACGAGGCACAGCAAAAGGTCTGTGTAGGCTGTTTCCACAGTCCAGCCTAGGTCTCATGGACTAATCCAAAATTCTCATAAATTAGCAAGAGATTCTCCAGAAAATCAAAATCTAATCTACACATTAAATGCCAGTCTGTACAATGAAATATGAGGGTTACAGTGTCACCATGCAGATCTCCACCCAGAACGTAGAGTGGATTATTGAGCTCACAGGGAAGAAGCATCAGGGCAGGTTCCTTGATGAAAATGGTTACTTGGGGGAAAAGTATCACATGGCAAACCTCAGGCTGGTTACAAATGGGCTTAAGAGGATAACTGTGCTAGTAACAGTAGTTGTACTTTCTGTTCGCTCTTCTGCCTGCTTGCAGGCAGTAAGCAGCTTTTGCAACACCATCAGCTACAGAAAACTCCATAATACCTCCCTCATGCCCCGTACAGCACTTTCTGTCAGAGACACTTCATTCACTATCTAGCAGTTATGTGTCCTCCTGGTGACAACAGACTCCCTGACACACAACACTCTCCAGAACCTTCGCTGATCAGCACAAGGGATTGTCAGCCATGCAGAGAGCCAGCAATGCCTGCCTGGTCAAGATCCCAACTCCCTGCCCTACCTCAGCAGGCTGTGGGTAAGCAGAGGTGAATTAGGAAGGGCAGGCATGGAAGCCAAGGACCTACAGACGCATCCTGCCCTTTTTCTTCATGCATCTGCCCTGTTCAAGGCAGCAGTCACAGCACTAAACCTGCCTGACTGCAAAAAGAGTTTGGACAATGCTCTCGGGCACATGGTGTGATTCTTGGGGTGTCCTGCACAGGGACAGGAGTTAGACTGGATGGTCCTGATGGATCCCTTCCAACTCAGCACATTCTATGATTCTGTGATTCTGTGATTCTATGATTCTATTCCAGCCTGACCTGACACTTGCAAACTGACTTTTCTGCATGGTTGCAATGTCACACTCAACCCATCCAACCAAGAAAGGCACAAGAAGAACCTCTGGATTAAACATACTATACAGTCTAATGCCTTGAGACTGTAAAAGAGGTGAGAAGTGGAGAGAAGTAGGAGAACTCAATAGAAGTGCTAATAAACACACAAGTGAAGTGATGGTACTCTCCACCCACTCAGACTGTGAGCTGAAATTGAACGGACAGTGTACAAGTCCGACAGTCACAACCTGAAGACCCTGAATGCTGATCACTGCAACAAGACAGTGCCTGTGAAAAATTCTGAGCTTATTAGTTTTTAACCTATTTCCCTGTTTAGTCAGACCAGTGACAATGGGAACACCATACCATGACCCGACAACAGGCTGCCTATAAATGTGGAGTTCTCTGGCTAAAGGATTCCTTTTTCCTTTTCTCTTGTGTTCCTGAACTCTTCACCTTTGATCCTAAGGAAGCAGATAATGGTTCTTCTTGAACAAAGACAAGCTGATAGTAATAGATCTTGCAGTTCATAGGAGGATTTTCTTTGTTTTCAAGGCAAAACCCGCTGGCTCAGATCCAGCCAGCTGTCGTGAGTTTCTGGATGTGGCTCTTAAGCAAGGTTTTAAAACTACATCCGGAATAGTTTAATTGATGAAGAGTCATATTTTTGAGCTTTGCAAGGAAGACTTATCAAACAATAAGGAACGATGGAGGCCAGCCTGCCATATTTAATAAACTGTGTGGATCAGCCTGTCCATGACTATCCTCTTTTTCCAAAAATAAATCTCTAGCTAATCTCTAGTCTCAGCATTGTTTCATTCTCTCAAAGCAGACAACCCTTGCTAAGCTGAATTCCAAAAGCAGGAATAGTCCATACCTTTCTGCTTGAGCATGACTGTTCACATTTGTGTTCTGCTTTATAATGTTGAGGATCTCTGCTGCTTCCCTAAGACTACTGCAGAGCCTACTAGATCAAACTAGCAGGAAGTTTTCCTTGATATTCCTCCTTCTTCTTCAGCCAGCCTAGATATGGTCAAGTATCTTGTTCAAAGCCATTCTTCAGGACATCTCCCATTATGTTGCTAACTCCACTCCCTTTCACACAAGTTCTTCTCCATCCATATTCACAGCAGTCCTCTTCAGCAGCACATAGTGTTTATTTTCTTTCCCTCACAGCCCACTCGAGCCCCTTTCCTTCCTGCAATCATCTTCCTGTCAATTGAATAACACTTGTAGTCAATCACATTTACAAAACTAGGTCCTGTTTTGAAGGCACACCTGCTTTCAAGCCCAGCAGGGCACACTATAGCTCACCTGCTGTGGCTGTTGAGAATGGCTCTTGCTGGGCATTCAGGCACCAGAGAGGAAGTCCCAGCTCTTCTGATCTCAATCGGAGGTAAGCTCTCATCTCCGATGAAACCACAATTTCCATACAGAGAACGTGTCTCACTTCTCCTTGGACAATACAAGTGAATACTGGGGTCTTACCTCTCAATTTGGCCACAAAAGGCCTCCAGTTATTTTGACTTCTCACTTTGAATTTTCCTTTTGTTTCCCAGTTGCCATTAAGAAATGTGCTGTTCTGCGGACTGCAGGATCTCAAGGACTTGGGAGTCCAACATGGCTGGAAGAATCTTCCTTCCTGGCCACCTTTCTTCTCACAGTGGTTCAAAATCAGTTACATGCCAGACAGGTGGCCACTGCGAGCACCCCATAAAAACATCAAGAATAAATGATTGTTACTTACCTGGCACATCAAGCTACAACAGTCATGGTGTTTACCCAGGGAGACAAGAGAGGAACCCCTCATTTCAAAGCAGGGTCTGGGTTGTGTTGTGAAGGGAGAAAGCCAAGCTGATAGTTTGCAGGCAGCACCCACAGACAGACCATCCGTGTTTCACTCACCTAAGCAACAAATGTGGGAACTTCTCAGCTAGGAACCTACTGATCTATTCACGTTGCATCTAGGGAAGGAAGACACGTATATTTTTTAGCAGAACTACAGTGTCCCATAAGTAGCTGATCACACTAGGACTAACAATATCCCAGTTATTAGCTCACCACTCATACTGGAGAAACAAATTTACACTACAAAAAGTGCTGTTTCTTCTTATTCTGTCACAAATACAAGGAAATCACTGGGACAGTTTTTACTTCTCTTTCCCACGTGGAAACTACAGCGTGTTTCCCATTTGTCCGGCTGCTTAGTATACAAGTTACTTTTAAAGGTATGAAAGTTCACCACCTCCAGACAACAGGCCACTGTTCTTACACAAAATTTTACTGCTCCAAGAAGAAGTCACCTAAGGGTTAAATGACTTGTTCAAAGCTGGGAGCACATAACCAAGTGGGGATTGTAACTAAGGGGCAACCAGGCTCCTTTCCTGTTCAGTCACACTGCTGTCTGCACCGCGATGATTTCATTCACCAAAACATGGTCATGGACAAAGAATGGACTCTGCAAAAACAGCCCCTTATCTGCTCCTGCCTGCCTCTTGTCCAAGTCATGTGTGATTCGTTTACTGACACAAACACCCCTCTGGAGCCAAAGCAGCTGCAGGAGCAAGCTGTGCTCTGATACAATTCATGCCTTTACAGCAGTGTAAGAGCAGTAGCTATGGTCTAGCCGAGCCCAGGAGTTTCACTGTTTATAGAGCTGGAAGAAGAATACAGCTCGATTATGAGGTATCAAGTAGACTTGGCTGAGCTGGCAATCAAAAAAAAAAAGTCAATCCTGATTTGTAACAATAACCACAGTGAGTATGAAATAAGGATTAGCTGTGAGGAACAAATACAGGACAGAGAAATGTAATTCCCAAGAGATGTTTTAACTTGTCTTTTTTTTTAATTTGTCAATGGGAAGCAAAGAGGTTCAAAATGCCTGGGGCTGGGGAGTCTGGGAGTAGGTGGCATCAGAGCCTCTACATGCCATAACTCCAACCAAGTACCTTTTAAGCAAGCACTCCTGTGAAAATTAAAACCATGGGAAGCTTCATTTCAAATAGGTCTCTGCTGGGTGGGTTCTTTGGAATCTGCTGTGAAAGGAACTCTGCAGCTGCCTTTCCCTACGCAAGGCATTAGTAGGGTCTCTTCACTCCACCCAACTACTATTTTCATTAGCATTTCTAGGAGCTTATTCCACCTGAGACCTTTTGTCCTCTGTCAACCTTGGTTGAAATTAGCCAACAGGAGGAAAGACTGGTATGTGCACACACCACCCAGAGTGAGAAAATGCCAAGTCTGGTAGAGTCAGTAGGCAGCAATCCCACAGACTGAACAGTGGTGGAAATGCTGAAGTTGTAAGTTGCAGTTCAGCCTTGCAACAGTTCTTCTGGGTGCCACTGGGAAGCCATTTAACCTGTCTGTCCCTTTGATTCCCCTCCTAACCTTGGCCTAGCTAGCCTGGTTTAAGGTCTGCAGGAGGGCACCTGTGTTACCACATTCCTGCATCACTCAGACCACCGACCTGCACTGTAGTACCACTGCTAGTAGCAACTGAAGTAAAAAGCTGAAAGCAACGCAAGCTGCTCAACCCAGTCTCCACAAATATGGGAGTGAATCTGTATTTTCAGAAACAGTTGAATGAGAGCTGCAGAGACCTGAGCAACAGCAAGGTGTCCTAATGTTCATGTCAGAAGCCCTCCTGTGCCTTCCAGAAATGCCTTTCCCGGGTGTGAGACCCATCAGTCAGAGAACAAAAGCAATGCCACATGAGCTGGTTTGTGGTGATCCATGAGATCCATGAGACAACACATGATGAACAGCAAATACACAAAACAATCAGTAAGGCAAAGAGTTCATAGAGAGCCCATGGCCTTAAATATGTTTGCATAAACAAACTCTTTGAATCATTATGAATCATTAATGTGTTAAAAACCCCAATCTCATTCCTGGATAGTCTGCGGAATAAAGGGATAAATAAATCATAAGGAACAAGGTGTTTGCTGAGTGAGAATACCTAAGCTAACTACAAGCTTAACAGTTTCAGATTTCGAGACTGCTTGTGGTTACTGTCAAGAACAGCTTGAACCCAGAGGTATCTCAGTAACAGCTCTGCTATTTAAAACAGTAATATTATTCTGCCTAGAGGAAACCTTTCAGATGAGGACTGCAAAGTGGTTCACAGCTATTCAGCTTCACAAAAGCCCGGTGAGGGCAGAGAGTATTTATTAGATGTAACGATGACATTGTTAATAATGCATTACAAATGTATTGGCAGGTGTAAGTTTTTGCTACTCAGATATGAGGGAGTTATATGCATTAAGTATAATAGCAGGAAGAGAATATTTTTTTAAAAAAAGATTAATCTCTCTTTTTGCCCAAAGGCATTGTATATAACCAGCAGGTATACTGAGAATTTCTTGCAAGTGTCATTTATGTCACTTGGTCATAAATGAATTTAGCTTGAAGCCACGGTGAGGTATTTGTATATTATTAAATGTCTTGCTGATTGAAGAGGAGGGGGAAAAGGGAAGTCTAAGTCAAGCTAAATTTAAAATTATGCTCTTACAATGAAAACTGAGATGGAACTCAAGAATGACTTTGTTTCATCAGGCTCTGAACAAAACTAGAAAAACATAAGACTGGCAGAGCTGTGTTAAATGCCTCCAGCAAAGCTTCAAGTGAAGCCACTACAACTTGGGAGATTTACCCACACTGTCCAGCACTACTAGGCTGTATCAGAACCTCCCCTCTGGCATTTCTTTAGTTTTAAGATGTTAAAAGTAATCTTATTACTTCAGCAGTAATGTGGTGGGATGTAGGCACCAGTGCAGGAAGACCAGGTCTGGGTTTACGGAGCTGCTGAAGCTGAGCTGACATGTGGATCATATTCTATTGCTTGGGAGCTTATGGAGTCCCTTTAGAGAGAGAAAATCAGATATGAATTTCTGATCAAAGACTACGGTCAGACAAGATTATTGTCAGACTCCAATACCAACACAACACAGGTGTTTAAAATGAAGGAGAGTAATTTAGCTCAAAAAAAAATTCTTTGGGACAAGTTATGATGAAAAGAAAAACATTGAGTTCAAAGCCAGACCCAGAGTCACACTTCAGCTCTATTTCTAGTTATATCTGTGCTTGAAGACCATGATCATTTTATTGAAAGATGTAGTTATATAGCCTTAAATCCTGTCCCGATTTTGAGAAGTACAGCGCATACGTTTATCCCATTTACCTCCAGGAAACTGGGGAATGCTGAGCACTTCACCTTATCATACCAGGTGTCTGCTGCTAACTGCAGACTGAAGAGCCGCTTCCAATGGGTGGTACCTAAACAGAGGATTTGCCATCAGAAATATGTTGTTACCTGCAGAGCCGGAATGTCATAATTTAATTTGTTATTACAAATAGAGAAGCAAACTTGTGAACAGTGAAGGAATTTATCACTATCTCAGCATGATTTTATGATAGATAGAAAAAAGAAGTGCCTGCGCAGGTCCACAACTATTGACAAGCAAAACATGCATAGGTGACAAATAGTTTAATCCAAGCCAACAGTACCAAGACCACCGAGAAATGGTCAGCAGAGGTGTCTTGTAGCTGGTAAGAAGAGGTTGGTAGAAGCACATGAGTTACTTTAAGTGCTGGCTTAAACACGATGAACGTGTTTAGAAGTTGGTATAACAGGATTCCAGGACTTCTTCTTTCTCACTTGCCAGAAGACTACGGTGGTCTGCAAATTGGCCAGGGCAGTACACTGACTGGTAGCAGGCCAGTCCACCCAGATCTGAGGTAGGTGTAAGTCAACTGTTTATTCTGTGACAATCGAACCACAATAGTTTGCACTCAATGACATGCATTGACTATACCTAAGGTTGATGTTTAGGATGTTTAAACTTTCTCAGCAATTTCCAGAACCAGATATCAAACACATTTATCAGAGAGGTCCAAAGCAACAGGTTAGGAAAAAAACAAACAAACAAAACCACACAAAATCATAGCATTAAATCAAAACTGTTGCAATAGCTTTCCATGGAGGGATTTTTTTTTTTAAGATAACTGTTAACTTTTGGGTTTTGTTATGTTACATAAGAGTAACCTCACCCGTCTCTGCCAGTCCCCCATCTAACACTGATGCATCCTACTAAATCTTTCACTTTTACCTAATCCTATGATTATTTGCACTAAATAAAAGCAGTTGGATCCCCAAGGTTTTTGAGGGGTACATCCCTCATTACTTTACAGTAGCTTTGCTCTGTTTGATCCAAGGTAAAGATAATCTCTACTTGAATGTGCGGCATGGCAGGTTAGTGTTGTGAATTTCGTAGGTAGCTGAAAGGGCACACAGGGCTATGGCTGGATGCTAACAGGCAGAAATTACTGCTTATGAAATCAAAGGCAAGGCTTCTTCTTTGTCTTAACAAAAAAAAAAAAAAAAAGAAAAAAAAAGGACTGGTTTAAGTTGTTTTAAAAGACACTAAGGCAATTTTTGAGGACCATTACTCAAAAAAACCCTATCACAGAATTTTATGAACTGCCTGAAAGGCAGGTTGAGAAAATATTTTTTTTATTTTTTAAATTCAGCACCCCCAAAAGCTTCAAGAGGTACTTGTAGTGCCAACAAAAAGGAACAACCATTCAGCTTTTTTGCATGTTGTGACATAGTCTCAGTTATTCAGAGCTCTTTCCCAGGGTACTGCCTTAAGTTAGCATGAACTGCAATTGACTTTTCTTGCTTAAAATAATCCAGAATCTATTTACTCCAAGTGGGAGCCCTAGCCCTACGTTTCCATACAAAATCCAAAGCCTCAGTCCTACATCTGCAGACATTCAGCCAACAACACTGGGCTGCCCAGATGCTGAAATCCGTCTTAGCCACACACTCACCACCACCACAGCCAGAGCTGGACCCCCAGCCATGCTGCTCCAGTCAGTCTTTTGTCATCCAGAACATAGATACAGATTTCCCAAACATCTGAAAATCCTGATTCCACTCTAAGCCATCTGAATTAGTCTTTTGCACATTCTATCTACCAGCTTATGTGCTGTAGTCCTCCATGATGTGAAGGGGAAAGAAAAGGTTCCTTGACTTACACGCTTCACTAACCAGCGTGTTTCTGGATACCAAAACACTGCCACTGTGCCTTTTCATTGCACCTCACACCCACACCTCAGGAGATGTTTGCAAAGGATTAGCTTTTTATTCCAATTAAAATCTGAGATGATATTATTTCCCAAAGCGTGCAACTTTCATCCAAAGATGGGTAAGCTTCAGGATGGAGAAATAAAGCAACTTCCCACAGCCAGTATGTGTTGAAGCAGGAATAGAATAAAATCTCAGAGGACTTCTAGTCATCACTCCCCTGCTCTGGTCTCTGACCACAATTTCTCTGCGGTCTGGCCACCACAGGGTTTTCTGGACTGCTGTAAAATGTTTTGCCACCCCTCTCAAAAGAATCACTGATGCTTAAAAAAGAGGCAGTCTTGGCCAGGCTCTTCTCACAACACCAGTGTCTCCGTGGAGGAGTCTGGGTGTGAAGAAAGCGCAGGGAGATGCAGACAGTCAGGCTTGGTAAATTGAGCCATTAAAGGCAAGTTTTGGTTATAATCTGGATTAATGAGTGCATTATTTTTCTCCAGATTAATATTAGTTAAGATTGTAAATAAAACACTTCTGGCTTGTTCTTAGCAAAGTTTGCACACTATTGCTCAAGGAGAATTCATTCCTGGAGGGTGAATGGTAACACAATAGTGAAGACACTCTGTGAGCTGGGACATCAGCCAGGGGCTCACTCAACAACAGCAAGTCTAGATCATGCAGATGTCACTGAGAAAGGTAAAATAAGAATTTCTCCTGAGTGATATATTTAAAAGTTGAACTGCAGACCTCATCTGAGAGGTACAGAGTGAGGCTGGGGAGGGAATGTTGAAAACTATCACCAAGATAGAAAAAGAGCCAATTCTTCAACTAGTATACACTGGTGTAACTCCTTTTGAATCAGGCTTCTGTGTGACAACCCTTGCATCTCTTGTATCACATGGAGGGAATTAATGAATCAGCATGGTTGTAAGAAAAAATGCTCTAAATAAAGGGTGGGTTACCATGGCTGGGTCTTCCAGACCATCAGGACTTATTTGTGTGTGTTTGGATTGGTTTAGAGTTTTTCAAAATGTTGATACTCTAGATCCTGTACATGCTGACCAACATGCCACCCACAGAAGGGGAATTAGCAGTCATTCAGTACTTCAGACCCCCAAATTAAACTCAGAGTGTGCTTACTAACATAGCACACACTACTACAGAGCGTACCTGTGTAATTACGGTGTCACACACACAGTACAGGGCTGGAATGTATGGCCACACTGGTACTTACTACATTTGTTTTATATTTTCAGTGCATTGTTTAAATAAAAGCAACTACATACTGTATTTGGCACACTGTCACATATAATCAGGAGATAATGTCAATGGAATTGCATGTTGTCACAGGATAACAGCCTCCCGCTGTTGCTGAGATGCCAAATTGAAGCTAAGGCATTTATGGAAAATAAACGTCAAGTCAAAGCCAAGATGTTTATTTTAAAAACAAGAGACATGGATCTTGTGGCAATGTTCCATCATGTCTCTATTTCTCTAATAACAAATGCCCAGTGTGAGTAGAGCCAAGCAACAGTTTCTTCTTGGGACAACACACAGAGGGTGAAGCCTGATCACTTCACACGAAGACTTGCAGGGTTGTTTCTCATCTGCTTGCCTTCAGTTCAGGTTTTAGTCAAACTGTCCAGGTAACCAACACAAAATGGTTTCTCAGATGTATGCTACATTTACAAAGTGATTTAGGAGGACAGCAGAAAGAAAAAGGGACAGCAAAAGCATTTTTAATTTGCTTCTACATAGATCTTTTTCTCCAGAGAAAGAATGACAGTAGCATGAAGCTCCCTGAAGTCAACAGGAGGCCTTCCAGACATCTCAGCGCGCTTTAACTAATGCCTGAGAGAACAAGCAGTTAATATTTTAAGAGAATATTATGTTAATAATGGTGGTGCCTGAATTTGATGGCAACAAGGGCATGACAGGACCAAGGCTGGACAAGAAAGACAAGATTCTTCTGGCTCATAAGCCACTGCATGGTCACCTCTTGCTCCTGGCAGACAACTGCTCATCCCAGCTGCTGGCCCACAGGAGATTTCTGCTCTGTCCACACCAGTCTCACAGCCACAGAGAAATTGCTCCTTCACTTCAGTTCTCCAGTAAAGCTTCCTTAAATCCATCTGGTTACCCAGTAACAAAGATGCCAGTTTATTTTTCTTTGCATGGGGAAAACTGAAGGTTACTTGTCAAGACCCAGGTTGCTGAGATACAGTAAAAAAAACATGTTAAAGCTAAAAGTAAGAGCTGGAAAAGTCCAGATCTTAGACATGATGCAATCTGATTCCAAGCTGAGAATTAGAGTTTTGTCAAGACTAACTATAAAGGCTAGAGTGATGAGACATTCACTGCTACTCATGGCAACCTAGTGGGTTTGATGTCCTAAAAGCTCTTTCAGATATTCATAGCATTTTTTCCTTTTCCTCACATTACCACTCATTAAATCTCCTAGTATTCATCTAAATTATTCCTCTCCCTCCCTGACAATTTTTTTCTTCCTCCAACTACATTAAGAGATTGATTTCAACAAGGTAAAACTGTCTCTTCACTTTCCTCATCTGCTAACCCCACCATCCTTCTTTAAATGTTTATTGTCCCTCTGCCAACTGCCTCCCTCTCCAACCAACTTCGCAGGACACAAAATAGTGCCAAGACATGGTATGCAGAGCTCAGAGCACCCCTGGAACCCAGGGATGAACTTCAGCAGCAAGTCACCTGCCTGTCCCCAGGATGTAGATCTGGCAACAGCAAATCCCCTGGCCCCAGTGCTGTCCCAGCCACTGTGACAACGAGGGAAGGGGTTAGTGCCCCAGTGCCCAGCCCAGTCTCCTGCCCCACAGCTGGTGCTGCTGACATTCCCCAGGGCAGGGCTCTGGATGTCGATGCATACCCATGCAATAAGACCCTCATCTTGTGATCTGTTTTGCATGGGGAGAAAGGCAAGAAGACAAGCAGGAAGCTGTGCAAAGCATCTCAGAGAACTGGGTTTAAAAATATACCTAGATAACCCACTTCAGTTCCTGAAATGTTGAAGCTTCACAGCTCATGCCAACAGGGTTCCTCAAATGCAATACATTTTGATTTTCATCAGATCTATCTATTATCCTCTGTGCAACATAAAACTGGTCTGTCCTAGTAACTACTGAGAGTTTGGGCTTTTTTTTTTTGCAATGACTTCCAAGGGGAAAAATAAATTAGTTGCTCATTAAAAGCTGTGATCAGGAGAGCAAGTAGCGACAATCCATTTAATTTCTGGAAGCTCTTCTCTTGATCTGACATCCTTAGATAATATGCAAACAAAGAGCTATATCACAATCATGTTAAGCAGCTGCCTGAAATTCAAAAAAAAACAAGGAAATTTTGAGTTAAAAGATGTTTGCAAAAGGTAATAATACCCTGAAAGGGGTTAAGCCTACAGTGATTACTTGGCTGCTCTGTGCTGCAAGGGCCAGAGGGTTGTTCTGTACAGAAATTGTAAATTTGCTTATTTTTTCCTTTAGAGATGAATTGTTTCCCAAAGACGTTCTGGCTCCAGCTCTGATCTGGCATTCCAGATTGATGCTTGTTGAACCAACAAAGATACTGGGAAGAAATGCTTGGTTATGCATCTTCTGGTTTATTGCATACTTGCTAGTAATATCCTTTACTTCTTCAACCTTTAGTGTGGGATAAGGATCTCCAAATGGAGATCTGATAGGACAGCCTGATAGGCAAAGAGATGGCATTTCATTAGGTTACCTTTTTTATTAACTATATAAAGATATGATAGCAATAATGTATCTGAACAGAGGGCAGATGGATGATGTTCCAGGAATAGCAAGCAAAACAGCTACATGGTACCCCCAACACTGCTTCCCACTGTCAGTGTCACCTTCAGAAAAGTATTTAAGATTTTATCGTATTTTAATCTGGGTGATTTTGCACTAAAATGGACTATGCACACTCACAAAATCCATCCGAGAGTCTCAGCTGCGAAGGCTTTGGTGCAGTTATACACTGCAGGGTTTGTACCTCCTTTAAGTGTTCCAGCTAGATGTAGAAAATCAAAAAAATGTTTCTATCCCAAAGCTCCACTGTCCTAACCTGGTTTCAGATATTACAGATACCAGTCCTGGACAAATATTCCTAGCCACTATCTTTCGGCTTTTCATTTAGCATAAAGTCTCTCTCTGTTCTTGAAGATGCCATGCTTCCCACTCTTCCCAGCAGAGAGGGTCACACTTTGGTCCAGCAGATGACGAGCAGCAAAGCAAAGTCCATGGGAACGCGAGGGAATGATTTGCCAAGCATCAGGTCCATGCTGGTGTGTGGCTTTTAGTTAGGGTTAAATAAACAGCGTGTAAATAAATAAATAAATTGCTCATAGGTGGCGACCTTGTAAATCAAGTCTAAGCCTGGAAGGGACTTTTACGGTCCAGCTGGAACAGCCTCAGCAGAATAAATATATATGTGGGGAAAAAAAAATAACTGTGCCTTCCAGTTGCTACCAGACTGCTGTGGGGATCGTTTGGTGCTGCTGTGAGACATGCTGATGATTAAAAAAAAGAAGAGAGAGTTCCTTGCTCTCATTTACCCAACAGCTGTTTCACATTATTTTAAGAGGTTTAAAAGAGGAGTAAAACAGTTAAATGCACCCAAGAGTAATCTTCCAGCTTCAGAGCCAAACAGACGGCAGAGCAAGTAAATGAAAGCCCAGCCCAGCTACTTCCTAGCAGCCCGTTCCATGGAAGTGGATGGGACCTGGGCAGGGATTTGTTCAGTCTGTTATCTGGACATTAGAGCCCCAGGATGCTTCATGTACTTTATTGCTTGTGACCAGATAACAGTGCTAATACTTAGAGCAGTCCTTAGATTTAGAGTGATTTGACCAGACTGGGTAAAAGCTACTGGCTGCATTTTAAAAAGTCCAGAGAGACCTGTCCAATGCAACAGAGGAAAGCCAAAAACAGGAGCTGGGACTTCCACCTCCCAGCCCTGCAGTGGCTTGGTCTGGCAAGGCTGGGAAAGACAGAGCAAACAGGGCTCGTGATGGGGAGAAGCCACAGCTACAGACCCTGCATGGAGCTGGTGTCACCATCCCTTAAGCAAAAAAGGTTTTACATGGGGTCCTGGCCAGTGGCATTCTGGAGGTGCCCAGGATGGGGCAGGAGGCATTCAGGGCTGCGAGTGTGGGGCTTGAGCCTGGTGGGAACATCCCATGGGAGGGTGTCCATTGCTTTTCAATGGAGAATTATGCAGGCTGTGCTGGTATTTGGCATTTTATGCTTTCCAGGTGTAACGAGGAGAAGCATGTGCTGCAGAAGCTCGCATGGGTGTGCCTGGCAAGGCAGGACAATGGAGGCATGTGAGGAATCTCTGGCATATGTTGTCACCTCAATACTTAAGCCATCTTGTGTGCTTGCAACCCAGAAAGCCAACGGTACCCTCGGCTGCATCTAAAGAATTGTGACAAGCAGGTCAAGGGAGGGGATTCTCCCCTCTTGTACTCTGCTCTTGTGAGACCCCACATGGAGCACTGTGTCCAGTTCTGGAGTCCTCAACATAAGGACATGGAGCTGTTGCAGCAAGTTCAGAGGAGGCCACAAGGATGATCAGGGGACTGGAGCACCTCTCCTATGTAGAGAGGCTGAGAGAGCTAGAGACCTCATAGCAGCCTTCCAGTACCTGAAGGGGCTCCAGGAAAGCTGGAGAGGGACTTTTTACAAGGGCATGGAGTGATAGGATGATGAGTAATGCTTTCAAACAGAAAGAGGGGAGATTTAGACTGGATATTAGGAAGAAATTCCTTACGGTGAGGGTGGTGAGACACTGGCCCAGGCTGCCCAAAGAAGCTGTGGCTGCCCCTCCCTGGCAGTGTCCAAGGCCAGGTTGGATGGGGCTTGGAGCAACCTGGTCTGGTGGGAGGTGTCCCTGCCCATAGCAGGGGGGTTGGAACTGGATGATCTTCAAGGTCCCTTCCAACCCAGCCCAGTCTGTGGTTCTGTGCTCTTCCCAG